>OX457043.1:51331666-51551666 GCA_949752735.1 Lumbricus terrestris
TTTCTTTTCGAACAACAGATTTACTAGAAATTTCTCAGACGTCTAATAAGCACAAGGTTGTGGGAGAAATACATGTAAAAGGTGAGTTGTAAGTTTGAAACAAAATCTTTAGTTGAGTGTTCCATCCACTTAAGCTGTGGTTTATGTTGTCGTTGAGGACCACGTATTCTCCATTTCGTTCTAAATGCTTCATAGATGCTTTATTTCTCTTTTACATTGAATTTTGGCTGTAGAATAACGACTCTGCTTAGCCAAAAAAATTTCGGTGTTGCACATTGAGAAAGCTGAAAGATGTTATCTGAATTGTTTATATATAATATATTCGTTCGAAGGACATTCTGTGAATTGTTCTGCAGGAACTTATGTTATATCACAATGAGGTTATGACGTGTGATTAATAATTTTTAGTTAACAGAAAAACTTATACGCCTTAAGAATCTGGATTGCCTTCAACTGATCGTTCTATCGCTGTCGTCTCTGCGTCTTTTCTTGTGTTCATCTCAACCGTGTTCTCTGTATAATGACCTCTCGACCATTCCCAATCCTTGACTCATGCTGCCACTCGCCCACTGTTTCATTGTCGTCGGCCTCAGTTCCTTGTTAATGCTTCCTTCCTTCCCTCCTGTTATAGTAGGGTATATACAGGGTGGGTCAAGAAAGACCCTCTAAGGTTTTTAGGCAATATCTTGGCCAAAAGTAAGAATATCGAAATGAAATTAAAGACAATTGATATATTATACACACTATGGCCAGATTTCATCACAATATTTCAAACAGAGCAAAGTTAGATCACTTTTAGTGAGGCCACCTACCGTTTATTGACGATTAAAAAGCGTAAAGCAACAAAAAGTAGCACAAGCGCGATTTTATTACGTCTCATCTCACATAATTATTGTTATCTAATAGCCTTGATACTGCCAGATGATCATTATTATTACTATTTTGTTACTGTGAAGTCACTTTGCAAGATGACCATCAAGTTGGTAAGTTAGGAATCCGTCAGATGAGTAATTGTGCTATTAAAGCAATGAAATTCAAATTTTTAAAAATGGCCCATGTGTCAATGAGGACGAAATGTGCATTCAGCCACCTCTTGAGCAAGATCCTGGAGATATAAGGCTATGAGCAACGTTTACTATGATAAACAGTGAGAGCGCAAAAATTAGGAGTCAAGCTGAGATTCAAAAGATTTACCGTGAATGAAGGAGATCGGCTCAATGTCGATTGTTCTGGTTTCATTGAGAAAGCCAATGGCCCTAATTCTTCGAATTTGAACTCGATGGATTGATAATCAATTGCGGAGAACTATGCTGGAGAAATATCACAATCTGCAACCAAAACCAAGAGCAGTAAGAAATTTGGAGTTGATATGGTAGTCCGAGCTCTTAGCGGTCGAAAACATCGTTATTGTGCATTTTGATGCTACAAGCAAAAGAAAGATATTTTTGAGTTCAGGAAGAAATTCTAAGAAAAATGTGATATAGTGCCAGTTGAAAAAATGGGGAAAAATTTCCAGTTTTTTCCAGTTTTTTTCCATTGGAATTTTTCCAGGAACATTCAACCAAAATGTTGAAATAACAAGCTGAAATTTTCAGGATAGGTGTAGAAATATTAGTAGAATGATATATGAAAACTGTCAAACAATCTTTCAAGAGTTCTTTCCAAAATCCAAGATGGCGTACAAAATGGCCGCCATTTCCAAAGGTCATTAGTCATCATCTGGGAAAGGCTCGTAACAAGCTGAAATTTTCAGGATAGGTGAAGGAATACGAGTAGAATAACATATCAAAAGTGCCAAACAATCCTTCAGAAGCTCTATCTGAAAACCAAGATGGCGTCCAAAATGGCCGCCATTTTTCATTATTGTTATAGTTTTGCAACCTGAGAAGCTAGAATCACAATGAATGTGACACGTGAGAACATGATCATTTACTCTCTTACAAGCAAATCAATTCCTTAAGGATAATGATGCTTAGGTCATTAAATGTTAGGGAATGAGCAACTTAACAATTGTCGAATTCTTCGTTTTATTCGCAGAGACCACTTCACAGTTTGAGAATTGTGCAATTTTCGTAGGATTATTTGATGCTGTGACCATAGCAAAGGATGTCATAAAAATAAATCTACATCGGTCAAATGAAATCTCAACACTTGAACAAATACCAACATCATTGCAGAATGAAACAGTCGCCGCTGTTTACTGCAATACGATGTACGTAACTGGAGTAGGAGACGCTAGAGATGAAATCTGGAAATACAGTTTTGTTTCGGGTTGGATGAAATGCGCTTCTTTGGTTCAAGGTCGACGTAGACACAGCGCAGCATTTATCAATGCGGTATTATACATCTGCAAAGGATTTGTGGATTCTAATAAAAGCGTTTTAGGCAGCGTTGAAGCCTACAACGCAATCACAGATAAATGCGGCGCAATTGGAAAGTTGTTTCACTGTATGCAGTCATCAGGTCACTGTGTTCCATTCAAAAGTTCACTTTATATCTTTGGTGGAACAGGCAAAGGCTACAAAGCCTTGGATTGCGTTCAAGTGTACAACACTAAAACAAACACGTGCTCTGTTCTTTCTAAACCAATGCCACGGTCTTGTTACATGATGAGAGCTGTACTTTTGGAGACCTCTGTTGTTTTGCTTGGACGCCATACTTGTTTTCTATTTAACATTGAGACGAAAACGTGGCAGGAAAGAGAACAGTTCAAGACTGACGTTGATCACTTTGGTTTGATTCTTGAGAATGAGAGAGTCTTTGTTATCGGAGGAGGAATCAGCGAAAAAGATGAAGCTGGCAAAAATACATGGAAACGCAGAGACGACGTTCGTTATGTTCCTCTTCGGAATATCATCAATAATAAACAGATTGAATGGAAGATTCATGGAAAATCGCCAAAGCCAACCCTTGTACACGCTTGCGCAAAAATGCACATTTTGAGCTAGTACATAATCCTGACTCACATCTTTGGATGGCCTGCCGTAATAGGACGAATCTTTATTCACAAGAAAGATTATCACTGTCGCACTTTTGCTATCTCCAGGTTTGGTACTGATACTGACGATCAGTGGTGTAGTAGGCCTACTATAATTAGGTTCGCGTGTACATTAATAAAGATCGCTAGACGAATGTAATTTAGAAGCTTCTAATCATTTACCTCTTATTTTATGTGGGGGTATACTTGCTCTGGAATTTGTGTCCCTGGAATTATAAGGTTCTGTGTTTCCACTTTTAAAAAATCAACCTAATGTTATATTCGTTATCAGGGTGACATGGGCTGGGCATAAGTTCACAATGGGAAAAATAGTCACCATTCCTTAATTAATTTTATCAGTATAACTCATATTCGGTTTACATTGTGATAGTCTAGATATAGCTTACTCTTGATCATTGTAGAGGAAAATAGTTTTAAAAAATGTAATTCAATCGCCAGCAGTGACGCGGTGAAATTCAATTTGGTGCAAAAATCCTAAGAATCGTTTTCTCCGATTTTGCAAAAAGTTGACAAACAATGATAGAACTCTTGCAAAATCAAGGCTTTTAAAGGAATTTTTAGAACTGCACAGCCCCTTCGCTCTCGTCCAGTCCTGCATAGTGAATAACTCTCAATCGGTGGAAATGACATTTTAAAACTATTTTTAGCTGCATAAAAGGGCTTCTGCAACTGCACAAATACATTTGCAACACTGCGCATTTTGTGTACAACTGCACACTAAAAAAGCCCTGTGTCACACAATAACGCATATGCGATATCACGCAGGCAATAATTATTATACAATAATTATAGTAACCAGGATTTTGGTATATCAAAATAACTCTTACTCGGTTTACATTATGACATTTTTAAACAATGGAGTAAGCTGCGTCTGTTAAATGTTAGGCTAACATTTGACAGACGCATCTTCCTCCATTGTTAGACAAAATGGCGATGGCTAAAATAATGGTAACGCAGAGGAGCGAAGAACAGAAGACCACGGGTTAGAGACCCACTAGACCCTATAGGTTGTAATAGCCCCACAAGGTTCGAATCAAACTTCCGTTTCTGGGGCGACGGTATAACAGGTATACGCTATAGGCTACGCATGATCTTTCGAGATTTCAAAAAGTATGGCGTTCACTTCCTGGAATATAGTATAGGCTATAATAATAATAATAATAATAATAATAATAATAATAATAATAATAATAATAATAATAATAATAATAATAACAATAACAATAACAATAACAATAACAATAACAATAACAATAACAATAATAATAATAATAATAATAATAATAATAATAATAATAATAATAATAATAATAATAATAATAATAATGGTCTCGTGGGTGCCATCCTGGTCGCGAAGGAGTGGGGCGATGCATACCGGGAGGAGATGATGGAAGCTCGCAAGGACTCGCTTCCCACAGTGATGGATCCGATCCCGAGAGAGCAGAAGACCTGGGATCGACCGCTTATAGACAGGGATAAGATGAAGATTTGGACCGGATGCGATGATCCACTCAGCCAGGCAAGACTTCGGGCATTGTCAGCTGCACACGCCGGAGACTGGCTCGGGACCATCCCATTGGCGGCTTGAGGCCTGGGGTTGAGCAATGAGGCAGTTAGAGTTGCTGTAGGATTCCGCCTTGGTCTAACTCTCTGTGCATCACATCGGTGCCAGTGTGGCGAGATCGCAGACACAGGTGGACATCATGGACTGGTCTGCAGAAGGTCGATGGGAAGGGCAGCGCGACACGCTGCACTAAATGACATCATCTGGAGAGCCCTGTCGAAGGCGGATACTCCAAGTTCAAGGGAACCGTCAGGACTGAGCCGCACCGATGGAAAGAGACCAGACGGAGCCACACTGGTCCCTTGGCCAAGAGGCAGATTCATCGCATGGGATGCAACAGCAATCCACACGTGCGCGTCGTCGTACATTCATCTGACGTCGACAGTAGCGGGTGGAGCGGCGGAGCAAGCTGCTGAACGCAAAAGCATCAAGTATGCATCCCTCCCCGCTACGCATGAATTCATCCCCATAGCAATAGAGTCACTGGGCCCGATAAACCGGACGGGTCTATCATTTCTTCAGGAGCTGGGCCGCCGCATGACAGAGGCAACGGGAGACCCTAGAGAAAGCGTGCACCTGTTCCAGCGGTTGTCAATATGCACCCACTGCCACCCAGCGGTTCAATGTCGTTGCATTTAGAGGCACTTTTGAGCACGTTGGAGACGAGAACCTGTAAAAAAGCTTTTATTATTTATTGTTTTTAAAGCCTGAGGGATCATTTATACCTCCGCCTCGGGCGCTAAAATAATAATAATAATAATAATAATAAGTTTATAGTCTTCGTTGATGTCGTATTTGACGATAAAAACGATACCATTGCTGTGTTGGAAGGCGACAGATAAGCGTTGGCAGATAAATGCATGCCTAGCTGCTGCAAAAAAAGGCCGAAACAGGTCAGGCGATGTTTACCTAGGTTATTCGACAAAGAATTAAAAGCTTACAAAACAGTTAGCGGCCACACTGACCATATCCTGTGATGGCTTTGAAATTCTCACAATTTTGTCATCCTTGTGTTTAACTTTCAAGAGCCAAGACCCAGAATCCCAGACCCGACCTGCTGAAATAATTGCAGACCTATTATTGGCGCCGCCTCTGATCCGTACGGAATAAAATAATATTAATGTGCATAATTAATGTGCATAGGCAGGGACCCATGTGAACCTAGTAGAACCATGGACCACACAAAAGGAGCGGTCATATAGAAAAGAGGTCTTACATTCATGATTGTCACCACTCAGACCAAACGAAACATGCAATCGGTGAATCAAATCCCATGTTCAACAGCGTCAAATGCGGCAATGACATCAAATAGATCCAGCAGGGTGAGCTGGACTCTGTCAACCGCTCCGTAGATGTCTAAAAGAAGACGAAGAAGGAACGTCTCAGTTGAGGGGTGTTTTCTAAAGTTATATTGATTAGGCTGAAGCAGTTTTCCTCCTCTAAGTGGACAACGTGCTACATAGCAACCAATAAATTACATACATACATCCATATCGCAACATCAAGGCTTAAAGTATGGCTAGACGATCATGGACGGCGTCCATGCACTTATTTTTAAATACCCGCAGTCATTGCACAGCGTCCTGCCACTTGTTAGGCCTGCACAGCCTGAAAAAGGTATGGCGTCTGAATAACACACATGTGCAATGTGCATGCATAACATGTAATTTGACAAACGCATGGATCCAAGTCATTGGAGCAGAACGAGAGACGAAAACCAGTCTACAAAAGAAAGGCCATAACTGAGTCATTCTTTCATTTTCACACTTCAAAGCAAAATTTCACCACCGCCTTATCAAACAGGGAGCTGCAGAGAAGAGAAACAGAGTAAGACAACTTCGCTTTTATTCTGAGTCCAGGCAATCGTTTAATTGTTTTAAATTTCATCTTTTTGTGTGTTTTTTAGATGTAGGCTAATTCTACGATTTCAGAGCTTAGTCCTATAAGCCCTGTGAGCCATGGCTTCTACAATAGACACGGAGTCATCATCTCGGCGCCTAACTGACTTCCGCGTACGTGCACCGCATTTGTTGCGATGCGTTTTAGTTTAGTTTTCAGCGAAATTTTGCGTCGAGTTTGCGGCTGTCGGGTCGGATTATTCTCCGGGACAAAGATATCCTAACGGTTGTGAGCAACACTTTTTGTTTTGGTCAATTTTGGACGGTTTTTGTTCTGAAATTTACAGCCAGCACCACGATCCAGTGGAGCGTGACTTCATGCCTAGCCTGTATCTTTACGGCTATGGTAAGTTTCGGGCCTTTTGCACCAGACTTGGACTTCCCCGCCTCCCCTACCGGGTGCTTTGGAATAATGACGCCACCTTCCGTCCTGGTACAACCAGTGGCGGCGCCAGGATTTCAGTTTTGGGGGGCTAATGGGGGTAAATCGTCCAAAATTTTTATTTTTACATGGCAGAAAAAATGGATGGCCTTTTTTAGGGGGGGCTTAGCCCCCTAGCCCCCCCCTAGCGCCGCCACTGGGTACAACATCGGCTGCGCAGTCGATCCGAGTGTTTTAGGCGGGAAATCATCTGACCGTCGACGTCATCGACCTCGGGGTTCGCTGACCTTGGGGATGGACGTTCTAATGCGTGGATTCAAGGAGCCTCAAGTTGGCTGTTTTCACTCTCTAGCGCTTTGAGAATGCGGCCAAGCGTTCGCCGGAGCGTTCAACCGTTGCAGAGTGGAAGGATACCGTATGACCCCCTCAAAAACATCGTTTGCTTGTGGTCTAGGTTGCACCTGGTCTCTGCTTTCGCCGCCGGTGTGTTCCATGGGTTTCTTGAACCTACGCTAGGCCTGCGTTATTTCCTTGACCTCTGAAGTCAACCCATTTCAACGTCCTCTTCCTACAAGGTGACCGTGAGTGGCGCAATCACCAGCCACGCGGTCTTTCGATTTTAATCAGAAAAATAGTTTACTATAAGCTTAGTCTACTTTTTTACTTAGTTTGATAAAGTCAATAGTAGGCCTGGGCCTAATCATTCTAAAGACTAATTCAATTGATGAACTGTTGTTTGTCTAATAGTTTTACGACTTATTCGATTCACCTGGACACGCTCTATCTTACTTCTAAGCCGATTTATATAATCTGCTTTTAATAGGTATTATTGTCTTGCAATTTTTCGGCTCGGCGGCTGTTTGCCTGCCGACTATTTTGACTGGCTCTTAACGATTGTAACCTACTGTGGTTTGACAGCAGGATTGTCTATTAAACGAATTTATATATATATATTATAAATATACTGAATGAAATGCAAGAAGCGCAAAACGATTAAATGCAGGTTTTGGAGATGTTTGAGAACTCTTTAATATGCTGGCGCATTTTGTTACAAAATACCTAAAAATCAGTATTAAAAATGATAGGATTTATTTCACAATAGCAAGTCTTTCATGTAAGAACTTGAAATCAAAAGTGAAAGTGAAGCTTTGGAAAATAACCTTGCTGGTTTCCAGCGACGCATAGTCTTACACGACAGATTTCTGCTATTACTAGACAACCTAGGATCCTAGATATTATTTTATGCGCATTACATTTTGGGCCTAATTATTGTCTTTATTGAAGGCCGTGTAACTTCTTTGCAAAGTCCATCTTCAACAGAATAGACCAATTAAAATTTCTTTATTAAGGTTTTAACCTGTCAAATCAATTCGAAGAATTGTTTAGTTTGCAAGCATTTTGTTAAATAGATATCAGTAGGCCTACTCTGCAAAACCTCGTGATATTTTACAGTGTATGACTATGCAATTTAGTGACATAATGAGGACAACTTCAATCCATGGTCGCTCTATGACGTCGTCATCGTCGTCGGTGCCTTATATTCGTCATTCCGAACACTGACGGCATCATGGACAATCTTTCTCCAGAGATCCCTCTGCTGTGTTGCGCGCACCACCCATTCCATCGACAGTCCCGTCCATTGCATCACGTCATCCATCCACATTCTTCTTGGACTTCCTGCTCCTCTTGATCTTTCAGTTTCACCGATTACTATATCTCTTGCAATGCAGTTTGTTGTCTTCCTCATTACGTGACCGAATACTGTAATTTCCTTTTTACTATATTGCACTCCAGAGTTGTTCACCCAATTCTCTCAGTACCTTCCTCGTTCCTCTTTTTTAGTGTCCAATGTATTCTCAGTATTCTTCTGTATGGTGTTGTTTCAAATGACTTTATTCTTTTTTGTTCATTCTTTCTGTATGTTCATGTCTCTGAACCGTACGTTGCTATCGGCAATATCAGCGTTCGCAGTAGGCCTACTCTGAGCTTGTTCGGGGTAGTTATCAATTTCTTTTTCCATAATAGTCACTATAGTACCCATTCCATACAATACTTTTTCGCCATGCCTAGGCTATTTGTGTCCTTGTATCCTCCTCACTGCCACCATCTGCCGTTATTGCAGCACCCTACAATTGTATAATTACGGTCTATCTGTTGTAACCCCTTCCCTTCTATAATTATTATAGATGTTCAGTCCCTTCGTATCGGTTGCCATGACTCTTACTTTCCTCTGGTTAATTATTAATCCATATAATTTTCACCAGCTTCTATCAGCCTCTGTAGCAAGTCCTGCAGTTACCCCGCGTCTCAGCGATTAGTAAGATGCCGTCGTCTGCATATCAAAGTTCGTGATCTTTCTCTCTCTTCTCTATGACAAACGAAAGTTATAATCATTTGGAGACGAAGAGAACGGTTAGGAGAGACACCATTTTTTTATCTCGGAAAATGATGGCTATTGGTCAGCCCTGTGCCTCGTCCTCTTATCTCCCCACCGACACCTAGTAGGTCAATATACTCGTTATAGTTGACTTGGATAAGGAGTTCAGGTCGCTGCAGTTGGGGAAAAGACTTGGAAACAGATTTGTAGCCTAATACATTGCGTAACCCAAAGGTAATTAACACGGAAACTGCGTCTATATGTCTTGTTTGTTTTGTTGCCGACTCTCAACTGTTAGGTGAACACCTGACTGTCATATGAAAGCGAATTAACTTATTCAAGACCTTCAAGAGAACTGCAAAGTACCAGGATAGACAACCACATACATAATCTGTGATGCACTAGAAATACGATATCTGATTGGCTGACAGGTTGTGCCTTCATATCCCTTCGATATAAGTCCCAGAATATTGTTAACATTATAGCCTATAGTAGTAGCCTAGCTATATATGGGTCTAGCCTAATCGTTCGCGTCAAAGTGGAAAAATCATAGATGGAGTTTGACACTAACGTCGTTATATAAACTCGTCGTATTATTACGCTTACTATGGCAATCAATTCGTGAAGGTTGTAAGTAAAAAATTGTCAACATTACGAGAAGCATGATGCTCTCAACCGAGACGATAATCATAGGCTTAACCGTCGTGCTTTTGGGATCGCAAATTCATCAGACATTTTCTCCATCGAAGCATATTAATATCTATTTTAACCTATTTACCAGTTACTGGAGTGCAACAAATTTACACAAGTGAACGGAAATGACGTCATCTATGGAACTCACGTGGCGAAATAAACCACGACTTTTCTGGACGCATTATGGTTCCAGGATTTTCGCTTCACAGCTGTCACTGAGTAATTGTACGCCATCTTTAGAAACCTTTACTACAACGCAATATTATGACGTAGTCACGAGGTTAAGTCGCATCACAACGACGTCATTATGACGTTGCAGTCTTCGCGTCTGTTTCAATAATTTTTAGCGCGCTTACATCCAACAGAACTCCCCAACGCTTAGATGTTGTGCCAGTCCCAAGCTTTGAGAAAGCAGAGGGGCGACGCGAATCGTCTTTGTAGTGACGTATTCGCGGTGATACACCAATCAACTTCCGACAAGAATGTCGAAACTGCTTGTCAACTTCAATTGTCTACGTAATTTTGCTCTACCGCTAAGTAAGATATTCCGATAGAAATATGCTGAATTGGGTCGTCTTTCACATGGAAGCCTTCATGGACCTTGAGACAAGACTCGTTCCTGATCCGACCCCATGAGAGGAAAGGAAACCCGCGTCCTCGTTGGGTCCTTCGAAGAAAAGTATTAACCCATTAGTGCCTAGCGTCCCCCAAAATGGGACACCACTTCAAAAATTCACATAAAATTAAATCTGCATTGAAGATGCATTTTAATGTAATAGCCGTCTTGCCAACATGCTAATAAAGTGATCCTGACACAAAATGCGCCCAAAAATTTTTTTTTCCGACTCAAAATTATGTTTTTTATCACGTCATTGACCTATTTTAACAAATGTAAACATTGCCGACTTTCCGCATCCTATTTAATAAAATGCGTGCGCATTTCTACAGATCTGTCTTTGGTTTCATAAAGGTTGGTATATACTATTACATAAATAATTAGATCCAATTCATTTTACTAAAATATAACATATGCATTTTATCACTGAAGTGCTGTCCCATTTTTGAGGACGCAAGGCACGAATGGGTACGTGAAGTTCAATACACGCAGTTTTGCATCTTGTATGGTATTTTAGTCAGATATTGCTTGAAAATATATATAAACGGCGGTTTGTAGGCAGAATTATCACTTGCAATGAGAGTTAACGTTATATGATGTTATTTGACTAAAAAATTTATTGACAAGCTCAACTGTAGGCTACACTAGGCCTATGCATACATGTATATCCAACAGAAATATTTCACATGGATAGAAATCGTCCAGAATCTACTAGGCCTATGCAATGTAGTGCAAAATAATGGTCAAAATGCACTCATTCTGTTGTATGCAGTTGCTAAAAAATTAAATTTAATAATTTAATTTATTATAATTTATTTGAAATAAATAAGAAAAAACCAGTCGCGATGTAATTTGTCGTTCTTTTCTAAAGTGTCAGCCAAACTAAAAAATGTCATTGTGCATTGTGCTGAATATAACATTCCTGTTACATTTTCCAGTTAGGCCTACTACAATTTCATGTAGGCCTAATGACTAGTCAATGTCATCGTACTATGTTGAATACACCACTCGGCTTTTGCTCTGATTCACATCCATGCGGATGAGTTGGTACATGATCCAAAGCCTGGATTAGTAAGGTGGCATATTGGTTGTCAATTCAGTTGATTCCTACTAACAACTAGTGTTCCTTTACCACTTCTTTACCACTCTCAGTCTGCAACTAAGCCTTTGTTGGCTACACAGAATGCTCATTGAATTCACCACACGGTTACTTTGCTCAGTCAGACCTATAATGGAGTTGGGGTCACGAGTCCTCAAAATGGTGTGGGTGGTTCATTGCAACAACTATGTTGTGCAGGCTGCTATGACTACTTATTTACCACTCTGAGACTGCTACAGGTGAGCAAAATATATCACTATTGAGACGATACAAGCCAACAAATGCGAAGATTTTCACTTCCTTTGGTCGAGCTGTACAAAATAGAAAAGTGAGAGCCAGTGCATGGATCTGAACACACAGTTGTCTGTCAGGGAAAGGATAAGCTGGCTGGACAAACCAGAAAGTATGAACTTCACTTGCTAGCACCAAATGCCATCTGTTGTAACTCAGATGCATTGTGCGAATGAAAGTCTGCGAAAGTTTGAGAAAAATGAAATGTCGGTCCAAATAAGGAGGGCTAGGCCAATAATCTACTACACAGGACTAGTCACCAGTACTTTAGCAATTGAAAGGCTTCATGTAACTGTTTCATGAACTTTCTGTAACAGTGTTGGTTGCCATTGCTACAGGATATTGATCTGAGACATGAACAGCATTACTGTGATTTGCTGCGTGTAAGCAATTCATTTCAAAATGTGAGCAATTTGGTATAGAAATGCATTCAAACATGCCATTTTTGTTGAAATTTTGCACATACATTTTATTTTAAGTTATTCTGAGTGCCAATTATTTATCTGTTTTCTTAACTTGACTGTATCAACAGCCTTGAGTGATATAACCTGTACACATCACAATGTAAATCTTCACGTACCCATTCGTGCCTAGCGTCCCAAAAATGGGACGCTTCAAAAACTTGCTCCTAAAGCATCAAAAGCTAAAATTTTGCAGAATTTGTGTTAGGTATTGTCCAAACTCATCATTTGCAACAAAGTTTTCATATTTTGAGATGATTTTGAAAAATCAGGCATTAATGGGTTAAGACGACCTATATAGGTCAAGGATTGGAGAGTCCGATCTCCACGTTTCCATGCTCCATGTCAGTCACTTCCACCTGTTCCGTAATGTGTTACTGATTCCTCCAAATGTATAATTCTACAACATTAGGTATCGTCAGAACCTGGAATAGCTTCTGAATCATCCTCACAACCTCTCGCAGAATTCTTCAATTCCGTTCAGCGTCGTAAGTAAACATGCAGATTCGAAGACAGATTTTCAACCGTTATGTTGCGTCAGAAACAACACAGCAACGATCTCATGACACAACGGACCCATTTCACGATCGCTGGAAATGACGTCACAACCGGAACTGCGTCTTATCCCCGGCCAATCCCAGAGCAGAACGGACGAAACCCTCTAGGACCGATCCATCTCAACTCCGAGACATACAGAGCTGGTGTTGGAACCATACGCCAGAACTCCTCAGCTCGAGTACTTGCACTTCCTTCCAGCCTTGAATGACATTCCCGTAGAGGAGGGCGCCCCCGTCGGTGCGGCTCGGTGACTATCAGCAGTGCTGCTCTCGTCCATGTAGACGGACACGCCCTCGACGCTGTTGGACGACTCTTCGGGGGTACGCGACACCTCTGCCATGTCGGCGCCCTGGTCGGACCCCGCGGCACCGGGTGGACCGCCGCAGGATGCGCAGCCACCACCGCCGCCGGCGTGGTGTGGCTTGTTCTTGGCGTGGAATGGCTGAAAGGAGAATCGCCGGGTCGTCTGCTTGCGACCACCACGTCGCTTCGATATGTGCGGATTGTCCTGTCTCATCGTCTTTGTCTTGTAGATCTGGAGTTGGGTGTAGAGGCGCTTCAGCTCGTTCTGCATCAATGAACTGCAACGCTATCATCATTGTTATTCTCATCGTCGTCGTCATCGTCATCTTCATCGTCGTCGTCATCGTCATCTTCATCGTCATCGTCGTCGTCGTCGTCATCATCAGCAGCAGCCGCAGCAACAACAGCAGCAGCAGCAGCAGCATTAGCAGCAGCAATGTTATAAATACCATTATCATCCTCTTCAACATCGTAGTCGAAGTAATCGTCGTCACCATCCATCCATCCATCCATCCATCCATCCATCCATCCATCGATCCATCCATCGTCGCCATATAGGAATAATGAGAATAATAATCACGAGAGTCTACATGTGGCGCCGTAACCATCAGATTATCAAGTCTTTTATCTCCATCCATCCATCCATCCATCCTCTCACCCATCCACCAAAACTCACAAATCCACCCACCCACTCCAAGCCACCAAACAATTCAACCTAAATCCATAAACACATTCACCCAACACCCATCCACCCAATATTATAAGACCTACCCATCCTTCCAACAAACCGACTCAGCCAGTCTCTTACCCAAACCCATCCACTCAAAATTCCCCAACCACCAAAATGCACCAGCACAAACCCACCCAAATATACCCATCCCCAAACTCAGACTCATCCCACTAACCCATCCACCTAAACCCACCCACGCAAATCCGACCATCCCAAAGACCCATCCAATCACCCACCCAACCGACCGACTCAAATCCATTTCCAGACCCACACCCATCCACTAACCGACCCAGACCCATCCACTCAAACCAAACAACCACCAAACTCTATCCACCCAAACCAACTTACTCAAACCACCCATTCCCAGACCCACACCCGTAAACTAACCAACCTAAACCAACCCACCCAAACCCACTAACCCACCCACTCAATGGGGGAGGGTGTCTGCACATGATCATTACCCGAATGTCGTTAATCTCTGCATGTCTCCGTTCATCTCCGCCAGATTGATCTCTGCGACGTCCAACTCTCCTTCTCCGATCGATCCGATGTTGTTCAGTTTAACGATCTCAGGAAGACCTCGAAGGCTGTTCATCGGGGATGGCGGTGGGCAGCCCTCCACCGACGACGAATACGTCCTTAACCTCTGTCTTCCGTCAGATCCCTGTGCATGGCAGGCGATGTTGGGTAGGAACCCATGCGGACCTAGTAGAACCATGGACCAACGACCGCCATGGACCACGTAAAAGTTGCGGTCATAAAGAAAAGAGGTCAACCATTCATGATTGTTACTACTTAGAGCAAACGAAACATGCAATCGGTCAATAAAACCCCATGGTCAACAGCGTCAAATGCGGCACTGATATCAAATAGAGCCAGCAGGGTGAGCTGGCCTCTGTAAACCGCTGCGTAGATGTCTAAAAGAAGACGAAGAAGCAACGTCTTAGTTGAGTGGTGCTTTCTAAAGCTAGATTGATTAGGCGGAAGCAGTTTTTCTCCTCAAGTGGACAACAAGCTGCATATCAACCAATGAAATATATACTCCGTGATTCAAAAAAAGTAAGCCAAATAATTTTTCATATATCTCCAATGCCTGATAACATATCACACTTAAATTTTCCCAATTTTTTGAGAATTGGACCACGAATATGATTCCAAGATTTCATGAGGCAAAGTTGAACGGATACAAAGGGTTTGGGTCCACTATTCCGAGGGTCCACTATTCCGAAGGTCCACTATTCCGAACTCTAACCATAAACCTAACCCTTAAACCTAACTATAACCCTAACTCTAACTCAACCCAACCCAAACCATAACCCTAACCATAACCTAACCCTAAACCTAACCCTAAACATAACCCTAACCCACCCCAACCCTAACTATAACCCTAAACCTAATCCTAAGTTCCTAACCCACCTAGCCCTAACCCTGACCCACCCTAACCCAGCCCTAACCCTAACCTACCCTAACCCACCGTAACCCTAACCTGGCTAACCACATAGGATAACGAACAAAATAGAGCGGATTTTCGGAATAGTGGACCTTCGGAATAGTGAACCCTCGGAATAGCGGGCCGACACCGATACAAAGATATGTATCTTTCAACTTCATATGCCGAAATTTAAGTTTACAAGCAATTTTCTGTTAGATTCAATAAAATGTGAGTCAAACTTTTTCAGTATCGTTATGGCCTGATAATTAAACATAGTAAAATTTTCCCAATATTTAGAGAAATGAACCAAGAGTAGGATTCGAAAATATCAAGTCATAAATTTGAACTGATAAAAAGATATGAATATTTCAACTTCATCTCCCGAAACTTCAGTTTTCAGCAAGTCTGTTATGTTCTTTGCGGTTTCGACGCTTGATAGTTCCCAATTTTGGTCTTCAGTGACCCTGGAGTAAAAATTAATGGAGCCTATTATCGCGACGTTCTGCTGTCACAACATCTTATACCTGTAATCAGAAATCTAACCCCAGAAGGCTGCTTTTTTTCAACAGGACAGTGTCCCAGCCCACAGAGCAAAGGAAACCATTGAAATGCTAACAAGAGAGACACAGACTTCATTTCTCCCACATTATGACCTCCGAACAGCCCAGATTTGAATCCTGTCGACTATGAAGTGTGGAGTTTGATGCAAGACCGAGTAGACAACATTCCATGATATAAACGATCTGAAGCAGCGCTTGATGGAAGTGTGAGATGGCCTGGACCAGAGGATAATCGACGATGCTGTTGCACAATGGCGCCAGCGCCTCCAGGCTTGCGTGCAAGCAGGAGGAGGACATTTTGAGCATCTTATTTAATTAAATAATCAAACCAAACTGTTGGAATCATATTGTTATTCAATTCTCTACATATCTGGAAAATATTAGTATGAAAATATTAGTATGATAAATCATCAGGCATTAGGGATAAAAGAAAAACAGTTTGACTTACATTTTATTGAATCTGATAGAAAATTGCTTGTAAACTGGAATTTCGGCATATGAAGTTGAAAGATTCATATCTTTTTATCCGTTCAACTTTATCTCGTGAAATTTTGGAATCATATTCTTGGTCCAAATCTCTAAATAATTATTTGGAAAATGTTAGCGTGATATGTTATCAGGCATTAGAGATACTTGAAAAACAATTTGGCTTACTTTTTTGAATCACGGTGTACATTAGGGTGCATCAAACGCCCCATAATTGTTAAAAAACTTTCAAAAGTTTTTGTCCCTAATTCACTTCTTTTCCTATTACTAAAAAAGTGTGTTTCCCTAAATTTGGGAATTTTCTGACATATTCTAGGTATCCCACCCAGCAACTGAAGTTTTACAATGGCGAACACACTGAACAGATTATGCATTATTATGCAGCAACAAGACTTTAAAGATAGGTCCAATAGTTCTAACATTATCTGTGCTTTATTAGCCAAGAGCCATCTTCAGAAGTATTGCAAAGTATTGCAAAGATTCTTAGAAGTGAACGTATTTATTATTACTAATGTAAAACCATTTATGTTGCGATGCTATTACATGACACATGTCAAGCGGATATTGTCATTCGGAAGTTGGTTTGCGTTTGCGTGGATTGGATTGTCTCTGCCGGTCTTGTTCCACAACTTGAAGCACATCTTGATAATGCTGTTCAGTCTTTGATGCTGACAGAAAATCCGAGCTGAACTTCACTCCTCTCTCAGCACAGTCATTGATTACGTTGAGCGCTTCAATGTTTCTCATAGCAGTTTGATAGTCATTGCGGCTCCACCAGTCGGACAGCTCTTTGTTGAGGAACTGAGTGTCAACTTGTAGTATTTCAAACATACACCACGAGTCGGTCCCTGCAAGATCGGCAAGAGTTGTTGTAGCTGTGATTACATCTGGAAATTTAGGTTTCCCAAAGCCCGATCCAAATCTGTTCTGCGGCAATTGCAAGCGTTCTTTTGGCTTAACTGAAAGCAGGTGATTGCAAAGGGCACGTCGTTCTGTGTCTGGAACATTATAACTAAACAGTGCAAGTGACACCATTTCTGCCTTTAAATACCACAGATGTCATTTGAAAGCACGAACAACACTCGCGGAGACCTGTCCATTCAGCAAGTCATATTGCAAGAATGATCTGTATAGCTTGAAGTCATTCTATGTAAATGTAAATGTAATCGCATATTTATATTGCGGCTGTGTTATGGCCTCGACCCTGAGGGTGAGATCCTTCACCACCGCTACTCCACGTTTATATGGCGACCGAGCCACCCGCAGGCCCCCCATGGCGCATCAGTCACCGAACTACAAGTCATCCACCAACAGCTGTAAACCAGGGTCGCAAAATTCACGAATTCTCTCACTTTTATGACCTGACGCTCTGTTGTTATTGTGTTGCGTGGAAGCTTTGCAATCTGTTGCTCAAAAAGACATATCTTGATTGAATAAATCAATTTGACCATCCATCTGACCTTGTGGAGTGCTCCAGGTCGCTTGAATGTTACTTTATCTCCTTCTACTTTTCCATCAAGAAACAGGAGGCAGAGATCTGCAAATTCCTTATAGTCATCTCTACGAAAGGACAACTGTGAACTATAAATATGTCGAAATTGTTCTCTGCAAATGTCAATATGAAAGTTTTCGCATTCTCACTGAATACATTATCATCAAAACGTGATAGTCTTTCTGTTGCTGACCGATGTGTCTTGAGGAGCTGGAAGTTCTTACGAAGCCTTGCGAATAATAGGCCTACCACCTCGGGTGATTTTGAAGTCTCAATTTGAAGATCTTCAAACACGTGTGTAAGAATTACTTCGCCAAGGTGATGTCGACATCCTGACTAGAGAAGAGCTCGACCTAACCGCATTTGAATTGTAACACAAGCAGCAGTAACGTGTCCTGTATTTGATCCGGTGTTGACAATGGAGTCACTACATTGCCATGAGCGAAGGAGATCAATGGTCAGATCAGCAATGATGTCCCCCGTTTTTCTCTGTGATCCCATTGCATAAGATGGCACACCGAGGAACTTCAGCTCTTTTGCATTACCAACAACAATTGCAAGGTGCTCCTCCTTAATATTCTTATTTGACAGCAATTTCATTTGTTTGGAGTCCCAATGCAGTATTAAAAGCTGTGGAGCACCCATTGCTCTTTGCAAGCCGAAGCTATATTTTGTCCAACTTGACGCCTGGCTTTGTCAGTCGTTGCGTAAGATGTAGAGACTTTTGTCACATCTCCTCCAGCCTCAGATATGAGTGCTTCAGTGTAGGCTGATTGTTAACATCATCAACAATTTCACATCCAACCATCCATGATTGTGATTGATCAGCAATTCAGCATCTTAAGTACTATACTCCAGAAAAATTTAATACAAATATAGAAAAGGCTAACACTTTGCCATTATTAAACCAAATGTTGCCGCTTACCGCTAGCACTTTGCCGCCAAACCAGACCTTCTATGTCGAAACATAGAATAGTTAGCTTCATATATCATAGAAAACAAAGAACACTTAAAACATAAAACATTATAGTAACTATGATATATTTATTTCCAGCATAAAACAAGTCCTGTTAAAACGCCATACAATCCGAAAAATTCAATGAGTAATGTAAATGTATGTTGAATGATAATTATGTACATTTTAAACAATGGAGGTGGGATACCTAAACAATTTTTAGTTTTTTGCTTTTTGATCAGGGATATATTGAAGAAAAAGGGAACATTTTAAGCCTATGAACAATGCATTTTGATAACTTTGGGGTGTTTGATGCACCCAAGTGTACATACATCCATAACATGACATCAAGAAGGCTTAAAGTATGGCTAGACGATCATGAACGGCGTCCAAGCACTTACATGTATTTTCAAATCAGCACAGTCACTGCACAGCGTACTGCCACTTCTTAGGCCTGCACAGCCTGGAAAAGGAAGGGCGTCCAGGCACTTCTTTTCCCGACACTTTAAGCACTGAAGAACATACATGTGCATGTGCATGCATAGCATGAGTTCCAATGTAATTTGACTAACGCATGGAGCAGAAAGAGAGACGGAAATCGTAATCGTAATCTCGAGACTTCGTATACAGCGCCCACAAAAGCCAAGTCGCGGGAACCAGCTTATTCACAGGCGCTGAATCAAAACAAAATCGATAGGCAGCGGGTCAAGTCCGGAGAGTCAGGCAGGCAGACAGATGGACGGCTAAGGTGGGTGATGGTTAGAGTTGAAATGGCGAGTAATGTGAGGAGAGAAGGAAGAATCAGGATAGGATTTGTGAAAGAGCAATGTTTTCAGTTTTGAGTGAAAGACCTGTAGAGAGATAGCGAAACCAGTCTACAAAAGAAAGGGCATAACTGGGTCACTCTTTCATTTTCACACTTCAATGGCAAAATTTCACCACCGCCTTATCAAACAGGGAGCTGCAAAGAAGAGAAACAGAGTAACAAAGCTTCGCTTTTGTTGTGAGTCCTAGGTATCGTTAATTTATTTTAAAGATTTCATCTTATTTTGAGCTAGACACTTTAAGCACTGCATATGCTTGGCACTGCATAACATAGAGGACGTCAAAGAAAAACATGGATCGACAACATAAGAGTAGATCTAGAGGAAAGGCACATGGATATGAGGAATGCCATGGACACCATCAAGGATAAAGCAGCGTGGAGACGCCATGTAAAAGCCTCATCGTCGGCGCGGCCGGACGGAGGAGAGCAATGATGATGATGATGATGATGATGCATAACATGCGTTCCAATGCAATGTGACTAACGCATGGAGTCACTGGAGCAGAAAGTGAGACGGAAACCAGTTTACAAAAGAAAGGCCATAACTGAGTCACTCTTTCATTTTCACATTTCAAAGGTAAAATTTCACCACCACCTTATCAAACAGGTGAACTGCAGAGAGGAGGAACAGAGTAAGACAACTTCGCTTTTATTCTGAGTCCTATAGCTATCGTTAATTTATTTTAAACGTTTTCATCTTATTTTTAGCTAGACGCAGATTGCAAGCTGATTTGCAAAGGTAGGTTTTCACGATTTAACGGTCTATCGGGCCTATGGCTTTTACAACAGACACTGAATGAAATGAAAGAAGCTCAAAACGAATAAATTCAAACTTTGGAGATATTTGAGAGCTCTTTAGTATGCTGAACGCATTTGGTTACAAAATAGCTAAAACTTAGAATGCTAGGATTAATTTGACCATAGCAAGGTCTTTCACATAAGAACTTACAATCAAAAGTAAAAGTGAAGCTCTGGAAAATAACCCTGCTGGTTTCCACCGTCACGCAGGATAGCCTTGCAAGCACAATAGGTTTCTTCTATTTATAAAACATCATAGAGTCCTAGATATATTATATGCTTTATATTTTGCCATAAATTATAGTCTTCATTGCAGGCCGTGTAACGTCTTTGAGAAGTCCATCTTCAACAGAATAGACCAACTTAACTTTCTTTATGAAGGTTTTTGCCTGTCAAAGCATTTCGAAGAATTGTTTAGTCTGCAAGTACTTTGTTTAATACTAGTAGATTTCAGTACTCTGCAAGACCTTGTGATGTTTTATAGTTTATGACTATGCAATTTATTGGCATAATGAGGAAAACTTCAATCCATGATCGCTCTATGTCGTCGTAGTCGTCGTCGGTGCCTTATTCGTCACACCGAACATTTGCGGCATCATGGACAATCTTTCTCTAGGTATCCTTCTGCTGTGTTGCGCGCTCCACCCGTTCCATCGACAGTCCCGTTCATTCCTTCACGTCGTCCATCCACATTCTTCTTGGTCTGCCTATTCCTCTTGATCCCTCAGTTTCACCGGTTATTATAACTTTTTGAAGGCAGTTTGTTATTTTCTTCATTATATGACCGAAATCCCCCCCACCACAAAGTCCGACCTGTACCTCACCGCGGAAGGGGTTGGGGTGAACACACAAGTAGGGGATTGCTCCCTGGGGCTCTGCCATCAGTGGTGAAGGCTTTGGATGAAGTACCACCTAGGGCGTCACGCGAGGTGGACAGGCTCAGGGAGAACCCTGAAAGGTTATGGCCAACACAGGCGGTGAAGGCTGCGGTGATGTGTTCAGCAGAAGACCTGGATTCGCGGGCAATGGTGAACCCTTACCTCAGCGCAGCATCTGCAAGCAGCTGTGATCACATTGGTCATTAAGGGCGGTGTCGCTGGTCATGGACAAACGGCGCCGGTCAGCTTGCTGCGCCTTTAGCAATGAACCATATGTCGCGTCTAGGAGGAAGGTTAAAGACAAGAGACTGTAAAATATCACAAGGTTTCGCAGAGTATACTGATATTTATAAAACAAAGTATACTTGCAGACTAAACAGCTCTTCGAAATGTTTTGACCGGCTAAAATTTTTCATAAATAAATTTAAGTTGGTCTATATTCTGTTGAAGATGGAATTAGCAAAGACGTTACACGGCTTGCAATGAAGACAATTATTTATGCCAAAAAATATAAAGCATATAATAATTATATCTAGGACTCCGTAATGTTTTATAAATAGCAGAAAGCTCTTGTGCAAGACTATCATGCGTAACCGTGGAACCAGCAGGGTTATTTTCCAGAGCATGACTTTTACTTCAGGCGGTCATCAATGCTGCTGCTCGTCTGGTCTTGCGATTGAAAATATTCAACCACGATCAAATGCACAAAATAATGTCTCAACAATAATAATATTATTGCGCACCAGGCTAACTCGCGGACAGCATCAAACCGCTAGCAGACGATCCAAGTAGGTCATGTCCGCGATCGTCCAAGACCTCTGACGTGTCCGTGCCTGCGACGAAACTAAAATGGATGAAAAATAGTGAGAATACCTTGGACAGTCAACGAGAGGAATGAGGAAGTGTTGAGAGAAGTGGGAGGAGAACAACTTTGAAGTGTAATAGTAACAGGGAAGTTACAGTATTTCGGCCATGGAATGAGCCGTCGATTCGACGGATCTCGTCATCGTCTGTGAGTCTGTGGTCTCCACACACTCTCCCCCTTCACGTGATGAACTCACCACCACAGGGAATTGATTATGGTGGTACATGCTTGTGCCGTCATGCCACACTCTCTCCTCCCACTCGCAACCTTAACCACAGGCACTAGACCCGTTGCTGATTGTGAAAATAAGGTGGTAGCTTCCCTCGTTTTCCCACCTCGCAGTGGTTGTTCCTTGTGTATAATAATACACTTCGAACAGCCTTTTCATTTGTAAACCGTTTACAGTCTATGAGTATGCAATTTAGTGACATAGGCACAACGAGGAAAGCTTCAATCCATGGTCGCTCTAAACATGACGACGACGATGACGTCGTCGTCGTCGTCGGTGCCTTATTCGTTATTCCGAACGTTGGTGGCATCTTGGACTATCTTTCTCAAGAGATCCTTCTGGTGTGTTGCGCGCACCACCCGTTCCATCGACAGTCCCGTCCATTCCACATCTGTAGTCTTGGACGATCGCAGGCTACTTGGATCGTCTTCTAGCGGTTTGATGCTGTCCGCGAGGTAGCCTGGTGCGCAATTGTTGAGGCATTTGTGCTTTAGGATACAAAGTTTGAAATTGATGCGGTCACCTAGGCTAAGCAACTGAAGCTGGTCCCGGATCGCGCTTGAAAATGTGGTCGAATTTTTTCAATCGCAGGACCAGACGAACAGCAGCATTGATGAACGCCTGAAGCCGAATGATACTGCGCTGTGGCAAGCCAGCAAAGGCGACATTGCAGTAATCGATTCGGCTCAGGATCAAACTTTGTATCAGATGGTGCGTCACTTCCTGTGTGAGTGACCGAGACACAGATCTCGGCCAGTGTTTAATCTAGACGTCTCTGGAGGGGGAAAATCCCCCCCCAGGATTGAAATTTCCCCCCCTTCAGAAAAATTTGACGAAATGATATTTTTTAGTTACTGTTTTCATCATTGCTTTACATCAAGTGTTATAATATACCGTGATAATATTTATTATTATATGATTATAATGACATTATTTACTACTATAATAAATGATACCATCATGTTAAGATGACACCTTAAAATGCTGCCATTGCAATGAGGAAGTTCAAAAATTTTCTAATGGGCCACTGAAAAAGTACAGCTATTTTGTTAAGATGACACCTTAAAATGCTGCCATTGCAATGAGGAAATTCAAAAATTTTCTAATGGGCCACTGAAAAAGTACAGCTATTTTGTTAAGAAGACACCTTAAAATGCTGCCATTGCAATGTGGAAATTCAAAAAGTTTCTAATGTGTCACTGAAAAAGTACAGCTATTTTGTTGAAATGACCCCTTAAAATTCTGCCATTCAAATGTGGAAATTCAAAAATTTTCTAATGTGTCACTGAAAAAGTACAGCTATTTTGTTGAAATGACCCCTTAAAATTCTGCCATTCAAATGTGGAAATTCAAAAATTTTCTGATGGGTCACTGAAAAAGTACAGCTATTTTGTTAAGACGACACCTAAAAATGCTGCCATTGCAATGTGAAAATTCAAAAAGTTTCTAATGGGTCACTGAAAAAGTACAGCTATTTTGTTAAGATGACCCCTTAAAATGCTGCCATTGCAATGTGGAAATTCAAAATTTTCTAATGGGTCACTGAAAAAGTACAGCTATTTTGTTAAGACGACACCTAAAAATGCTGCCATTGCAATGTGGAAATTCAAAAAGTTTCTTATGGGTCACTGAAAAAGTGCAGCTATTTTGTTAAAATGACCCCTTAGAATGCTGCCATTGCAATGTGGAAATTCAAAAAGTTTCTAATGGGTCACTGAAAAAGTACAGCTATTTTGTTAAGATGACCCCTTAAAATGCTGCCATTGCAATGTGGAAATTCAAAAATTTTCTAATGGGTCACTGAAAAAGTACAGCTATTTTGTTAAGACGACACCTAAAAATGCTGCCATTGCAATGTGGAAATTCAAAAAGTTTCTTATGGGTCACTGAAAAAGTACAGCTATTTTGTTAAAATGACCCCTTAGAATTCTGCCATTGCAATGTGGAAATTCAAAAATTTTCTAATGGGTCACTGAAAAAGTACAGCTATTTTGTTAAGACGACACCTAAAAATGCTGCCATTGCAATGTGGAAATTCAAAAAGTTTCTTATGGGTCACTGAAAAAGTACAGCTATTTTGTTAAAATGACCCCTTAGAATTCTGCCATTGCAATGTGGAAATTCAAAAATTTTCTAATGGGTCACTGAAAAAGTACAGCTATTTTGTTAAGACGACACCTAAAAATGCTGCCATTGCAATGTGGAAATTCAAAAAGTTTCTTATGGGTCACTGAAAAAGTACAGCTATTTTGTTAAAATGACCCCTTAGAATTCTGCCATTGCAATGTGGAAATTCAAAAATTTTCTAATGGGTCACTGAAAAAGTACAGCTATTTTGTTAAGACGACACCTAAAAATGCTGCCATTGCAATGTGAAAATTCAAAAAGTTTCTTATGGGTCACTGAAAAAGTACAGCTATTTTGTTAAAATGACCCCTTAGAATTCTGCCATTGCAATGTGGAAATTCAAAAATTTTCTAATGGGTCACTGAAAAAGTACAGCTATTTTGTTAAGACGACACCTAAAAATGCTGCCATTGCAATGTGGAAATTCAAAAAGTTTCTTATGGGTCACTGAAAAAGTACAGCTATTTTGTTAAAATGACCCCTTAGAATTCTGCCATTGCAATGTGGAAATTCAAAAATTTTCTAATGGGTCACTGAAAAAGTACAGCTATTTTGTTAAGACGACACCTAAAAATGCTGCCATTGCAATGTGAAAATTCAAAAAGTTTCTGATGGGGAGGGGCACATCCCCTCCCCATACCCCTCCCCTCCTCAGTGCTATGCGCATCACGAGCGTCCTTCGGATGCTCAATTGTCTCCCCCCCCAGAAACCTCAATTCCCCTCCCAGAGGAGGGGGACTAGATTAAACACTGGATCTCGGCTGCCTCAGCTGGTTCGCACAACTCCGGCCATGTGTAACGTCATTGACAAGTTATTCTCTTAGCACTTCCTCATTCCTCTTTTTTGCTGCCCAAGGTATTCTCAGTATTTTCCTGTATGATGTTGTTTCAAATGACTTTATTCTTTTTTTGTTTACTCTTTCTGTATGTGTTTGCTTCTGAACCGTACGTTGCTATCGGCCATATCAGTGTTCTCAACATTCTTAGCTTGATCGGAGTAGTTATTCCTTTATTTTTCCATATTTTACCCATTCCGGATAGCACTTTTTTCGCCATACTCACTCGTGTCCTTATAGCCTATCGTCGTCATTTCCTCGACAAAAACATTTGAGATCACTTCTTACCAGCCACACATTGGATAAGTCTTTCTTTTTGTTTACTGTACATGTTGATATATTAATATTCATTATTCTAATGTTATTTTTATATTAAACCAATGACTTGTTGATTTGATGACACATAGGGCAATAACCTGCATTGCAACGAACAGAAAGACAATATGCAAATAAGTAACATGATTACAGCTTTGAAATCTGGGAAACGTCTCTATTAAACTATTGAGCCGTAGGGTGGATTCGATCTCGTTACACGCCAAAAAAGCTATATGAGATTCACCAAGGATCATGTCAGCCAACTGAGCAGAGTCATGTTCTTGAATCATTTCGTGAAACTCCCCCGATTCTGACGCCATATACACTGTATAGGCCTACGTCTCGAGAAGGTGAAGTGTATGGCCGAGGCTCGATCAGCAACATTCGACCGTATACCTACTTCAGCAGGAGATGAAGTTTGCGGCTGGGCATTGCCGTCTGCAGCAGCCTAATTCGTTGTAATCAATTGATCATACTCTACAACTTTTCCTGTTGTAAGTCGTCACCTAGGCCTACAGTTTAAAATAGTTCGACAGGATTCAAGCAAAAATAAGTCTTTTAAAACATTGAAGGTGGTTTCGGGGCAAGTTGTAACATCGCCACAACAAGCCCTTGAAAAATGTTACAACCTGCTCCGATCACGCGGCTAAGTCTAAGATGAATACGTAAAATTTTCAAACGCCATGTTAGCTGACGGAATATTTCATCCTGTCATGTCATGTCATGTCAATCGCCGACGTCGCCGCGCGACGGTTGGCCACATGCATGGACTACAGCTCTCCACTTCCGTCTATCGCGTGCAGCGGCGAGGAGATGAGATCCGGAGAGGTGAGACCAAGAAAGAATGTTGTCAATCCAACTAATACGCGGTCCGCCCTTGCGTCGGTATCTCTCCACGTGACCCAGCATGGTGGCTTTTTCCACGCAATCCTGAGGAAGCCTGATGATATGACCGAAATAGGAGAGTTTGCGAGCCTTGATGGTACTCAAGAGCTCTGGTGAAGTTCCGGCACGCTGATAAACTTGCTCCGTAGTAAGCTTGAGCGTCCAAGAAATGCGCAAAAGCTTACGGGTACATTTGTTCTCGAAACTTTGGATCTGCTTTTCCTCCGCCTTTTTGAGTACCCACGATTCACAACCATAGGTTGCGACTGACCAGACCAAGGATTTCATCAAGCGGAGCTTGGTTTGAGTGCTAATGGATTTGTTTTTCCAGACCTTCGTAAGCTTCACCATGACTGCCATACCCATGGCCAGTCTGGACTTAATATCGTCAGAACACGTCGCGTCGCTAGCAATTTTGCTGCCCAGATACGTGAAGCTATCCACCTGTTTGAGTGCACCGCCTGCGACAAAAATCTTGATGACTCTATCGGTGTTGGTCATAACATTCGTCTTTGAAGCATTTATCTTTAAACCGTACTCACTGGCAGCGGATTCGACCCGATTAACAAGCTCCTGGAGTTCCTCTGACGATGTAGCGATCAAGAGGATGTCATCCGCATATCTAAGATTACTGATGGTCCTACCTCCAATTCTGAAGCCCCCTCTGAACCCGTCAAGCGCCTTACGCATTACCTGTTCCGCCAGGATGTTAAACAGGCAAGGCGAGATGTTACATCCTTGCCGAACGCCTTTCTTAACGCGGAACCAATCAGAGGTGATGTTATCTGTTCTGACAGCTGCCTGTTGCTGTTTGTATAGGTTCATCAGTAGTTGGACGAGTTGTGGGGGAAACCCCATATCCAGCATGGACAACCACAGTTGACCGTGTTGCACCATATCGAAAGCTTTCGTAAAGTCGATAAAGCAGAAATAGAGAGGCTGGTTTCTCTCATTTGCCTTTTCCATGATGATCCGGAGGTTCGTAATCTGATCACGGGTGCCTCGGTTGGGTCTGAAACCGGCCTGTTCAGGAGCAAGTTCATTGTCAAGTTTGGTTTGAATGCGATCCAGGATGACTCTGAGGAGAATTTTGCTGGCATGCGACACTAGCTAGATGGTCCTATAGTTCTCACAGCAAAGCAAATCCCCTTTTTTGGGTAAAGGGATAAAAACCGATTGTGTCCAATCGTCGGGCCAGACTCCTGTCAACCATACATCAGTACAGATCTTGTGTAGCATGGTAAGAGTCATATCACCACCAAATCTGAGAAGCTCGGTGGCAACTCCGTCTGGTCCCGAGGCTTTATGCAAAGAGGCTTTAAGCAGAGCACGTTTGATTTCCTCTCGCAATGGTGGCGGTTCTCTTTCCGTAACTTCGAACGTTATCTCATCCTCATTGCCTGTGTAGAGTCCCTCACAATACTCCTTCCAACGTTCATTGACCTTCACCGGATCAACTAGCTTTTTTCCCGAGGTGTCTTTAATAGCTATTTTACGTGCCTGAAACGGTTTGGTGAGATTTTTGACTGTCCTATAAACCGGTCTGCAGTTTCCACGTTTCGCATTTACTTCCAGTTCGCAGCAAAGAGCATCAAGCTCGGATTGTTTGTCTCTCCTGAGTCGCCTTTGAACTTCCCCCCTTAGAGTCTTGTACTCCAGCGGTGACTTCGTCTTGGCTTCACGTTTCTTCTTGATAAGGGTGAAAGTGTCATCCGAGATCCAGTTTTTACGCTTCTCCGAGTCTTTGGGAATAACCGTTTGCGCCGATTCTATGGTGATATTTTTGAGTTGAGACCACTAGTCAGTGGGAGGACCAGCTTCCGTGACGCAGCTTAAAGCAGCGAAGCGGTTGGTAACTTCAACTGTATAATCATGTTCCAACTGCGCGTCCTGTAATTTGTCCAAATCCAAAAGAGGAGGTTTACGAAGCTTAGTTTTTCTGAAACGGAGTTTGAATTTAAGGATGACAAGGTTGTGATCGGTATCACAATCCGCGTCGAGTCGGGTTTTGCAATTGTAGACCGACTGGATCCAATGCCTAGCTACCAGAATAAAATCGATCTGAGATCTATATTTATCTCCAGGACTCTTGTATGTGTATCTGTGCCTGGGGTGCAATTGGTGACGGGTGTTAGCGATGACCAAATTGTTTTCCGCACAGAAATCAATCAACAACTGCCCTCTGTCATTTCTCTCTCCGTAGCCGTACCTGCCAAGAACCTCCTCCTCCGCTGCACCTTCCCCAACTCGAGCGTTAAAGTCTCCTGTGACGATGATGATGTTTCTGCTGGGTGTCTTCGCTAGTACCTGTTTGACCTCCTTATAAAATTGATCAACTTCCTCATCAAGCCCATCTGCCGTTGGTGCATAGCACTGGATGATCGTAAAATCTCTTGGTGAGGCGGCGATCGTTGCCGAGATCACTCTGCTGCTGATCGGGTTGTAGGAGGTCAAGCAGGACGCAATGGTTTTGTCAAGCCATATGGCCACTCCATGATGTTCGCGAGGTCCTTGACCCCCAGAGTAAAGAATCTTATGTCCTTCAACGGAATTGAAGTGACCATTGCCTGGCCACTTAGTTTCAGACAGGCCACAAATACTGATACCAAGTCTTTGCAACTCTCTGCCGACAATCGACAGTTTGCCCACAGAATTGAGGCCCCTAACGTTCCATTGACCAAAAACAGTCAGCAGTCTACTCCTACGGCGGTTATTAGGACCGCCAAAGATATCCGATGTGGTGGAGTCAGTAGAGTCAGTAGCCAATTTTTCGAATCCCATCCCAACTCTCCCAGTGGGAAACGCGGACCTTGTTAGACCGGGCGACGTCCGAGCCGGCATGAAAAAAGTGTTAGTTGTGTCCATACATGTTCGTCGAGGGAAAGAGATGAGTTCGATTAAGCTCCTCAATCTTTGATCGAACTCGCAGTGTGACTCGACATCTGTCGACCCATGAAGTCGAAATCGCCGTTGAACATCGTCAGATGATTCTTCCGCCGACCTCCGATAGGAATCTTGCTGCTGCCCAAAATTCCGGTTGCAATTTAATGTCTAGCCCAAGACAGTTGCCGTCCACGTTAGCCAGTTGTTCAGCGTTCCTGCTAGGCCTGTCAACCTCGCGTAGCGCCCAAAGTGGTACTTCGGCCGAAGCCTTCACCACTGATGGCATAGCCCTAGCAGGCAATCCCATACTTAACTGTTACACCCCCTCACCGCTATGAGGTGTGGATCGGACTTTGAGGGGGATCAATTCATTTCTTTCGTCTGGCGCACGATATTCTTACTTACTGTTGGTCAATGCGAAGCTTGTTTATGTCAGATTACATGATCCTGTCATGTAATCTGACATAAACAAGCTTCGCATTGACCAACAGTAAGTAAGAATATCGTGCGCCAGACGAAAGAAATGAGAAAAACAATACAAATTGAAAAACTTACTTTTAGTTGCAAAAATCACACTTCTGGAAAAACGATTCTGTTAGGGTGTAACGCAAGCAAAGCCGAAAGGAACATAAAACGGAAACGATATGCCGCATGCTATGACGTGCATACGCTGATTCCCTGAATTTCAGTGTTTATTATTTTTACAAAATTACAACCTGCCCATGTTACTTTTAGCACCGGTCTCCCCTACCGTGTACGACACGTAAAGATGGCCTCCAGTTGTTAACGGAATTAGGGGTAACGGATGGCTCTCAGACTTCTCATCGTGTATTACCAACCACTTCAACTTGAAGGGATATTTATACCTCTGGCATTTACCACGTGTCTGTCTAAGTTGACTTAAAGCAACGTTATGATTTTATCCGATATGTGTAGAGTGTTTTCAGTTTACAATATATTATTGAAAATTGTAAGCTTAATTCAGCAAATACCATTGAATGTAAATGAAGACATTCAATTTTACCGGAGTTTCTGTCCATTCTGTTTTATAGGATTTCCGGAGAAGTGAAGATGGCGGAAGTAGGAGAGAAGGCCGCAAAACAACTTCAAAATATGACAGAATGTTCGATCTGCATGAGTGATTTTACTGATCCCAGAATGTTGTCATGCATTCACACTTTCTGCTTTGAATGTCTGAAACGCACTGGAGAAGACGCGCATAAGAAACCAGGAGACAAGATGCCTTGTCCGCTGTGTCGGAAAGAGTTCGTAATTCCAGTCGAGGGAATTAATGGTGCTCAGAAGAACTTCTTCATGTTAAACTTGTTGGAATTCAAGACTACGCTACAAATAATTGGGAGTGCAGCCATCATAATTTTCTGTGACACGTGCAACGTCGGTAATGAGGGCAAGGCATGTGAAATACCAAAAGCCTCAATGAGATGCTTACAATGTCAAGAAAACTACTGTGAGAGCTGCGTTAAAGTTCATAAATTCCAGAAAGTGAGTAAAAATCACCATGTGGTAGAAATTGGAAGCGATTCTAAATCAGATATGACGCGGATATTTTCTTCAATGTACTGCAGCGACCATACAAAGAAACCATTAGACTATTACTGCGCCGACTGTAAGAAAATCGTCTGCGTTTCTTGCTTCGTTGAAAGTCATGCTGCACACAAATGCAAAGATGTGACTTCAGTCGACAAAGAGTTCCGCCAAACAATTCAAAATAATTCATCAAAGATATCGATCTATGCAGATGAAATGTTGTCCTTAAGAAGGAATGTGGAGATTAGAAAGGCGAAATTTCTTAAGGAAATAGTCGATACTGAAAACGCAATTCTTAGAAGAAATCAGGAACTCAAAGACATGATAGATGAGAACACGAAATCACTTTTGGATGAGTTATCTGTGATAAAGTCAAATAATCTGAAACAAATAGAAAGTGAAATGGAGGAAATTGACAGAAGCTGCACAATACTGAAGAGTTTTGAATCTTATTGCACTGAATTGAGATTGAAAGGATCGGCCAGCGATATCTGCAATTCGGTTGACCAGTTACTTGCTAGAGCAGACAATTTGGAAAGAGATCACGAGGCAATCATAGGTCGTCCACATAAATCAGTTGAAATTTCTTTTCACGCAGCTAATTTGCTAGAAATTTCACAGATGTCTAACAACAATGTTGTGGGAGAAATTAAAGGTCAGTTTCACAGAAGTGTAAAAAATGTTTTGAGAGAAATCAAAAGTGAGTAGTAATAGAATCTTTAGTTGAGTGTTCCTTCCACTTAAGCTGTGGTTTACGTTGTCTTTGAGGACCATGTCTTCTCCATTTCGATATAAATGCTTTAGAGATATTATATTTCTCTTTTCTATTGAATTTTGGCTGTAGAATAACGACTCTGCTTAGTAAAAACCAACAATTTCGATGTTGCTCACTTAGAAAGCATATTGATTTATATGTGAAATTTTCTATATTCGCTCAAAGGACATTATGTGGATAATTCTGCAGTAGCGTCTGGTTTTTCACAGTGAGGTCATAACGGCAGGGCCGCATTAAGGCTAGTACGGGCCCGGGTGCTATGGTAACCTTGCGGGCCCTCCGCTCAGTCTCCTGTCAGCCACTGGTCTACCATGGAAACGCATATACATGTAATTATGCCGTGTTTCCTTATGAGTATAAACTATACACTATACAGCCAAGGGATACTTTTTCTTTGGTACGCTAGTAATTGTTTCCAAGGAAAAGTTTCCTACACTAGTTTGACCATATAGGTCTACAATACGTGACAGAAAGAACGAGCGACTAGATTCTTCAATTGTTATTTATATTTATAAGCTCTATGCTTATAATCCTTCCAGTTGATTTACTTCATTGTTGCCCACGTCCACATTTCGAGGACCTCCAGTCTTCTTATGATTATGTAGTTTGCTCTCATGGTTCAAGTCTCAAATCCAAACAACATCACGTGCACTCCATGTCAATGTTTTATCATCCGTTTCTCTGGAATCCTGTTTTCTCTTTTCATTTCAGTTTATCGTAATTTTTAAATTTAAATTTATAAGTTCCTTCTTCATATTTTCAGGTCTAATAAAATATAGCATCATACTTCTTTCGCAGACTTCAATAATATCTTGGCAAACCGCTCTTCAGAGCAGCGTCATGATCTTCTTGCACCAATAATTATAAGGTCTAGGAATTATCGGAGAAGAGCAGGCCTACACAGTGAAAGAGATCGAGACAAAGGAAGTGGATAGGACACAGGCTGAGAGCAGACTCATTGCGAAGAACGTTCATGAAGGAAAAGTGAAGAGAAGCGAACAAGAGGAGGACCACGACAGGTTATGGATAATAGCAAATGGATAGGCCTATGGAAAGTTTGAGGAAGAGGCATCGGACATTTCAGCCAGCCTAGGAGGCAGAAAACTAGAGAAGAAGATTATAGGCTATAATAGGCCCAGGTTTCAGAAATTATATAAGAGTTATCCAATAACATGTCTTCTAAGGTTATTTCTCGTATTATTTTAAAGAAGCCAGACAAGCCAGTCAAAATGATTGACCCGCATGTCCTAATTTAAGATAGCCCATCACTGTTGATAGGCTACTTCCCAAACAGGACCGGATTAAGGCATGTTCAACATGTACGGCCGAACAGGGGCCCCACACTTTAATTTTTAGATTTTTAGCAAATTTCAACAAAACGAATAAAAAGGGTCATCCAAATTTTTGTACGCAGATCCGCAAACATTTCCCGAACAGGGCCCCACATTTGTTATTTCGGCCCTGTTCCCAAAGATAAATTTACAATAATAATAAGTTCCTGCGATTTCAAACAATTCATAAACTGGAACTATTAAATCTGATCTGTTGGAGAGCTTTGCCAACATTTCGTCGACGATAACTTCGTATTTATAACTGTTGCAGTATTCTTGCTACGAAATTTCATCATTTCCGAAAATGCGGGCCTATAAACCTGAGGGCCCGGGTGCTGCAGCACTCTTAGCACCTACCTTAATGCGGGCCTGTCATAACGTGTGATTAATAACTTTTAGTTAACAGGAAAATTAAAACGACTTAAGAATCTGGATGGCCTTCAACTGACCGTTGTATCGCTGTAGTCTCTGACTCTATTCTTGTGTTAATCTCAACCGTGTTCTCTGTATAATACCTCTCGGCCTTTCCACATCCTTGACTCATGCTGCCACTCGCCCAATTTTTATTGTCGTCGGCCTTAGTTCTTTGTACCTGCTTCCTTTCTTTCCCTCTTGTTCTCGTAGGGTAGACTATACCTAGGGTGGTCCAAAAAGACCCTCTGAGCCAATATCTTGGCCAGAAGTAAGAATATTGAAATGAAATTTTACAATCTTAAAGACGACTCATATTTACACTTAATGTGTAACAATAAGAGTTATCGAAGGTTCGAGAATAGCGACGTCACTTCGTCATGAATACTAATGAGCGCAATGTCTGCCAAGTGATCTTTCTAATGTCTCCGCTCTGAATATTAAGTAGGGAGCGTGACTAATTGCTTTTAATGGGTTTTTAATTACACAGACAAACACACAGACATACGCACACAGAAAAATACACAGACAGGCAGACATACGCACACAGGCAAGCACACAGACTGCGCTCATACCGTCTATAAAACAACTGCTCATGCATATCCGCTCTTTTGGACATTTCTATCGAAGCGGCATTCGCCACACTATTATGCCTTCCCCAAATGTCATTAGTCGTGGATGGAGAATGGAGAATGGAGATGTCGCGCTGCATCAATATAAGAAAATGCAATGGAGATCCCCCATAATATTTTATTATCTTCACACAGAGCAGCGTTGACGAGAACATTATTATTTACGCTCTTACAATGCAAATCCATTCCTTAAGGACAACGGTGCTTAGGTCATTTAATGATTAAGGAATGAGTAACTTAACAATCATGGAATTCTTCTTTCTCTTCGCAGAAACCACTTCACAGTTTGAGAATTGTGCAATTGTCGTTGGATTAAACGATGGTCTGACCATAACGAAGGATGTCATCAAAATAAATCTACATCGACCAAATGAGATCTCAACACAAGAACAAATACCAACCACAATGCAGTTCGAGACATTCGCCACCGTTTACTGTAACACAATATACATAACTGGAGTTGGAGCCAATGCCGATGAAATATGGAAATATAGTTTTGTTTCTGGTTGGATGAAATGCGCATCATTATTTCAAGGTCGACGTAGACATACTGCAGCGTTTATCGATGAAGTATTGTACATCTGCGGAGGATTTGTGGATTGTAATCAAAGCATTCTAGACAGCGTTGAAGCCTACAACGCAATCATCGATAAATGCACCGCTGTTGGAGAGTTGGCTCAATGTGTCCAAAACTCAGGTAACTGCGTCCCATTCAAGAGTTCAATCTATATCTTCGGTGGAACAGATAAAGATGACAATGATTTGGATTGCGTCCAAGTGTACAACACGAAATCAAACACATGCTCTGTTCTTTCGAAACCAATGCCACAGCCTAGTAGCTTGATACGAGCTGTACTTTTGGAGACATCTGTTATTTTGTTTAGATACCATACCTGTTTCATATTTAACCTTGAGATGGAAACGTGGCAGGAGAGAGAACAGTTCAAAACTGATATTATTCACTTTGGTTTACTTCTTGAGAACGAAAGAGTCTTTATCATCGGAGGAGGAGACAGCGAAACAGACGAAGATGGCAACACGATATGGAAATGCAGAGAAGACGTACGTTATGTTCCTTTTCAGAATATCATCGATGATAAACCGGTTGAATGGAAGATTCGCGGGAAATTGCCAAAGCCAGCCCTTGTACATGCTTACGCAAAATGCACATTTTGAGCTAGTACATAATCTTGACTCGCATCTCTGAATGGCCTGCCGTAGGCCTTATAGGACCAATCATGGGCGCCCGCACATAGGGGCAAGGGGGCACTTGCCCCCCTGGAAAATTGAAACCTATTTTTCTAACTTTTACTTTTGGGGTTTAAGAAATTTCTTCCCATTAAAATACTAATGTTGTGAATGATACACTTCAGTCAAAGTCAGAAATTTAAGTAATGAAATCTCTTTAGAAATAAAGAAGCTCTTAATTTTCTGCCTTGCATTTTTTCAAGCTCTTGCTGAAAACGGTAACAATGACTTTAACCCTCCCGCGGGTGCTCATACAAATAGTAGGCCTATTCCTATTATGGCCTACTAGTCTGGAATCTCACTGTAGGCTAATGCAATTTTTCACAACTACACAAAAATTAATTATCAATAAATTACACTAATGTAAAAATTTGAAATTTATCAACAGCCCATTTGAATTAAGTAAAAGAGATCTACATAGGCTATTCACCAGCGTCATATATGTAATCAAGTCTACTTTAAGTCAGGCTGCATTTTGTCCATTTTGCGTGCTGCCAGAACAGAATTTATGTAGGTCAAGCTGCAGAGAAACTTGAATAATTGGCTCTAGTTATCACGCCTCGAGATTTTCTCCCAAAACCAAACGTCTCCTGTGTTCAAAAGAATTGATAAACCATTCTTCTGATCCTCGGGATCCTCCACGTACCTTCCTAAAGGACACTAGCATTAACATCTGACCCTCTGGCTACCGGACTCGGATCTCTTTTTCGACTGTATACCCTTTAAACAGCCTGATGACTCGATGCAGCGCTTCTGAATAAGCTGGTATAACCTACAATTGACTTTGGAGTGGCACTTAAGAAGTTTAGAAATTACGATTAAAATATAGAAGTTACTTGATGGAGCACTTGCCTTTTTAAAACTGATACCTGTTTTTCGTTCATTTATTAATTCATTCATTATATTGCACCCTTTCAAAACCATGCTTTTTGACATTCTACTTTTGATTTTTAATAAATTTCTTCGCACTAAGAAAACTACTCATATTGGAAATGACAGGCCTACACAAAATGAAACTGAGAAATATGCATTAAGAAAACTCTTTGAAAAATACCCATGTTATCACTTTCCAGCTTTGCAATTTTTAAGCTTTTGCGACTAGGAAATTAAACCGTGACCACCTGAAAATGTTTGCCCCCCCCTGCAAAAATTTCTGCGGGCGCCCATGGGACCAATGTTTATTCACAAGAAAGATTATCACTGTGACACTTTTGCTATCTCCGATTCGGTACTGATACTGACAGAGTGCGATCAGTGGTGTAGTACTATAATGATGTTCGCGTGTACATTAATAAAGATCGCTGGATGAATGTAATTTAGAAGCTTCTAAATTCTAATCATTTACCTCGTATTTTATGTCGTGGAATCTGTGTGCCAGGAATGATAAGGTTCTGTGTTTTCGACTTTTTTGAGTCAACGTAATGTTAGGTTCGTTATCTGGGTGGCATGGGCTGGGCATAAGTTCCCAATGGGAAAAATAATCACCTTCCTTTAGCCTATTAATTTTATCAGTATGACTCATATTCGTTTACATTGTGATAGTCTAGATATAGCCAACACATGATCGTTGTAGAAGAAAATACTTCAAAAAATTTAATTCAATCGCCAGCAGTGACGCGGTAAAATACAATTTGGTTCGAGAATCCTAATTTTTTAGCTGCACAAAAGGACTTCTGCACCTGCACAAAACCAAAGGTTCTATATGAATTAGACGTAGTTCCGCTCAGATAGCACTAGAGTGACTGTACGTTATAGTGAACGAGCAATTGTGCGAAACTGACGAAGTAGGTAGGAACAGTCTCGGGTAAGTCGGTGAGGAACAAAGTGAGCTCTTGGACCGACCACGAAGAAGGTTGTGAACGTCTCCACATCATGGCAGACGCCTCCGCATTGAACGTCGATGTTGAAATTTTACTGCAGCTATATAAATGTCGGTCACTCGCCTTCTAGTATAGGCTAGACGCCTTCTCGCAATGTATAAGAAACCTGGTTTAAAAATACCCGTATACAGCATGCTCTCGACCACACGTCTCGTCTGGAACAAACTTAGAAAGTATAGTAAGTGTGGGTTAAGTAGGCTAAATTACCCTTTCTTCAGCTAAAATACACCTTAAACTAGGGTGACCATACGTCCCGGTTTTCGGGGACATGTCCCGGTTTTTTGTGGTGCGTCCCGGTGTCCCGAAGACTTTGGCAAAAGAGCCAAATTGTCCCGGTTTTTTACAAGAAGGAAACTTGGATCTTGAAAACATCAGTTTTAAGAAAATCACAGAGCAAAGTGTAGATTGTAGACCTAGCCTTAAAAAGGTCATTGCGAAAGAGAAACCGTCAATTTATATAGAATATTATAATTACATCTTTAGTAGACTTGCGAGTTTAGTTACTAGATTTAAAGAATTATCGAGGTGTAACGAAAAAGTTTATGTTGCCTAATATGGGGCGGCACTGTCGTCGCCTCTGAAATTGTAGGCCCCCGAGTGACCTATCGACTTCGTCAGGTCACGCCATGATCGCAAACTCGCAAACGGAGTTCGACCGTTCATGACAGCACATAGCCTGCAGCAATTTCTTTCGACAACTTAAAATGCTGTCATTGCATTGTAGAATTGTTTTTAGAAATCGGGTGATTAGGGGCACATTCCCTCCCAAAGTCCTCTTTCCCTACTCGCAGCTGCACGCCTCGGCGATCGTTCGCCGGACGCTTTTATGCGCCCCAGAAACCCTTAAATCTTCGTCTTGACTAGATTACCAACTGTGCACCGATTGAGGGAGTGTTCCGAGTTGTTCCCAATTATAAAAGAGTAGGCTGCACTAAGTGCACAGACGACTAAAGCAGGTTGCAGATACGCTGAAGTCTATGCTCAGCATTAAATTTAACTGAGCTTATAGGGTTAGGACTTCGATCGTAGGCCTATAGCTGTGTAGTTAAGGAATTAGGCCTACAATTGATTTTTCCAAAAGTGTCCCGGTTTTTGGTGGCCAGAAAATGGTCACCCTACCTTAAACTATTTATGCCTGGCAGAGTATGAAACCGATGACAATTGGATTATTGACCTAGATCATGTTTGTGGCTACATCCGGGACTTTTGCAGGATAAATTAATTGGCCAGTCTCAGGCCCGGCCCTAGGGTTTGCGGGGCCCAAGGCAGCAGCGAGTCTCCAGGCAAAAATTTACTAATTTACAATACAGCATTGACACTATAATTAAATACCTATTTACATAGGTAGGCCAATGCAAAATCATAGGGCCCTCTGGAAAATTAACACCAACTTTTAACAACAAAGTTTTACTAATGAGCACTAATGATTCTCACGGTGAAACGGAGAAATTTAAATTTAGACCCCTATGTGAACAATCCATGTTCTTTATTTCCTGCTTTGTATTTTTCAAACTCGTGCTAAAAATTTACCGTTGTGCTGTGCTCCATCCAACTAAAATGTCTGCAGGCGCCCATGTTGAAAATTGAAGTTAATGGACATTAACATGCAAATCTAGCTATTAACCCTAGCAGTTTACTATGAAAACAATAACTAGGACTATTTTAAATTTAACTGATTGAATACCTAGCATCTAAAATAGAATGCCTATAATTGACATATTTCCGATTCCTTCTAATTGAAGCTTTGAAATGCTAGTTTCTATTGAGTATGCTATTGACAAAGATGTGAGTGCTATCGTACAAAAGTTTTCGCAAATCTTCCCTAATTTGATGTAGGCCTATGCGAAATCTGAAATGTTTTCGCGATGGAACATCTTTTCAATTGACAAAAAAGCTAGTTTAGTGAGCCATTCGCAATGTAGGCCTAGGTCTTTGTTGATCGCATTGAAGTTTTGATGAGTCTTAGCCATTTGTTCATATTTTGAAAATTAATTCAACGTGTAGGCCTACAACAATAGGTCTAACTGTAACTCGGTTTAGCATAAAATTTATAGATGGTGGCTTCCAAAATCATCTATCACATTCATGCGGCACATAATCGCACATTGACTGCAACTGAGCATAGTTGATATGCGACGTAACCTTTATCAATCTCAACAAAGTAAAATAATTTTAGCCAGCTGCGCGGGGCCCTGGAAGCGCGGGGCCCAAGGCGGTCGCCTCGCTCGCCTTGCCCTAAGGCCGGGCCTGGCCAGTCTTGTTTGTTTTGTTGACGACTCTCAACTGTCAGGTGAAAAGCTGACTGTCATATGAAAACGAATTAACTTAATCAAGACTTTCAAGAGAACTGCAAAGTACCAGGATAGACGACCACATAGGCTACATAATCTGTGACGCATGAGAAAGACGATATCTGATTGGGTGACAGGTTGTGCTTTCATATCCCTTCGATATAAGTTAAAGTCCCAGAATATTGTTAGCCTAACATTACAGCCTGTAGTAGACTAGCTATATAGTAGAAAAAATCATAGATGGAGTTTGTCACTAACGCCGCGATATAAACTCGTCGTATTATTACGCTTACTATGGCAATCAATTCGTGAAGGTTCAAGGTTGTAAGTAAAAAAATTGTCAACATTACGAGAATCATGATGCTTTCCACCGAGATGCTATACATGTAGGCCTAACCATCGTGCTTTTGGGATCGCAAATTCAACAGACATTTTTACCATAGAAGCATATTAATATCTATTTTAACCTATTTATCGGTTACTGGAGTGCAACAAATTTACATAATATGTGAACGGAAATGACGTCATCTATGGAACCGACGGAGCGAAATAAACAACGACTTTTCTGGACGCATTATGGTTCCAGGATTTTCGCTTCACAGCGGTCACTTGGTAATTGTACGTCATCGTTAGAAACCTTTAGCACAACGCAATATAGTGACGTAGTCACGAGGTTAAGTCGCATCACAACGACGTCATTATGACGTTACAGACGGTCTTGTTTCAATAATTTTATCGCGCATACATTCAGCAGAAGAACTCCTCCACTACTTAGACGTGGTAGCGCCAGACCCAAGCTTTGAGAAAGCAGAAGGGCGCCGCTAATCGTCATTGTAATGACACAATCATGCCGTTGTCTATAGCAACCAACCTCTTGGACAAGAATGTCAAAACTGCTTCTCTATTTCGATTGTCTGTATACGTGATTTTGTTGTCTACCGCTAAGTAAGATATCCCGATAGGCGGGGGTGTTGAATTAGGTCGTCTTTCCCACGGAGGCCTCATGAGCAAGACTCATTCCAGGACAACACCGCGAGAGGAGAAGGAGTCGCTTCCACGTGGGGTCCTTCGAAGAAGAGTATTAAGACGACCTATAGGTCAAAGATTGGAGAGTCCGATCTCCACGTTTCCATGCTCCATGTCAGTCACTTCCACCTGTTCCGTAATGTGTTACTGATTCCTACTCTGCAAGGTCATATCGTCAGAACCTGACATAACTTTGGAATCATCCTCACAACCTCACTGCAGAATTACAGAATACCGTTTAGCAACCTACATACATGTATATCTTTAGATCCGATGACAGATTCGCAACCGTTAAATTGCGTTGGAATCATCATCCACAGCAACGACCTCATGACACAACGGACCCCTATCACGATCGCCGGATATGACGTCACAACCGGAACTGCGTCAAATCCCCGACCAATCCCAGAGCAGAATGGACGTAACACTAGGAGACCGATCCGTCTCAACTGCGAGGCATGCAGAGCTGGCGGAGGAACCATACACCAGAACCACCTCAGCTCGAGTACTTGCACTTCCTGCCAGCCTTGAATGACATTCCCGTAGAAGAGGGCGCCCCCGTCGGTGCGGCTCGGTGACTATCAGCCGTGCTGCTCTCGTCCATGTAGACGGACACTCCCTCGACGCTGTTGGACGACTCTTCGGGGGTACGCGACACCTCTGCCATGTCGGCGCCCTGGTCGGACCCCGCGGCCCCGGGTGGACCGCCGCTGGAAGGGCCCCCGCAACCGCCGCCGGCGTGGTGTGGCTTGTTCTTGGCGTGGAATGGCTGGAAGGAGAATCGCCGGGTCGTCTGCTTGCGACCACCACGTCGCTTCGATATGTGCGGATTGTCCTGTCGCATCGTCTTTGTCTTGTAGATCTGGAGCTGCGTGTAGAGGCGCTTCAGCTCGTTCTGCTTCAATAAACTGCACCGTTATCATCATTGTTATTGTCATCATCATCGACATTGTCGTCATCGTCGTCGTCGTCGTCATCATCATCAACAGCAGCAGCAGCAGTAGTAACAGCAGCAGCAATGTTTTAAATACCATTATCACCATCTTCAAGATCGTAGTCGAAGCAATTGTCGCCACCATAGGAATAATCATGATAATAATAATTACGAGAGTCTACATGGCACCGTTGAAAAGGTACCTCACCAAACACCATAGTCAATAGCCGCAAATGCGGCACTGACATAAAATGGAGCCAGCAGGGTGAGCTGGCCTCTGTCAACCGCTCCGTAGATGTATAGAAGAAGAAGCAACGTCTCAGTTGGGTGGTGCTTTCTAAAGCAAGGTTGATTAGGCGGAAGCAGTTTTCTCCTCTAAGTGGACAACGAGCTGCATAGCAACCAATAAACATCAGGGTTCAAAGTATGGCTGGACGATCATGGACGGTGTCCATGCACTTATTTTCAAATCTGCACAGTCATTTCACACCGTCCTGCCACTTGTAAGGCCTGCACAGTCTGGAAAAGGAAGGGCGTCCATGCAGGCACTTCTTTTTCGACACTTTAAGCACTGCATAACATGCATGTAGATGCATAACATACATTCCAATGCAATTTGACTAACGCATGGAGTCATTGGAGCAGAAAGAGAGACGGAAACCAGTCTACAGAAGATAGGCCATAACTGGTCACTCTTTCATTTTCACACTTCAGAGGCAAAATTTCACCACCGCCTTATCAAACAGGTGAGCAGCAGAGAAGAGAAACAAAGTAAGACAACTTCCTTTTTATTCTGAGTCCAGACAATCGTTTAATTTTTTTAAATTTCATCTTTATGTGTGGTTTTTTAGTTAGACGTAGGCTAATTCCACGATTTCAGAGCTTAGTCCTATAAGGTCTTTGGACCACGACTTTTACAATAGACACGGAGTCATCATCTCGGCGCTTAACTGACTGCATGCCACACGCACCGCATTTGTTGCGATGTGTTAGTGCGTTTTTGTTTAGTTTTCCGCGATGTTCTGCGTCGAGTTTGCAGCTGTCGGGTCGGATTATCTTCAGGGACAAAGATATCCTAACGGTTGGGAGCAACACTTTTTGTTTTGCTCAATATTGGACGGTTTTTGTTCTGAAACCAGCTTCATGCCTAACCTGTATCTTTACGGCCATGGCAAGTTTCGGGCCATTTACACCAGACTTGAACGGAAACCAGTTTACAAAACAAAGGCCATAACTGGGTCACTCTTTCATTTTCACACTTCCCCCGGCCTTGCCTAAAGGGTGTTTTGGATTAATGACTCCATCGTCCGTACTGGTAGGCCTACATCATCGGCTACACAGTCGATCCCAACATGCATCTTAGGCGGGAAAGTCATCTGACCGTCGACGTCATCGACCTCTGGGTTCGCTGGCTGGCCCTGGGATGGACGTTCCTATGCGTGGTTTCATGGAGCCTCAAGTCTGCTGTTTTCACGCTCTAGCGGGTTGAGAATGCGGCCAATCCTTCGACGTAGCGTTCAACCGTTGCAGAGTTGAAAGATGTCTTATGCCCCTCCCCACTCAAAAGCATCGTCGGCTTGTGCAGAATCCTCATATTTGGAACGAACGCTAATCTGACGATTATGGAAAGAAAAGAGCATTGGTTCGTGGATGGCACTTTTAAAGTCGCCCCGCTCCTGTTCTTTCAGGTGTTCACAATCCATGCCCTGATCGATAACAGGGCTCTCCCCTTGATTTATTGTCTCATCAAGGACAAGGCAGAAACCACGTATACACGAGTTCTGGAGAAACTTAAAGAGCTTCACCCGTCCCTCAACCCACGAAGCATTATGGCCGACTTCGAAAAGGCTACACACAATGCGATTCAACGGGTATTTCCAGACGCACGTATTGTTGGCTGCCTTTTTCACCTCGGTCAATCTCTGTGGAGAAAAGTACAGGAGCTGGGTCTAAGTGAACTGTATAAAGAAAACGAGGAGGTCCGCACGGCAGTGAAGATGATGCTTGCTTTGAGTTTCGTCCCACCGGAGGATGTTCCTGCTTCATTCGATGAATGGATGGAAGCAGCTCCGGACTCAATAGCACCACTTGGTGACTATTGGGAGGACACATACATCGGACGACGCAGAAGAAACCGGAGAGCGAATCCTCTATTCGCTGTAGATCTGTGGAATGTACGCGATCGTGTCAATGAAAATCTGCCACGCACAAACAATTCAGTTGAAGCATGGCACCATTCCTTCCAGAATACCGTTGACTGCAACCATCCTTCCATTTTCAAGCTTATCAACCATTTTCGCCTGGAACAAGATCACGTCGAAATAGAATTGGAGCGGCATTTATCTGGTGTGATTCAACCTGAAGCGTCCAAATGCAAGTACGTTCAGCTCAACAAAAGGTTCAAAGCTATCGTTCCTACATATGTGAATACTGCCTTGTTGGACTACCTCCGAGGCATTGCATACAACCTTGCACTTTAAGTTTATAGGCTATAGGCTTGAGAAAACATTTCTATTCGACATTGAAACATTATAGCCGAGTGTTAAGAACTTTTCGACTTTGCCATTAGGCTAACAAATTATTTCTCGTAGACTACAGTAGTTTTAACTTTTCATCAAATTCCTAGTTTTAGCAACTTTTCAACTTCTCAATAAATTGTTTGTTTGTATTTTCTAAAATAATTTCTTGCCTTCTAAATCTCGTTAAAACTTAAAGTCATATATGCCTAGCCTATGTAGTGGTGGCTCACTTGTTGTCGTTTTCAAATTATTTATTTCATCCGCGATATCTTTCACGATAATAGTTCTTTAAGAGCGCCGCCCTTATGTCGGGCGCCCTTTTGTCGGGCGCCCTCTTGTCGGCGCCCTTTTGTCGGCGCCCTTTTGTCGGGCGCCCTTTTGACGGGTCACCGTTGCACCTGGTCTCTGCTTTCGCCGCCGGTGTCTTCCATGGGTTTCTTGAACCTACATCCCATCTTCGACCTCTCGCTGTCAACTCATCTCAACGTCCTCTTCCTACAAGAGGACTGTGAGTGGCGCAATCACCAGCCACACAGTCTTTAGATTTAATCGAAAAAATAGTTTACTCTAGCCTACTTTTTTTAATAATGGCCAGTTACTTAGTTTGATAAAGTCGTAAGTAGGCTTATGCCTAATCATTCTAAAGTCTAGTTCAATTGATAAACTGTTGTTTGTAGCCTATAATAGTTTTACGACTTATTCGATTCACCTGGACACATTCTATCTTACTTCTAAGCCAATTTATATAATCTGCTTTTTATAGGTATAATTTGCCTTGTAATTGTTCGGCTCGGCGGCTGTTTGCCTGCCGACTATTTTGACTCCCTGTGTAACCTGCTGCCGTTTGACAGCAGGATTGTCTATTAAACGAATATATATATATATATATATATATATATATATATATATATATATATACTGAACGAAATGCAAGAAGCGCAAAACGATTAAATGCAGGCTTTGGAGATGTTTGAGAACTTCAACTCTTTTAATTTTGGTTAAAAAATACCTTAAAATCAGTATTAAAAATTAGGATTTATTTGACCATAGCAAGTCTTTCACGTAAGAATTTGAACTGAAAAGTGAAAAAGAAGTTTTTGAAAATAACCTTGCTGGTTTCCAGGGACGCATAGTCTTACACAACAGATTTCTGCTGTTACTAAGCAACCAAGGATCCTAGATATTATTTTATGTGTATTACATTTTGGTCTAAATTATTGTCTTTATTGAGGGCCGTGTAACTTCTTTGCAAAGTCCATCTTCAACAGAATAGGCCAACTAAAATTTCTTTATTAACGTTTTAGCCGGTCGAATCATTTCGAAGAATTGTTTAGTCTGTAAGTATTTTGTTTAATAGAGATCAGTAGTCTACTCTGCAAAACCTTGTGATATTTTACAGTGTAGCCTATGACTATGCAATTTAGTGACATAATGGGGAAAACTTCGATACATGGTCGCTCTTTGACGTCGTCGTCATCGTCGTCGGTGCCTTATTCGCCATTTCAAACATAGGCGACAATTTCTCTCCAGAGATCCTTCTGGTGTGTTGCGCGCACCACCCGTTCCATCAACAGTCCCGTCCAATCCATCACATCGTCCATCCACATTCTACTTGGTCTTCCTCTTCGTCTTGATCCCTCAGTTTCTAGTTTATATCTTCAGTGGCGGCGCTAGGGTGGTTATGGGCTAAGCCCCCCTATAAAAGGCAACCCGGGGCTAAGCCCCTTAAAAAGGCCATCCCGGCTTTTTTACATGCAAAACTGAAATATTTCCACGATTTTCGGCCCGGATGACTAAAAATAGGCCGTCAGAAATTTTGGCGGATGAGAATGGAAAATTTCCTCTGCGAGGATTCTGCCCCCCAGACTGAAATCCTGGCGCCGCCACTGTATATATATATCTTCCTCAGTTTCTAGTTAGGCCTAAATCTTTCGCAAGGCAGTTTGTTGTCTTCCTCATTATATGACCGAAAAACTGTGACTTCGTTGTTACTATTACACTCCAAAGTTGTTGTCCATAACATTCACTTCTCTCAACACTTCCTCGTTCGTCTGTTTGTCTGTCAAAGGTGTTCTCAGTATTTTCGTGTACGAGCTTGTTTCAAATGACTTTGTTCTTTTTTGTTCACTCTATCTGTATGTCCATGCCTCTGAACCGTACGTTGCTATCGGCCATGTCAGTGTCCTCAGCAATCTTAGCTTGGTCGGAGTAGTTATTTCTTTATTTTTTCATATTGTACCCATTCCGGATAGTATTTTTTTCGCCATGCTCACTCGTGTCCATATATGGTGTTCATTTCCAATATTTGCCGTGATTGTAGCCCCCAGGTATTGTTATGTTCTATCTGCTGCAACCTCTTTCTCTCTATGTGGATGTTTCCAGTGTACCGTGTACGCCACGCAAAGATGGCCTTCAGTTGTTAACGGAATTAAGAGCAACGGATTTCTCTCAGGCTTCTCATCGTGTGTTACTAACCACTTCAACTTGAAGGGATATTTATAGGCCTACCTCTAAATGTTACCATGTGTCTGTTTAAGTTCACTTAAAGCAACGTTGTTTTATTATTTTATCCGATATGAGTAGAGAGTTTACAGTTTACAGTATAGGCTATAATTGAAAATTGCAAGCTTAATTTAACAAATACCATTGAATATAAATGAAGACATTCAATTTTATCGGAGTTTCTGTCCATTCTGTTTTATAGGATTTCCGGGGAAACGAAAATGGCGGAAGTAGGAGAGAAGGCTGCAAAACAACTTTCGAAAATTACAGAATGTCCAATCTGCATGAATGATTTCACTGATCCCAGAATGTTGCCATGCATTCACACCTTCTGCTTTGAATGTCTGAAACGCACTGGAGAAGAGGCGCAGATGAAACCAGGAGACAAAATGCCCTGTCCGTTGTGTCGGAAAGAGTTCATTGTTCCAGTCGAGGGAATGAATGGTGTTCAGAAGAACTTCTTCATGGAAAACTTCTTGGAGTTCAAGACTACGCTGCAATTGGGTAGCAACACCATAGTCTTCTGTGACACTAGTAATGTCAGAAATGAATTCAGAACAGTTGAAATACCTAAAGCCACAATGAGATGCTTAGAATGCCAAGCTAACTACTGCGACAACTGTGTTAAAGTTCACCGGTTTCAGAAACTGATCAAACATCACCAGTTGGTGCAAATTGGAAGCGTTTCTAAATCAGATAAGAAGCGAACATTTTCTGCAATATACTGCAGCAAACACACTCAGAAAATGTTAGACTACTACTGCGCCGACTGCAAGAAAATCGTCTGCGTCTCTTGTTTTGTTGAAAGTCACAAGTTACACGATTGCAAAGATGTGACTTCAGTCGACAAAGAGTTCCGCCAAACAATTCAAAAGCATTCGTCAAATGTATCGATCTATGCAGATGAAATGTTGTCCTTAGGAAGGAATGCAGACACTAGAAAGGCAAAATTCCTGAAGGAAATAGTCGATACGGAAAACGCAATTCATAGAAGAAATCAGGCACTCAAAGACAGGATAGATGAGCACACAAAATTGCTTTTGGACAAGTTATCTGTAATAAAATCTAAGCGTCTGAAGCAGATAAAGATCGAAATGGAAGAAATTGACAGAAGCTGCGTAATACTGAAGAGTTTTGAGGCTTATTGCACTGAAATGAGGTTGAAAGGATCAGCCAGTGACATCTGCAATTCAGTTTATCAGTTACTTGCTAGAGCAAACGATTTGGAAAGAGATCACGAGGCAATCATTGGTCGTCCACATAAATCAGTCGAAGTTGTTTTTCAAGCAGCAAATTTACTATCAGCTTTACAGACGTCTAACAACAAGAATGTTGTGGGAGAAATAAAAGGTGAGTTGCAACAGAATCTTTAGTTGAGTGTTCCTTCCACTTAAGCTGTGGTTTATGTTGTCGTTGTGGACCATTGCATTCTCCGTTTCGATCTGATTGCTTTACAGATGCTTTATTTCTCTTTTCCATAGAATTGTGGTTGCCGAATAACGACTCTGCTTAGTAAAAACCAACAATTTCGGTGTTGCCCATTTAGAAAGCATATTAATTCATATGTTAATTTTTTATATGGTCGTTCCAAGGACATTCGGTGCATAATCCTGCAGAAGATTCTGGTTTTTCACAATGAGGTCATAACGTGTGATTAATAATTTTTAGTTAGCAGGAAAATTAATACTGCTTAAGAATCTGGATTGCCTTCAACCGACCGTTCTATCGCCGTCGTCTCTGAGTCTTTTCTTCTGTTCTTCTCAACCGTGTTCCTTGTATAATGACCTCTCGACCTTTCTCCATCCTTGACTCATGCTGCCAGTTGCCCACTGTTTTTGTTGTCGTCGGCCTGAGTGCCTTGTCCCTGCTTCATTTGCTTCCCTCCTGTTCTCGTATGGTATATACAGGGTGGGCCAAAAAAGACCCCTAAGGTTTTTTGCCAAAATCTTGGCCAGAAGTAAGAATATTGAAATGAAATTTTACAGTCTTAAAGACAATTCATATATTATACACAATGGTCATATTTCATCACAATATTTCAAACAGAACAAAGCTACATCCCTTTTAGTGTGACCAACCACCGTTTTTTGACGATTCGAAAATGTACAGCAACAAAAAAAGTACCAAAACGCAAATTTATTAAATCTCACCTAAAATAATTGTCATCAAATAGCCTTGATATTGCCAGATGATCATTGCTATTACAATTTTAAAAAGAAACTGGGTACTAGCGTAGACGCACGTCACTGTGAAGTCGCTTTGTAAGATGACAAATTGACAATCAAGTTGGTAAACAAGGAATCTGTCAGATTAATAATTTTGCTATTAAAGCCATAAAATTGAAATTTCTAAGAGAAAATGAAGATGGCCATGGTGTCAATGATGACAAAATATGTAATCAGACACCTCTTGAGTAAGATCCTGGAGATCTACGGCTATGAGTAACGTTTACCTTGATTAAAAAGTGAGCGCGCAAAAATTAAGTGCTAAGCTGAGAACTAAGAGATTTGGCGTGAATGAAAGGAGATCGGCCCAATGTCGATTGTTCTGGTTTCATTGAAAAAGCAAATGGCACCAAGTGTCCGGACTCCAGATTTAAACCGGATGAATTGGTAATCAATTGCGGAGAGCTACGCTGGAGAAATATCACAATCTGCAACCAAACCCATGAGCGGTAAGAGAATTGATGGGCTCATTGGAGTTGATATGCATGGGAAGATTGCCTTTGGAACGCATCAACAGAGTCATCTGGAACTTTCCAAAGAGATTCAAAAGAAGTTTTGACACTGGCGGTGGGCACATTGAACCCAAGTTGTGACGCACTATCAAGTTCATTTCACAACAGTTACCGGCATTTAAGATGATACTTAATAAAATCGGTTTTTGCTACTTTTTGTTGCGTTATGCTTTTTAATCGTCAAAAAAACGGTGGGTGGCCTCACTAGAAGTGATATAACTTTTTTCTGTTTGAAATATCGTGATGTCTTTAAGCCTGTAAAATTTCATTTCGAAATTCTTAGTTTTGGCCAAGATGTTGGCAAAAAACCTTACGGAAGGGTCTTTTTTGGCCCACCCTGTATAAAAGAAGAGAAAATGCTTGTTTGAGAATAATGCTAGGGCCGACGACGGTAGAACCGTGGACGAGTGGCAACACGAATAAGCAGAGAAAGGGAAATGCAGACAGACTGAAATTCCACCACTGTTTGTACTCCGACGGTGCCAGTCTCAAGCCTGGATAAAGGAGGAGGGCGACACAAATCATCTTTGCAATGGCAGTATGGTTAAGCAGCAACAAGTAGTCAGACTAGGATACTCACTCGGAGTGAAGAGATAGAGATAACAAGAGAGAGAGAGAGAGAGAGAGACAGACAGACAGACAGACAGACAGACAGACAGACAGACAGACATATACAGTACAGTGACATATAGAGAGCGCTTTGCTTGCGTGAGTGTGTGTTTGGCACTGTTGGCTGTACCCTGTAGAAACTTCCGGGCCATTGTATCTTCACGCAAAACCAATTGATAATACTAATGTCGAAAGAGCGGATATGATATAAACGGCATTAATACATTAATCACAATTGCAGAAATGTAACTGTGAAAGAGGTACGACAATAATCAAAGTGGAGATGGGTATGTGCAAAAAAGTGATTGGAGGTTGAAATCCTCAACTCACGGCAATTCTCACTCTGCCAGACTGACTGTCTGAACGCGTCCAGTTTCCTTGTTGCTGCTTGAACTCATTTTGATTTCGTCTCCTTGTCTCAAAACACTCGTAAAATTCATCAACCTCGTCTGGTCTGCCCTGTAAACGCTCAGTGCTAGTTTTCGTTTGTAAACACCCATGCATATCCGCTCCTTGGACATTTGTATCGAAACGCCATTTGCCACACTATTGTGCCTTCCCCAAATGTCATTAGCCGAGGATGGAGAATGGAGATGTCGCGCTGCATCAATATAAGAAAATGCAATGGATATCTCCATAAGTTTGTCATCTCCACACAAAGTAGCGTTAGCGAGAACATTATTATTTACGCTCTTGCAATGCAAATCTATTCCTTAAGAACAACGGTGCTGAAGTCATTTAATGTTTAAGGAATGAGTAACTTAACAATCATGGAATTCTTCTTTTTCTTTTGCAGAAACCACTTCACAGTTTGAAAATAATGCAATTGTCGTGGGATTAAATGATGGTCCGACCATAACGAAGGATGTCATAAGAATAAATCTACATCGACCAAATGAGATCCAATCTCAAGAATAAATACCAACTAAAATGCAGTTCGAGACAGTCGCCTCCGACTGTAACGCGATGTACGTTACTGGAGTAGGATCCAATGCAGATGAAATCTGGAAATACAGCTTTGCTTTTGGATGGGTGAAATGCGCATCATTGATTCAAGGTCGACGTAGACACAGCGCAGCGTTTATCAATGAAGTATTGTACATCTGTGGAGGATTTGTGAATTCCAATGAAAGGGTTTTAGACAGCGTTGAAACCTACAACGTGATCAATGATGAATGCGCCACAGTTGGAAAGTTAGTTCACTGTGTCCAACACGCAGGTAACTGTGTTCCATTCAGGAGTTCACTTTATATCTTCGGTGGATCAAATAAAGATGAAAAATCAATGAATTGCGTTCAAGTGTACAACACGAAAACAAACATGTGCTCTATTCTCTCAAATCCAATGCCGCAGGCTTATTACTTGATGAAAGATGTACTTTTGGAGACATCTGTTATTTTGGTTGGACGCTATACATGTTTTATATTTAACACTGAGACGGAAACATGGAAAGAAAGAGAACAGTTCAAGACCGATGTTATTCACTTTGGTTTGTTTCTTGAGAATGAAAGAGTCTTTGTCATCGGAGGAGTATACAGAGAAAAAGATAAAGATGGCAAAATAACATTCAAATGCAGAGACGACGTTCGTTATGTTCCTCTTCAGCATATCATCAATGATAAACCGGTTGAATGGAAGATTCATGGGAAATTGCCAAAGCCAACCCTTGTACAGGCTTGCGCAACACTGCACATTTTGAGCTAGTATATAATCACTATAATTATGTTCGCGCGTACTTTAATAAAGTTCGCTTGATGAATGTAATTTAGAAGCTTCTTATCATTTACCTTTTATTTTATGTCGGGTACTTGCTCTGGAATCTGTGCCCACAAATTATAAGGTTCTATGTCCACTTTAAAAAAAATGTTCATTCATTCATTCATTCATTCATACATTCAGGGCATTTATATCATTTATATAACGCCTCATCAAGACGCTACTCAGAGGCGCTCCAAATCGACTCAATATTATATTCGTTATCGGGGTGACATGGGCTGGGCATAAGTTCACAATGGGAAAATAGTCCATGTCGAAAAATTTGGCGCGAGAATCCTAAAAATCGTTTTTCCCGATTTTGTAAAAAGGGAACATAGAGCTTCATCAAATCAGGACTTTTTAAAAGAGTTTTTAGAACTGCAAGCCCCTTCGCTGCCTTCCCGTCTTGCAACTAATAGGGCGTCTGCAACTGCACAAATGCATTTGCAAAACTGCACATTTTGTGTAAAACTGCACACTAAAAAGCCATGTTTCTCTACAATAACGCATATGCGATATCACGCAGGCTAGTGTCCAATACTATACAATAGGCTATCAATCAATCAATCAATCAATCAATCAAATGTTTTATTTGCAACCGAAGTATAACAGGTTTACACATCTTGAACATTGGTTACAAAAAGGGAGCCCTAAAGGGATAAAATAATCCCGCTGTCTAGGGACACCAACTAATATAATGAATTGACGATGTGAGGTGGCCATGACAAAATCGTGCAAAAAATCAACACTGTGATTAACACAAACTGACAAAACAGAATCAGGCAACTTATGCTAAGAGACGGAGAAAGAAGCAAACACACACAAAAATGTAAACTAGAAAGTTCAACGCTGTTGAGATATAAACAATTATGAAAAAGAAAAAAGAACAAAAGCTTAACTACAGAATAGAGACCTACTGCAATGCATACAATGAGCGAACAGCGCTCTACCTTTATTAGGTACCTCCTATTAAAAAAGCGCTAAATTTCTTCTTAAAAGCCCAAACACTAGGGCACAATCGTATTTCTTTTGGAATTTTTTCCCAAGTGGTGATACCAGTAGATTTAATGGGGAAAAAAGCGACTGTTAGTGCGAGCATAAGTACGGCGATACGAGAAAGAGTATCTTGTAAAATGAGAATGAATCTGGGATGAGAGCTGAAAATAATTTTTGTATAAAGATGGCAGGAGGCTTCGGTCAAACCGGTACATAAATTCTCCTATTTGGAAAGTTCTTATCTGGTTGAATTGTAAAATTTTAAGATTTAAGAATATGCGGGCAGTGTGAGAGCCAAATGGAGCTCCCACAATAAGACTAACAGCTCTTTTTTGCAAAATATTAACTCTAGGTAATCTTGAGACATAAGTAGAAGCCCACACCATGTTACAATAAGAGAGATATGGATGTACTAAAGAATAGTATAGTTTAATCCTAATACTAGATGGTAAAATGTAAGCAGTTCGAGCCATTAGGCCTACTCCAATATTTTTTGTTATTTTTGAAGCGACATGAGCAATATGATTATTCCAGGTTAAATGGCTATCAACGTAGACTCCTAGAAATTTCGTAGATTTTACAGAAGTGAGAGTTATGCCGTTAATTTGTAATTTGAATTCTCCAACTGGGAGTTTTTCCTATGTGATTTAAACAGGATGTAGTTGGTTTTTTCCAAGTTTAATGACAATCTGTTAGCTTTAAACCAATCGGAAACGAGTTCAAGTTCCACGTTCCACGTTTGTAGTAGGTCTCTATTCTATAATAACCAGGATTTTGGTATATCAAAATAACTCATACTCGGTTTACATTATGACTTTTTTTAAACAATGGAGGAAGCTGCGTCTGTAAAATGTTAGGTTAGCATTTAACAGACACATCTTTTCCATTGTTAGACAAATGGCGATGGCTAAAATAATGGTAACGCAGAGGTGCGAAGAACAGAAGACAACGGGTTGGAGACCCAATACAGCCTATAAGGCTATTATAGCCCCACAAGGTTCGAAACAAACTTCAGTTTCTGAGGCGACGGCTTAACAGGTATGCGCTATAGGCTATGCATGATCCTTCGATATTTCAAAAAGTATGGCGCTCACTTCCGGGAATATAGAGTATAGGCTATAATAATAATTTTATAGTCTTCGTTGATGTCGTGTTTGACGATAAAAGCGATTGCATTGCAATGTTGGAAAGCGACAGATAATTACGTTGGCAGATAAATGCATGCCTATAGCTGTTGTGTTGTCTCCAGCTATCTGCATGGCAAGAAAATGGCCGAAACAGGTCAGGCCATGTTCACCTATTCGACAAAGAATTAAAAGGAAACAAAAGTTAGCGGGCACAATGGCCATATCCTGTGAAGGTTTTGAAATTCTCTCAATTTTATCTTCCTTTTGCTTAACTTTCAAGAGCCAAGACTCAGAGTCCCAGACCCGAACTCCTGAAATTGTAGGGCTGTGACTGGCGCCGCCTCTGATCCGTACGGAATAAAATTAATGTGCATAATTAATGTGCACAGGCAGGGACCCATGTGAACCAAGTGGAACCATGGACCACACAAAAAGAGCGTTCGCATAGAAAGGAGGTCATCCATCCATGATTGTCACCACTCAGAAAAAACGAAACATGGAATCGGTCAATAAAATCCCATGGTTAACAACGTCAAATTCGGCACTGACATCAAAATTAATAGAGTCACAAGGGTGAGCTGGCCTCTGTCAACCGCTCCGTAGATGTTCAAAAGAAGACGAAGGAGCAACGTCTCAGTTGAGTGGTGCTTTCTAAAGCTAGATTGATTAGGTGGAAGCAGTTTTCTCCTCTAAGGAGACAACGGGCTGCATAGCAACTAATAGATTATACAGCCATACAAGGCCGTAGCCAGGATTTGATTTCGGGGGGTGTTTCACTCACCAATATTCCCTTCCCCCCAAAAATTGATGATCTTTTTTATTTCGGGGGGTGTTTTCATGGTTTTATTTCATGGTTTTTACATCATGTGCTCGTAAATGCATTATATTATTTTTCACATTTTTCATTTCGGGGGGTGTTCAAACACCCAAAACACCCCCCTAGCTACGGCCTTGCAGCCATAACATGACAGTCAGCAGGGTGAGCTGGCCTCTGTCAACCGCTCCGTAGATGTCTAGAAGAAGACGAAGAAGCAACGTTTCCGTTGAGTGGTGCTTTCTACACCTGGATTGATTAGGGGGAGGCAGTTTTTCTCTTCTAAGTGGACAACGACTGCATAACAACCAATAAATTATATACATACATACATCCATCACATGACATCAAGGCTTAAAGTATGGCTGGACGATCATGGACGGCGTCCATGCACTTATTTTCAAATCTGTACAGTCACTACACACCGTCCTGCCACTTTGTAGTGTTTTCGGCTTCTGCCCTACTTCTGGAGTCAATTGTAGCGGAATAGCTGTTGGAACCATCCGTAGCTCGCATGCAGGGAGGGTGGCTCTTGTGTGAATAATACTTCCCTCTTGTGCATTCCACTCTGCTCTGTAGCAGATAATTCTGACGCAGGATATGTGTGTATTTTCAACATAGGCTCAGAGATACTATCAGAATTCAATCCCCTTTCTCTCACTCGTAATCAAACACCAAGCTCTTCTTTCCAGATACCAGATGGCGAGTAAGCTCCAAAACTATATTTCATGACTGCTGGGTGAACAGCGGCCCCCGCTAATTGTGAAGAACCAGGGTTCTTGTCATTCACTACAACAGGTTTTAGCCTTTCATTATCATTTCCATTGGCTAAGCCTATCAGGACAGCTGCCTCATTCTCCTCCTCTATGGCGCTACATAAATACTCAGGTCGGTCGCCCTCTTCTACAGCACCAGTCCGATCGGCCGCTAGAAATTGATCACACATTGCTAATGAACAGATTCTTTAACTAAACACTTAACTAATACAAGATACCGTGCACACAATGCACTATCTTCAATCTGCACAAAGCACAGGCCTAACCAATCAGTATGTAGCACATAATATAACAATGAAATTGCACGAAGCAAATGCTTTTGGTTAAACGGCGCGAAGCCCAGGCCTAAGCCGCCTAACAATACTGCACGAGGCACATCTATGTGCTTCATAAACTACTGAGCTAGACACTAGTCTTTGTTAGAAGATCGGGTACACGCTAGGATTCGCACTACAACTAAATGACCAAATTTCGTGGCCTCACAAAACACAAGACAAGCCCGGAATCGACCCGAGCGATTCCTGAATACTTTCCACTTAGCAATATATTAGTAGCCTACACATCAGTGCTCTCACCCATCATCACGGCCACCAGCGCAACATTGCCGCGTCAACTGACATTATATCACGGAGTCAACATACATGCGCACACTCGCGACACCTCGTGACGGGTGCTAACATAATTAAAGGGCGATAAAACATCATCGCAATACAATAATTATACCTAATTCACTTACTTACTAAAGAAAGCAAACTTGTAGCGTTCACCAACTCTACATTAGGCCTGGAGAGCCTGGAAAGGGAAAGGCGTCCAAGCACTTCTTTTTCGACACTTTGGGCATTTCATAGCATTCATGTACATGCATAACATACATGTACATACATAACATACGTGTACAATTGTACATGCATAACATGCATTCCAATGTAGTTTGACTAACGCATGGAGCCATTGGAGCAGAAAGAGAGACGGTCTACAAAAGAAAAGCCATAGGCCTAACTGGGTCACTCTTTCATTTTCACACTTCAAGTTCAGAGGAAGAATTTCACCACGGTCTTATCAAACGGGGATCTGCAGCAGAAGAATAGAAACAGAGTAAGACAACTTCGCTTCTATTCTGAGTCCAGGTAATCGTTTAATTGTTTAAAATTTCATCTTCTTCTGTGGTTTTTAATTAGACGTAGGCTATTTCCACGATTTCAGAGCCATGGCTTTTGCAATCTGTTCGCCATTGCTTTTACAATAGACACGGAGTCATCATCTCGGCGCCTAACTGGTTGCCATACGCGCCGCATTTGTGTTAGTGGGTTTTGGTTTAGTTTGCCGCGATGTTCTTCGCTGAGTTTGCAGCTGTCGGGTCGGATTATCTTCCGGGACAAAGTCTAAGATATATCCTAACGGTTGTGAGCAACCCTTTTTGTTTTGGTCAATTTTCGACGGTTTTTGTTCTGAAATTTACAGCGAGCGCCACGCTTCAGTGGAGCGTGATTTCATTCTTAGCCTGTATCTTTACCGGCATGGTAGGCCTAAGTTTCAGGCCTTTTACGCCAGACTTGGACTTCCCTGGCCTCGCCTATATACCGGGTGTTTTGGATTAATGACGCCACCGTCCGTCATGGTACAACATCGGCTGCGCAGTCGATCCGAGGCAGAGGAAATCATCTGACCATCGACGTCATCGGTATCTTTACGGCTATGGAAAGTTTCGGGCCTTTTGTAACCAGACTTGGACGGAAACCAGTCTACAAAAGAAAGGCCATAACTGGGTTACTCTTTCATTTTCACACTTCCCCGGTCTCGCCTACCTGGGCGCGACCGTCCGTAGGCCTACTGGTACAACTTCGGCTGCGCAGTCGATCCCAGCATGCATGCACTTGAGGCGGGAAAATCATCTGACCGTTGACGTCATCGACCTCGGGGTTCGCTGGTCTTGGGGATGGACGCTCCTATGCGTGGTTTCATGGAGCCTCAAGTCCACCACTGTTTTCACGCTCTAGCGGGTTGAGAATGCGGCCAATCCTTCGCCGGAGCGTTCAACCGCTGCAGAGTGGAGGGATGCCGTATCTTCCCCCCCCTTACTCAAAAACATCGTTTGCTTGTGATCTAAGTTGCAAAAAATTCCCCGAACAGGGCCCCCACATTTCTTTATCTGGCCCTGGATCTAGGTTGCATCTGGTATCTTCTTTCACCGCCGGTGTCTTCCATTGGTTTCTTGAACCTACATCCTTTGATTCCTTTCTTCGACCTCTCGCAGTCAACTCATCTCAACTTCCTAGCTCTTCCTACAAGGGGACTGTGAGTGGTGCAATCACCAGCCACACAGTCTCTCAGTTTAATCGGAAAAATAGTTTACTATAGCCTACTTTCTTATTAATATCCAGTTACTTAGTTTGATAAAGTCAATAGTAGACCTAGGCCTAATTATTCTGAAGTCGAATTCAATTGAAAAACTGCTGTTTGTCTAGGCTAATAGTTTTACGACTTATTCGATTCACCTGGACACATTCCATCTTACTTCTAAGCCAATTTATATAATCTGCTTTTTATAGGTATTATTGTCTTGGAATTGTTCGGCCTCGGCAGCTGTTTGCCTGCATGCCGACTATTTTGACTCGCTGTTAACGATTGTAACCTGCAGCGGTTTGGCAGCTGGATTGTCTATTTAACGAATAAAATTAAGTCTACTGAACGACATGCAAGAAGCGCAAAACGATCAAATGCAGGCTTTGGAAATGTTTGATAACTTTTTAATAATTATGCTGAACGCATTTAGTTAAAAAAAATACCTAACAATCATAACGATAGGATTTAGGCCTACATGAGAAAAGCAAGTCTTTCACGTAATAATTTAAAATCAAAAGTGAAAGTAAAGCTTTGGAAAATATTCTTCTCGTTATCCAGTGACGCATAGTCTTACACAACAGATTTCTGCTGTTATTAAACAACCTAGGATCCTATATAGGCTATTTTATTTTATGTATAATATTATTGCATTTTTGGACTTAGGCCTAATTATTGTCTTTATTGAAGGCCGTGTAACTTCTTTGCAAAGTCCATCTTCAACAGAATTGACCAACTAAATTTGTTTATTAAGGATTTAACCTGTCAAATCAATTCGAAGTATTGTTTAGTCTGCAAGTATTTTGTTTAATAGATATCAGTATTCTGCAAAACCTTATGATATTTTACAGTCTACGAGTATGCAATTTAGTGACATAGTGAGGAAAGCTTCAATCCATGGTCGCTCTATGACGTCGTCGTCATCGGTGCCCATTCGTTACCGGTACTCCGAACATTGACGGCATCATGGACAATTTTTCTCCAGAGATCCTTTTGCTGCGTTGTTCGCACCATCCGTTCCATTGACAGTCCCATCCATTCCATCACGTCGTCCATCCATATTCTTCTTGGTCTTCCTCTTCCTCTTGATCCCTCAGTCTCACCGATTATAATGTCTCTTTCAAGGCAGTTTGTTGTCTTCCTCATTATATGACCGAAATACTGTAATATACTTGTTACAATTACACTCCAAAGTTCTTGTCCATACACCCACTTCTCTCAACACTTCCTCATCCGTCTTTCTGGCTGTCCAAGGTGTTCTCAGTATTTTCCTGTACTAGGCTGTTTCAAATGACTTTATCTTTTTTGTTCACTCTTTCTGTGTTGTCCATGCCTCTCAACCGTACGTTTCTATCGGCCATATCAGTGTTTGCAACAATCTTAGCTTGGTCGGAGTAGTTATTCCTTAATTTTTCCATATTGTGCCCATTCCGGATAGTACGTTTTTCGCCATACTCACTCGATCGTATCCTTGTATCCTGCTCATTTCCAATATTTGCCGTGATTGTAGCCCCCAAGTATTGCTATATGTTCTATCTGCTGCAACCTCTTTTCTTCTGTGTGGATGATTCCAGTGTTCCGTGTACGACACGTAAAGATAACCTTCAGTTCAGTGGCGGTTCTACCGGGGGGGGCTGGGGGGCTACAGCCCCCAGCTGAAAAGTTAGCCCCCCTAGATTTTCCTACCCCCCTGTACAAATGTTAGCCCCCCCAGTTTAGCGCTTAAATACATGTAGCTATATATTGCCTACATGTCTGTTGGTGCCAAGGCCTCCTAATTCATTAATTCATAGATGCTGTTCTGAGAAGCTTTGGTACTGTAACACAGCAATATCACCCTTCACTTACCCCTGCACTGTTGCTTCAATTAGAATGCTCAGACACAAGCACATGTCTATGTACACTAATAGCTGCCCTTCGACTACAGAGGACCCATGGGATGTTCAAGCGAAGGTGAAGAACTAATAACGGCTTCAGCGGCTGAGATAAAGCCATATGCCAGCTCTTAATGACCCTGTACGTTGTAGTGACACCAGCTTCATCCTTAGCTCACGATGACAGCGGGGCGGCGACAGGCCCCAGCATCTGCAGCAGCACAGATGGTCAGAGGAGGCCAGGCCAGATAAGATTCCATGTGTACTACAATAGTGTATACTGTATGCTGTATATAATTATGTGCATATGTGCATACTGGACAGTGTGTACTAGAACCATTTTGGAGCACTCACATGTGCACTTCATTATAAATGGACAAATTCGACAAGTGAGAATTGAAAAGAGAAAAGTTGATGAAGTTTTCGACGGCAATGATAATCCTACAGCAGGTATGTAAAATGGCATAATGAATCTACGTTGAAAGGGATAAGTCATGGGATAATTTGCCAGCTGCAGGAATATATTTGCTCGAAACATGAGCGCCCTCAAGTACTTTTGCAGAAGGCACAAACACAACGGTGACGGGTTAGATTTTAGCAAGAGCGTGAAAATACATACAAGAAATTAAGAACACCGGTATTTTTCATAAGATTTTCCAACTAACTGTAAATTTATCGGTTCCAGAAAAACTGAGTTTATAATTTCAGATGCCAATGAAAATGTAAGATAGTTAATTATCCTACTTTCTTAATGTCATTTAACAGGCCTACTTCATTAAGCAGGTGAATAGATAAGCACTAAGCAGAACACTCATATAATATGACATGAGAATATTATGATATAAACCAAGTTTTGTTATGGAAGGAAGCCTAAAAAAGGACACTTGTACTCCACAAAATCTTTACTAAGCTTATACATGGAGGTATCACATGAAAAAGATCATTATCGAGAAAGCCTCCTGTTCTTTTTCGCAACCTGACAGGCTGACAGGTGAAAAGTTCTGCAAACCTGCAAATAGATAATTGGAGCTATTTTGTTTGTAAACTTATTTAGACATGATTTATTTGCTCAAAACATGTGTTAGAGTTACAATAATGATTCAAGACTAGTGCAGTGTAACAGACAAGCTGTACATGCAACATTTGTGCTCTGTGGATTCTTCAGAAGATGACATACAACATTTTTTAGATAACCTTTGACAGGGTATACAAAAACTGTCCTCATAAGCCTTTTGTACTGTCTTTTAGAAAAGCTAAAAATGTTGATTTTGACAAAAGTTAGACATGATACGTTTTTCGTCGATGTGTTAATTGTAATTCTCAAAGATAGAATTATTGAGGTACGAGTCTTTCTCAGAACCTGTTGCACTGTTCTTGATTCATCATTGTAACTGTGACTCATTGACACAAGTTTTGTTCAATGAAAACTTATTTATTCATTCGTTCATTCTTTTCATTCACTAAAATTTGTGTACTTTAAAAATCATTCTATTTAGGCCTATGGAATGTCAGTCAGATATCTTAATATCAATTTTTATGTGAATATATTGCTGAAACGGGCAACGGGGGCCAACACACTCAACTGCGTGAACATATACATCTATGGGTCGGGAGGGGCTAATGCAATTTTTAGCCCCTCCAGTCTGAAAAGTCTAGAACCGCCACTGCAGTTGTTAACGAAATTAGGGGTAACGGATGGCTCTCAGGCGTCTCATCGTGTGTTGCCAATAACTTCAACTTGAAGAGATATTTATACCTCTGACATTTACCACGTGTCTGTCTAAGTTCACTTAAAGCAAAGTTATGATTTTATCCGATATGTGTAGAGCGTTTTCAGTTAAAAATATATAATTGAAAATTCAAAATTCTAAGTTAATTCTACAAATACCATTGAATATAAATGAAGACATTCAATTTTTTCGGAGCTTCTGTCGATTCTATTTTATAGCATTTCCGGGGAAACGAAAATGGCGGAAGTAGGAGAGAAGGCTGCAAAACAACTTTCGAAAATTACAGAATGTCCAATCTGCACGGGTGGTTTCACAGATCCCAGAGTGTTGCCATGCATTCACACTTTCTGCCTCGATTGTCTGAAACGCACTGCAGCAGAGGTGCAGATGAAACCAGGAGACAAGATGCCTTGTCCGTTGTGTCGGAAAGAGTTCAACATTCCGATCGAGGGAATCGATGGTGTACAAAAGAACTTCTTCATGGAAAACTTCTTGGAGTTCAAGACTACGCTACAATTATGGAGCAACACCATAGTCTTCTGTGACACGTGTAACATCAGGAATGAAGGCAGAAAAGGTGAAATGCCAAAAGCCACAATGAGATGTTTAGAATGCCAAGATAATTACTGTGATATCTGCGTTAAAGTTCACAGATCTCAGAAACTGAGCAAAAATCACCAAGTGGTAAACATTGGAAGCGATGCTGCTGAAATGAGTCGAACATTTTCTACAATGTACTGCAGCAAACACACTCACAAACCATTAGACTACTACTGCGCTGATTGTAAGAAAATCGTTTGCGTTTCTTGTTTTGTTGAAAGTCATGCAGCACACACATGCAAAGATGTGAATACAGTCGACAAAGAATTCCGCCAAACTATTAAAATGAATTCGTCAAAGATATCGATCTATGCAGATGAAATGTTGTCATTACGAAGGATTGCAGAGACTAGAAAGGCAAAATTCCTGACGAAAATAGTCGAAACGGAAAACGGAATTCTTAGAAGAAATCAGGAACTCAAAGACATGATAGATGAGAACACAAAATTGCTTTTGGACAAGTTATCTGTAATAAAATCTAAGCGTCTGAAGCAGATAGAGATCGAAATGGAAGAAATTGACAGAAGATGCACAATACTGAAGAGTTTTGAGGCTTATTGCACTGAAATGAGGTTGAAAGGATCGGCCAGTGACATCTGCAGTTCAGTTGATCAGTTACTTGCTAGAGCAGACGATTTGGAAAGAGCTCACGAGGCAATCATTGGTCGTCCACGTCAATCAGTCGAAGTTTCTTTTCAAGCAGCAGATTTACTACAAACTTCACAGACGTCTGACAGCAATGTTGTGGGAGAAATTAAAGGTGAGTTTATCAGAATCTTTAGTTGAGTGTTCCTTCCACTTAAGTTGTAGCTTATGTTGTCGTTGAGGATAATGTATTCTCCATTTCGATCTAAATGCTTTACAGATGCTTTAGTTCTCTTTTCCATAGAATTGTGGTTGTAGAATAACGACTCTGCTTAGGAAAAATCAACAATTTCGATGTTGCTCATTTAGAAAGCATATTAATTTTTCTATTTTCGTTTGAAGGACATTATGTGGATAATTCTGCAGGAGCTTCTGGTTTTTCACAGTTAGGTCATAAGGTGTGATTAATAATTCTTAGTTAAGAGGAAAACTAATACGGCTTAAGAATCTGGATTGCCTTCAACCGATCGTTCTATCGCTGTCGTCTCTGAGTCTTTTTTGTGCTCATCTCAATCGTCTTCTCCGCATAATGACTTCTCGACCTTTCCACATTCTTGACTCATGCTGACACTCGCCCACTGTTTTATTGCCTTAGTTCCTTGTCCCTGCTTCCTTTCTTTCAGCCTCGTCTGGTCTGGCGTGTAAAATCTCAGTGCTAGTTTTCGCTTGAAAACACCCATGCATAGCCGCTCTATGGACATTTCTATCGAAACGGCATTTGCCACACTATTATGCCTTCCCCAAATGTGACGCAGGGGCTCGAAACCCGTCGTTTGTCGCTTCCTAGATATTGCGCTAGATGCCGAAATAGGCGAGAGGGGTAAAGAATGCAGTTTATTCTTCAATTCATTATATGACTGTGAATTCGCCCAAATTTGCGAAGTAGTGAACCGATTTTGATGCCGTTTGGGTTATCTGATTCAGAATATATGCCTCTAATGCCCAGAAAAATTTCAGAATAATAACTTAGTGGATTAAGTAGACTTGGATGACACGAATATTCAGTAACTTTTTATTTTATTTTTTCACTATAAACTAATGAAAGAATCAAACGGGCACAACTTTTGTTAGAAAAAAGATAATTTCATTGTGTTAAAAGCATTTTAGATCATGGTCATTGTAGCATATGACTAAATCAAAAGGTCAAAATCCGACATGTGACGGGTTTTGAGCCCCTGTGTCACAAATGTCATTATCCGAGGATGGAGAATGGAGATGTCGCGCTGCATCAATATAAGAAAATGCAATGGATATCTCCATAATTTTATCATATCCACACACAGTGGCGTTGCCGAGAACATTATTATTTACGCTCTTGCAATGCAAATCCATTCTTAAGTGCTGAGGTCATTTAATGTTTAAGGAATGAGTAACTTACCAGACATTGAATTCTTTGTTTTCTTCGCAGAAACAACATCAACGTTTGAAAATTATGCAATTGTCTTGGGATTAGATGATGGGCTGGCCTTAACGAGGGACGTCATAAAAATAAATCTACATCGACCAAATGAGATATCAACACAAAAACAAATACCAACCACAATGCACCGCGATGCAGACGCCGCTGTTTACTGTAACACAATGTACGTTACTGGAGTGGGATCCATTGCAGATGAGATCTGGAAATATAGTTTTGCTTCAGGCTGGATGAAATGCGATTCTTTATTTCAAGGTCGACGTAGACACAGCGCAGCGTTTATCGACGAAGTATTGTACATCTGCGGAGGATTTGTGGATTGTAATAAAAGCGTTCTAGACAGCGTTGAAGCCTACAACGCAATCACCGATAAATGCGTCACTGTTGGAAAGTTGGTTCAATGTGTACAAAACGCAGGTAACTGTGTTCCAATCAAGAATTCACTTTATATCTTCGGTGGAACAAATAAAAATAACAGAGCGATGAATTGCGTTCAAGTCTACAACACGAAATCAAACACATGCTCCGTTCTATCGAATGCAATGCCACGGTCTTTTGACTTGATGAGAGCTGTACTTTGGGAGACATCTGTTATTTTGGTTGGATACTATACTTGTTTTATATTTGACTTTGAGACGGAAACGTGTCAAGAAAGAAATCAGTTCAAGACTGGCGTTGCTCACTTTGGTTTGCTTCTTGAGAATGAAAGAGTCTTTGTCATCGGTGGATTTATCAGAGAAATATACAAAGATGGCAAAAGAGCACGGAAATGCAGAGATGACGTACGTCATGTTCCACTTCAGAATATCGTCGATAATAAACCGGTTGAATGGAAGATTCACGGAAAATTGCCAAAACCAAGCCTTGTACATGCTTACGCAAAAATGCACATTATGAGCTAGTACATAATCCTGACTCACATCTTTGGATGGCCTGCCGTAATAGGACCAATCTTTATTCACAAGAAAGATCATCACTGTCGTCTGGTACTGATACTGACAGACTGCGATCAGTGGTGTAGTAGCCTACTATAATTATGTTCGCGTGTACATTAATAAAGATCGCTAGATTAATGTAATTTAGAAGCTGCTAATCATTTAACTCTTATTCTATGTGTGGTATTTGCTCTGGAATCTGTGTCCCAGGAATTACGAGGTTCTAATGTCCTTTTTTAAAATCAACCTGTAATGTTATCGGAGTGACATGGGAGTGACATGGGCTGGGCATAAGTTCACAATGGGAAAAATAGTCACCCTTCCTTGATTTTATCAGAATGACTCATAGCCTATTAGTTCACATTGTGATAGATAGACCTATACAGGCCAATAAAGTTTTAACAGTTTTAAAACTTTCTTTAACTGATTAAGTTTGCGCTTTGATTGTTGTCTGATTAATTTGTGATACGTGTGATGCTTTTTGTAACCTTATTCCTGGCTTAGTGTGCTCGATACACACGGAACAATAAAAAAGCTGATTGATTGATTGATTGATAGGTCTATAGCCTACACATAATCGTTGTAGAGGAAAATAGTTCCAAAAATTTAATTAAATCACCAGCAGCTAATCGGTGAAATACAATTTGGTGCGAGATTCCTAAAAACCGTTTTTTCCGATTTTGCAAAGAGTGGACATAGAATGATAGAACTCTTGTAAAATGAAGGTTTTTAAAGGGATTTTTAGAACTGCACAGCCCCTTCGCTCCCTCCACGTCCTGCATAGTAAATAACTCTCAATCGGTGGAAATAAGATGTTAAAGAATTTTTAACTGCACAAAAGGGCTTCTGCAACTGCACAAATCCATTTACAACATTTTGTGTATAACTGCACACTAAAAATGCCCTGTATCTCACAATAACGCATAGGCATATCACGCAGGCGAGATGTGCAATATTATACAATATTATAGTAACCAGGATTTTGGTATATCAAAATAACTCATACTCGGTTTACATTATGATAGAAATGACCATATACTCATATTATACTGTGGGGCGCGGTGGTGTAGTGGGTAAATTCCGTGCCTTGCGGTCGGGGAGGTTGCAGGTTCGAATCCACCTCAAACCGCCGCGTATGGACCTTGAGTAATTCCTCCACTCTCAATTGCTCAAGCGCTTCGGCGTGAAACTCCGATGCAGTGTCCGCGCTGTAGTCGGGAACGCCTCTGAGTAGTTAGCTCGAAGGGCACCATTGAAAAGGAGAAATAAACACATAATTTTATGTTAAAACAGTGCTCTCCAAAGTGTTAATTTAGATTCCATCAGTGAATGGGAGAAAACAGTTTTGACAGCAAATCTTAGAAATCGAGGACATAAAGGTTAGAACTGCATTGTTCTAGGGGCATGAATTGCTACTGAATGGTCGTGCATGCTGTGAGGGGCGTTATGTACAGGTTGGGCAAAAAAAGTAATCCCCTAATATCTTTTGCCAATATCTTGGCCAGAATAAGAAATTCGAAATGAAATTTTACAGTCTTATAGACAATTCATATTTACACATGATGGCCAGATTTCATCAAAATATTTCAAACACAACAAAAGTTATATCACTTTTAGTGAGGCCACCCACCGTTTTTTGACGATTCAAAAACGAAACGCAACTAAAAATTAGATTTTTTTGCCAATATCATGGCCACAAGTAAGAATTTTGAAATGAAATTTTACAGACTTATAGACACTTCATATTTACACATGACGGTCAGATTTTATCAAAATATTTCAAACAGAACAAAAGTTATACCACTTTCGGTGAGGCCACCCACTTTTTTTACGATTCAAAGACGAAACGCAACAAAAAGTAATAATAACGCGATTTTATTAAGTCTCATCTCAAATAACTGTTGTCAAACGAACTTGGTAGTGCGTCACAACTTGTGTTGAATGAGCCCACCACCAGTGCCAAAACTTCTTTTGAGTCTCTTTGCAAAGTTCTTGATGGACCTATTGATTAATCTGACACCTTATTTACCAATTTGATTGTCATCTTGCTAAGTGACTTCTCAGTGACGCGCAGCTAAGCTGGTACCTGTTTATTTTTAAATAGTAATAGCAATGATCATCTGGCAATATCAAGGCTACTTGATAACACCCATCCACCAAAACTAACAAATCCACCCACTCAAACCCACCAAACCACTACAACCTAAATCCATAAACACACCCATCTTTCACCCATTCACCTACTATTATAGGACCTCGCCATCCTTCCAACAAACACACTCAGCCAGTCTCCCACCCAAACCAATCCACTCAAAATTGCCAAACCAACAAAATACACCAGCACAAACCCACCCAAATCTACCCATCCCCAAACTCAGACACATCTCACTAACCCATCTACCTAAAGCCACACACGCAAATCCAACCATCCCCAAGACCCATCCAATCACCCAACCGACTGACTCAAATGATAAGCCTCCAGTAACCGACGCAGACCCATCCACTCAAACCACCCAACCACCAAACTCCTCCCACCCAAACCAACTCACTCAAACCACCCAACCACCAAACTCCTCCCACCCAAACCAAAACACTCAAAACCACTCATTTCCAGACCCACACCCATCCACTAACCAACCTAAACCAACCCACTCAAACCTACCAACCCACCCAATGGGGGGAGGGTGTTTACCCGAATGTCGTTCATCTCTGTATGTCTCCGTTCATCTCCGCCAGATTGATCTCTCCAACGTCCAGTCGTCCACCTCTCCTCCGTTCGTCCCGATGTTGTTCAGTTTAACGATCTCTGATGGAGTGGCTGGGACGTAGGAAGACCTCGAAGGCGGTCCATCGGGAGTGGCGGTGGGCAGCCCTCCACCGACGACGAATACGTCCTTGACCTCTGACTTCCGTCAGATCCCTTTGCATGGCAGGCCATGTTGGGTAGGGACCCATGCGGACCTAGTAGAACCATGGACCAACGACCGCCATGGACCACGCAAAATGAGAGGTTATAAAGAAAAGAGGTCAACCATTCATGATTGTCACCACTCAGACCAAACGAAACATGCAATCGGTCAACAAAATCCCATGGTCAACAGCAGTTTTTCTCCTCAAGTGGATAACGTGCTGCATAGCAACCAATAAATTATATACATACATCCATAATATGGCATCAAGGCTTAAAGTATGGCTGGACGATCATGAACGGCGTCCATGCACTTTTTTCAAATGTGTACAGTCATTGCACACCGTCCTGCCATTTGTGAGGCCTGCACAGCCTGGAAAAGGAAGGGCATCCAGGCACTTCTTTTTCGACACTTTAAGCACTGCATAATGGATGTGCAATTGTGCATGCAAATGCATGCGTTCCAATTCAATTTGACCAGCGCATGTAGTCATTGGAGCAGAAAGAGAGACGGAAACCAGACTACAAAAGAAAGGCAATAAATGGGTCACTCTTTCATTTTCACATTTGAAAAGCAAAATTTCACCACCGCCTTATCAAACAGGTGAGCTGCAGAGAAGAGAAGTAGAGTAAGACAACTTCGCTTTATATTCTGAGTCCCAGCTATCGTCCATTGTTTTAAAGATTTCATCTTATTTTTTGCTAGACGCAGGCTAATTGCAAGCTGTTCTGCAAAGGTAAGTTTTCACAATTTAACGGTCTATCGGGCCTATGACTTTTACAATAGGCACTGAACGAAATGCAAGAAACGCAAAACGAATAAATTCATACTATGGAGATGTTGAGAAATGTTTAGTATGCTGAACGTAGTTGGTTACAAATTAGCTAAAAAAAATAGACTGCTATGACTAATTTGACCATAGCAAGGTTTTTCACATAAGAACTTGCAATCGAAAGTAAAAGTGAAGCTCTGGAAAATAACCCTGCTGGTTTCCACGGTCACGCATGATAGCATTGCACAAGAGGATTCTGTTATTTATAAAACATCATAGAGTCCTAGATGTAATACATGCTTTATATTTTGTCATAAATAATTATCTTCATTGCAGGTCGTGTAAAGTCCATCTTCAACAGAATAGACCAACTTAAATTTTGTTTATGAAGGTTGTAGCCGGTCAAAGCATTTCGATGAATTGTTTAGTCTGCAAGTTCTTTGTTTAATAGATATCAGTGCTCTGCAAAGCCCATGTGAAATTTTACAGTGCATGACTATGCAATTTAGTGACATAATGAGAACTTCAAAACATGGTCGATTTATGACGTCGTCGATCGTCGTCGGTGCCTTATTCGTCATCGGAACATTGGTGGCATCATGGACAATTTTTCTCCCGAGTTCCTTCTGCTGTGTTGCTTGCTCCACACGTTCCATCGACAGTCCCGTCCATTCCATCACGTCGTCCATCCACATTATTCTTGGTCTTCCACTTCCTCGTGGCCCCTCGGTTTCACCGGTTACTATATCTTTTTAAAGGCAGTTTGTTGTTTTCCTCATTATATGACCGAAATACTGTAACTTCCTTTTGACTATTGCACTCCAGAGTTGTTTTCCACTCCCTTCTCTCAGTGTCTCCTAGTTCCTCTTCTTGGCTGTCCAAGGTATTCTTCGGTGTTCTTCTATATGATGTTGTTTCAAATGACTTTATTTTCTTTTGTTCACTCTTTCTGTATGTCCATGCTTCTGAGCCGTATGTTGCTATCGGCCATATCAGCGTTCGCAGCAATCTGAGCTTGGTCGGGTCAGTTATCCCTTTCCTTTTCCATATAGTTACTATAGCATACCATCCCAGATAATACTGTTTCGCCTTCTCTAGGCTATTCGTGTCCTATTATCCTCCTCACTGCCACCATCTGCCGTCATTGCAGCACCAAACTATTGTATAATTGCAGTCTATCTGCTGTAACCTTTTTCTTTCTATAATAAATGTTCAGCTCCTTAGTACCAGGCAGGGCCGGATTAAGGCATGTTCGACATGTTCGGCCGAACAGGGGCTCCCACACTTTGGGGGCCCCCACACGTGCAATAGGAAATTTTCATCATTGCTAATAATAACAGTAAACAAAAAATGAGTTTAAAATCTATGAAAAAATTGTCAAATTATTCAAAACTACTGATCGACTTTAACATTAAGCAACTTTTGCACATATGTGGGGCCCTTATTGCAATTTTCATTGCCAGGCAGATTGATCTTAAAATCAGTCAGAAATGCTAGTAAGAGTTATACGTTTTATTGCTTATTTAAACACTTATAATACATGCATCACCTGGTCGGAACTCAAGTGCTATACTACGCATTATGAGATGGCGTGATAATAACATTGAGTAGGCGGCTATAGGCCTACATGCAGGACGCACTCTATTTTTACGAATTCAATCAATTTAATAAATTTATATAGAGCCCCTTTAGATTTTTACTCGGAGGCGACCCGAACGCAGGCGTTGTCAAAAAGAAAAGACTTAAGAAGTCGACAGAAAAAGACAGTAGAGTCATGGGAAGCGAGAGAGCCACGGGGAGGCTATTCCAGATAACTGCACCCACTACCGAGAATGCATGGTCACAATTAACACACGAGAAAAGAACAAAGAATTCTCCACGAGCCAGCTGGGCGCAGTGAACGGCTGACCAGAGAGACAGACACCGGGGTGAAAGCACATAAGTAGGATGGCGCTTGAGCCAGGGTCTACTACTGGCATAACCGCGAAATTTATATTTTAGTTTGTAAACAGTGTGCGCGCCATGCACAGCAGGGCAAATTGGGCCAAATGCCCTGGTAAAAACCATTTGCCCTGGCCGTTATTCTGCCGCCTCAGGTCTACCAGAAATTTTCATAGCCAAGAATTTATTTGGGCATAAAATCGTTCTGCACAGTTTGCTTGTACGAGTGCTATGCGCTGTTCAAGAGAATGACTGACCATGAATCACTTTGATATTCTTAAACCGTAAAAGATGTAGGCCTATCGGTTGTTTAACACTATTAAAAGACCTGTTGATATATTGTCAAAATAGAAGTAATGAATAATTTATTAATAATAGGCGATTGTTGATTCGTTGAATTAATAGACCCTGACACGTTTTTGCGAGTCATTTTGTCGTGCTTCTGAAGATTTGGGCCCCCACAGTTTCACCGAACAGGGCCCCCACATTTGTTAATCCGGCCCTGGTACCAGGTATCGGTTGCCATGACTCTTGCTTTCCTCTGGTTAAAAAACTCATATTCGGCTACCGTCAGCCAGTGCCGGCGCTAGGGTACCGGAGGCCCCCCCGAAAAAAAACTTGGGGCCCCCATACCTAACCTTGAGCTCTCATCTGAGCAAAATTTCTCATAATGTAAGTGGTAAAAGACATATGGTGTCAATAAATGTCTCCTTCCAATTGTTAAATTTTTGAAATTTCCATGCTGTAATGGTAGAATTTTAAGCTGTCATCTTTACAAAAATTGCTCATTTTTCAATGCTGTTAGTCGTGGTTTAGGACTTCAGAGTGTCCCCTCTCCATTGTTTAAATTTGGCCGATTTGCCAACTGTAATGGCAGCATTTATAGGTTGTCATCTTAACAAAATTGATCATTATTGATGGGCAGTGGATGATACTTATGAAATATTTCTGAAATATTGGGGATACAAGGATTCCGCCCCAACCACAAATTGTGGGCCGTGCCCCTGTCCACACCCCCAAGTCTCCTCTTTGGTTGAAGGATAATGCTCTATTGGTTTGAGTAATATAATTTTGTATGCTTTGCGTTAAAACATAAATCAGTGCGTGGTTTCATGAATGAACAGGCATGAAAGGTATAATTACCAGCTACATTTGAGGCCCCTTGCAAACTTGAGATCAGACACATAACAAGGACATCTGTGACCCTATACAGGCTTTAATGTTTGGGCCTCACACAGGTTTTATTTTGAGGCCTCGTTCAATTAGCAATTAGAATAAGTTACAATTTATAAACGTTGTGTTTGAGAAAGTGGATGAAATTGCCTGAGTTAGTTTAAATGGCCTCATACTGTAACGCCCGCCCCTATCGGCCTCCCCGGAGTCGCCACTTCCGGATCCTCGCCTGATGGGACCGCGTGCTGCTGTGGACCAGCTCTAGAGATAGAGGGAGGACAGGAGGAGGTGACTTCTGGGTTCGAATCCCAACCCAGGAAAGGCGGCCAGTCTTTTCGACTACCGTACTCCCTATATGAAATTGGCGGCCTACTAGCCAATCTATCACTTCTTCGCAATATACCAGGGTGTGCGAAATCTTTAGGCCTAGCACCCAAAGTTTCTTCCAGGCCGATGGTCGAGTGGTATGGCGCGTCCGCAGTGGTAATAGCGGTGAGGTAACCAGGGTTCAAATCCACAGCAGGCTTGGGTACCGGCGATGCCTCTAGCCTTTCCAATCGTGATACAACTTCCGTCAGCGCTTCCCTGACATTCAATTGCTCTGAGGTGATTGCATCCTGCGTATCTCTGACATAAGATTTTACAGAAGAGATTTCCTCTCTTACATTTGATTGCACTGAGGAAATAGCATCGCTAACATTTGATTGCACGGAGGAAATAGCATCGCTAACATTTGATTGCACTGCCAGGACATTAAACTCCACCGTGGCAATCGCCTCTTGCGTGTCTCTGGCATTAGTCTCAATTGACGACTGCATAAAAGACTGCATAGAAGTCATTGCTTCATGAGTCGACTTAGCATTAGTTTGTATTGCCTCAAGCAATATCTCCATAGAAGAAGGGGGCCTAGAAGGCTGAGCAGGAGTGACTGGCCTAGACTCCTCCATAGCGCTATAGAAATGACTTCTATCTTTATAGCTCACAATCAATCAAGTATTCATTCAACGTCAGTTGCATTCAATGCCATCAATGATCAAAGTCAGAAGTTTAATTAATATTTCTTATTATTCACAATCAATTGAATCTTCCATTAGCATCAGTTATGTTCAAGGCAATCAAACATTGAAGTCAGTAAGTTTAATTAGCAGTTCCTATCATTTGTAAAGACATTCAATGAAAATCAAATGCAACAATTCAATGCAAACACCTATCAACCGGAGTATGCCTAAATTAAATCCCGATTGACTCTCAAGTCCCACAGCCAATTTCAGTTCAGCCCAAAATATCTTAATAACCGATCGTATTAATTCCCCAATAAAGCGTACCTTATGTCCGAAGACAAGGGACAAAGCCGGTCGTGTGCGAAGAACAGCGTCGAAGGCGACGAAACACACCGAAAGGCGTCGAGTTTGAAACGCCCGAAAGGATCAGCTAAATCCGTCGCTGGTTTCACGCAATGAACGACAATTTCGGCTATGTATCCAAGCCGTTTGAGAAAGACGCCCTTAGGCAAACATACGAACAACCGCTTCGCAACACAATTCCGAAGAACGAGAGCAGAGCGCTGACGATTCGAAGCCCACGATAAATCACTCCGTGTGACAGGGCGAAAAGAGGCCTTGAATTAGTAATCCAGGAATAGATCCGAAGCGAGAGCGAAGGCAAAACTTGCAGCGACGCTGATGTATTTCTCGCAATAAACAATTCCCCTTATTTAATCGACTCCATGTCGAGAGAGAATGAATCGCCGACAGAATCCGTGTATGCGCAACTAGTGCAAGCAGGCGCTTATCCTGGCCATGCTTCACCAACTCGATCGAGCCTAAAACTACCAACCGCCGCAATACATCCGACCGCCCTGAGATCCTATGCGCAACTCTATACGTCCACTTCTCTTGGAATTCTGGCCACGTCTGCGCCTTAGCTGCTCGCTCTCGCTTTTATAACTGCCTGGTCTGCAGAGCGTCCCCTTACTACGCATGCGCAGCTAGAGAGCCGAGCGCGCCGAACCAGCAGCTGTGCAGCTGTCTAAGGCGGCAAGAATCAGCTGCCACGTGCGTCCTCTCCTGTGTATCTCCGAGTCTGCCCAGCAGTGGCTGTCTTTCTCTGTCTATCTCTCCTTCTGAAAAGCGTCCTCGGACGTGAGATCACGTAACCTCAAATGCACTAATTCAACCTGAGGAAGCAGAGAGCTATTAACACATACACAGGCCAATACGTCCTTTTCAGTGCGTCTCTTTGTCTGTCTGACTGTATTGCTCGCTCCCTCCATCCGTCGGACCACCGCAGAGAAGCGTGCGAAAGATTGCCAGTCCGTCGACAGCAGAGCGGCACGCTCTTTGAAGACGGCCGAGGCGTCGATTGCCTTATCGTGGGAAAATATACCAATTAATGACACAGCAGCGGCTGCGGCCTAGACAGGCGGTCGCGGTGACCCGTGTCAAACACGCATCAACATTAAAATCTAGGTCACCGAAGCACCGAAAGAAAACCATATATATATATCAGATCTCTGAAACCGATCAAAAATTAAATAAAAATAATTATATAATAATATTATCGACCAGAAACCTGTAGCGTAGTCATACGTCGCTACACTATTCTCGGCCCTCCCTGATTTCAGGATCCTTTTAATTGGAAAAATGGATCCTGAAATGTTAGTAAGGCCATACTCCAATTTTTACATCAAGGATTCAAATGCAAGAATTAAGAAAATATATGCGATGAACAGTCCTCAACGTAAGCATCACAAAGTTCACATTTTAGCGTTAAATGTCAGTTCCAGCGAAAGAAATACACATTATTATGATTATAATTTTATCATTATTTTTATATAGCTCCATCGCTAAGAGTTCCGTGAAGCTCCAAAACATTTATATATATAGTATATGTAAGCTTCCTTCAGTTCAGTTATGCACCAAGACTCTCGTGGCGAATCATGACGTAAGCTCACAGACAGGAATATTAACGCGACCACACAGGTCATAAACATTTACAATAGGCCACCACCTATCATGTCAACTATTATTCAGCAGACCTCTTAGGCTTATCCTGTGGTATTAGCTCTGCATTTACAGATCTACCGAACAGTTCGCCTAGGCCACTGATTCTTTTAACGTCACCAACTAGTAGGAAACACCGCTATTAATCCGAGCGAGTCCCAACCTAGATTGGTAAATTTTCCTGTAATACATTCCAACCGAGACTAACTAAGCACACAGCTAATGTCTCTACATAACATTATTTTATTACCGCCTGTCTGCTCCACTCTTATCAAAATTCACCACAAAAGACTCAGGCTAACTTCAACTTGATAGGCCTAGGCCTGCTCTTACCACATAGCATCTATATATTCCAGAAGGCCTACCATCATAACTAAGCAATTCTATTTATTAGTATGCAACCTACTAGGCGTAGAAACCAGCTTAAATAGGCCAGCGTAACATTAGGCCTATTAGCCTGTCTCGGTTCCAGCAAACCAAATTAAAATGCACAGCATAATTACAATGTTACAATGTTACACTGTTTAATCGTACTCATAGAAAATCATAGGCCTATCAAAAAGACCATCATGATTTCAAGACTAAGATTACAGTCTTTGCAAGAATCTATAGGCCGTTATATTCTATCTTTAGTCCACTATAAATCTTATGCATCATTGCATGGCATCTATGCCTATCATCCTTTCTTCATTCTATTACTGCATGCATCAGACCACCCACGCGCCTGGGAAACAACGATTGCCAATTAATCGCCGCTCACTATTCTCCCACGCCATGCATCTACAGCGTGCGTCTCTTAATATCCCGTGGAAATTAGGCAACACCCATAATCCTTCTACATGTAGGTTAAAGTGCATCGTACGACTAAGGTCGCGCTGACCTGCACAAAATTAGGCCTAATTGCAAAAATTACCAGCATAACTAAATTATCGCTTATTCCTCAGCGTTAGGCTATTAAAACAAGTAGGCCTACATTTTAAACGCGACCAACTATATATATAATCCCGTTGCGATCTGATATTATTCATAGAACAACAGCATAATTAAATATTATTGTCGTCTATGTCTTAACATTATTAACACTCTTAGGCCTACCATTTTAACGCAGGTCATAATATCACATAATCACTTCATCATGGCTAATTCCACTGCAAGTCTAAGTTCAAGGTCACATAATCGTGATCAATGGCCTTAACTAAAAATAGGCAATCTTATATATATCTACAGATAAAATCAATACTTATATAGCGCAATGCAAGAGCAATGACAGTCCATGTTTTCTGTCTACAGCAGAGGCAATAATAAAATCGTCCATCGCTTCAATGCAAATGCAATGCAATACTAATCTATATCACCATTGCGAACATTAATCAGACAGTCGGCAATGCAATACGAATATTAATACTATGCCATACATATATGAAGGCACAACATACGATGCAAGAATACAGTTATTTACACCGTAACACACACATGTAAAGACTTCAACATGTAAATCAAAAATGTATTCATCACAATCAAAATAAAACAGTGTTACAGGTGCTTCCCGCATTCAAAATGGCCGCAAATTAAGCGGTCATTTAACAGAGTTACCCAGCTGACGTGAAGTTCTCAGGCGGACGACTTCCTGTCGTTTCACCCAGCGATCGCCAGTGGTGGTCGTCGGAAGACCCATTGCGGAGCGGACATTCCCGCAGGAGGTGGGAGGGGTCGTCACAGTAGAAACAGCGGCGCTCCTCATTTTGCAAGTTCCGGTCACCATCTCGCCTCCTCGTCGATGATGGCAACATCCGAGATCGACGATTCTGGTTGTCTTGATTATCGCTCTCCGGCCGTCCCAGGTTGCCGCTCGGTGCAACCTGCTGCTGTTGTCGAAGAGGGCAGAGGCGCGCTATGTGGTCCGTCGCAGAACACTCGAAGCATCTCCGCGCCGATCGTCCAGCTTCCGGTTCCGCCGCCTGTCGGTATCTGCAGGTAGAACTCCAGTGACCTGTTCTATTACAGATCGAACAGCGTTGGTTGTACCGCCAGTAACTTCCGTTAGCGTTGTACCGACCATTTCCGGTTGACCCGTTCTGACTTGTCCACGACCCGCGATTATTGTCTCTGTATTGTGGCGCTGACACGGGTTGTCGCTCCATCTTCTCCAGTCGCTCCATTCGTCGCAGCAGGTCCTTCATTTCCGAATCGTCTTCCTCTTTGACCGCGTTGACACGTCCATATCGTCGTTCGTGCTGCTCATGGCCACCGTCTTCTGCTTTCTGGTAGCCGTCCAATCGCATCGCTACCTTGTAGGCTTCGTCGAGGGATTTCGGTTCTCGCTCTCGGATCTTCAGAGCAAGCGTTCTATCTCTCAGGGCATCCAAGAATGCCCGAACAGCAATTGCTTCGCTGTGGACAGTCGAAGAGCCCGGATACGCACGCGAGGTCAGACGCCGAACATCATCGACCAAGGCTCCCATATCTTCATCGGCTTTCTGCTTTCGAGTACTCAGCTGTGTCTGAAATAAAGCTTGCTGTTCAGCGTTACCATATCGTTCTCGAAGTCGCTGTACCAAAGCCGTCCAAGTGTCCAAGCTATCTGCGTTCGACTCGCTCAGCAAATGAGTCGCCGGTTCAACCAAGGAGACTACTAATTGGTTCAATCTCTCCTCGTCCGTCCATCGGTTATTCCTGGCGCACACGGAGAATTTTCGTAAGAATGTTTCAACGTCCGTCTTTCCGCTAAAAGACCCGAGTTTCAGGAATTGTGTTGGCTTAGGAGGAGAAGTCGATGGCTGTTTAACCTCGCCCTCTTTAGCTGTTGCAGACGCGGTCGGTTCAAGTTCCTTGACTGTTCCCTTTGAACTGATCCACGGTAGCTCCCAGTCGCCGGTCGTTTGCGTTGCGACGGTGGTCGTCGGGACAATTTTGATAGGACCGACCGAAACGTTGGTAGGCGCCAGTGCTTTCGTTTCACCAACCGCAGACGTCGCTTTATTATCGCTAGTAGTTTCAAACTTCTCCAGATTCGTCGGTTTCATTCCCGCCTGACATCGCGGTAGTTCGGCATCACGGCTAAATCCGAAGTTTTGCGCGCCGAGGCACGAACTCATCCTCGCCGATTCCACGACCGTTGGCCACCGAGGAAAGACGGCGTCGCTTGGTCGAAACGAGTCGAGACAGCGAAGCGGGTCAACCCAAACCCGGTTGTCGCTGCTACCGTAGAGAGCGCTCGGAGTGTAGGTCGGAGCATACCTCCACGGCATGTTTGAATGGTCGGGTCGAGCGTATGGTTGCATCCAGTCGACCGTTGCCATCGCCGCTGGTCCAGGAGGAAGGTCGGGTCGAGCGTAGTCTCGACCAACCATGGTCGAAGTTGCACGACCGTCGAGGACGCAGTCAGGCATTGACTGATAGGTCGGCATTACCGACGCTGGTTGTGTAAAGTCGACCCGACTCGGTGCCATTTCCACTCTTTGTTGATCGACATGTGCGAGCGACGCTTGCAGCCTCCATTGCGGATCAGATCGAGGATACTCGACGTGAGGGAGCGACGAAGAGGCCAAAGGAACTGGGTTGACCTTATCACCCCCCTCCCGTGACAATTTATTAGCGATCGGTTTATTCACTTCGAAATTTCTAAACTCCGGTTGCTGTGCTGCATGCATTCTGTTATCAATTATTTTAACAGTTTTAGGTCTAGATTCCATTATCTTGCTGATCTCAACGTCTACACTACCATCATCAGACATTATTTCCACATTATCAGCAAATTCCCTTTCCTTCCTTCTTTCAAAAGAAATTGCCATTTCGCCTGTTCTAGCATAATCAGTTTCTTCTTCTAACCTATCATCACCAAAATCTCTAGAACTAATTTGACCCCACTGGCTGGGACCAATTGTAACGCCCGCCCCTATCGGCCTCCCCGGAGTCGCCACTTCCAGATCCTCGCCTGATGGGACCGCGTGCTGCTGTGGACCAGCTCTAGAGATAGAGGGAGGACAGGAGGAGGTGACTTCTGGGTTCGAATCCCAACCCAGGAAAGGCGGCCAGTCTTTTCGACTACCGTACTCCCTATATGAAATTGGCGGCCTACTAGCCAATCTATCACTTCTTCGCAATATACCAGGGTGTGCGAAATCTTTAGGCCTAGCACCCAAAGTTTCTTCCAGGCCGATGGTCGAGTGGTATGGCGCGTCCGCAGTGGTAATAGCGGTGAGGTAACCAGGGTTCAAATCCACAGCAGGCTTGGGTACCGGCGATGCCTCTAGCCTTTCCAATCGTGATACAACTTCCGTCAGCGCTTCCCTGACATTCAATTGCTCTGAGGTGATTGCATCCTGCGTATCTCTGACATAAGATTTTACAGAAGAGATTTCCTCTCTTACATTTGATTGCACTGAGGAAATAGCATCGCTAACATTTGATTGCACGGAGGAAATAGCATCGCTAACATTTGATTGCACTGCCAGGACATTAAACTCCACCGTGGCAATCGCCTCTTGCGTGTCTCTGGCATTAGTCTCAATTGACGACTGCATAAAAGACTGCATAGAAGTCATTGCTTCATGAGTCGACTTAGCATTAGTTTGTATTGCCTCAAGCAATATCTCCATAGAAGAAGGGGGCCTAGAAGGCTGAGCAGGAGTGACTGGCCTAGACTCCTCCATAGCGCTATAGAAATGACTTCTATCTTTATAGCTCACAATCAATCAAGTATTCATTCAACGTCAGTTGCATTCAATGCCATCAATGATCAAAGTCAGAAGTTTAATTAATATTTCTTATTATTCACAATCAATTGAATCTTCCATTAGCATCAGTTATGTTCAAGGCAATCAAACATTGAAGTCAGTAAGTTTAATTAGCAGTTCCTATCATTTGTAAAGACATTCAATGAAAATCAAATGCAACAATTCAATGCAAACACCTATCAACCGGAGTATGCCTAAATTAAATCCCGATTGACTCTCAAGTCCCACAGCCAATTTCAGTTCAGCCCAAAATATCTTAATAACCGATCGTATTAATTCCCCAATAAAGCGTACCTTATGTCCGAAGACAAGGGACAAAGCCGGTCGTGTGCGAAGAACAGCGTCGAAGGCGACGAAACACACCGAAAGGCGTCGAGTTTGAAACGCCCGAAAGGATCAGCTAAATCCGTCGCTGGTTTCACGCAATGAACGACAATTTCGGCTATGTATCCAAGCCGTTTGAGAAAGACGCCCTTAGGCAAACATACGAACAACCGCTTCGCAACACAATTCCGAAGAACGAGAGCAGAGCGCTGACGATTCGAAGCCCACGATAAATCACTCCGTGTGACAGGGCGAAAAGAGGCCTTGAATTAGTAATCCAGGAATAGATCCGAAGCGAGAGCGAAGGCAAAACTTGCAGCGACGCTGATGTATTTCTCGCAATAAACAATTCCCCTTATTTAATCGACTCCATGTCGAGAGAGAATGAATCGCCGACAGAATCCGTGTATGCGCAACTAGTGCAAGCAGGCGCTTATCCTGGCCATGCTTCACCAACTCGATCGAGCCTAAAACTACCAACCGCCGCAATACATCCGACCGCCCTGAGATCCTATGCGCAACTCTATACGTCCACTTCTCTTGGAATTCTGGCCACGTCTGCGCCTTAGCTGCTCGCTCTCGCTTTTATAACTGCCTGGTCTGCAGAGCGTCCCCTTACTACGCATGCGCAGCTAGAGAGCCGAGCGCGCCGAACCAGCAGCTGTGCAGCTGTCTAAGGCGGCAAGAATCAGCTGCCACGTGCGTCCTCTCCTGTGTATCTCCGAGTCTGCCCAGCAGTGGCTGTCTTTCTCTGTCTATCTCTCCTTCTGAAAAGCGTCCTCGGACGTGAGATCACGTAACCTCAAATGCACTAATTCAACCTGAGGAAGCAGAGAGCTATTAACACATACACAGGCCAATACGTCCTCTTCAGTGCGTCTCTTTGTCTGTCTGACTGTATTGCTCGCTCCCTCCATCCGTCGGACCACCGCAGAGAAGCGTGCGAAAGATTGCCAGTCCGTCGACAGCAGAGCGGCACGCTCTTTGAAGACGGCCGAGGCGTCGATTGCCTTATCGTGGGAAAATATACCAATTAACGACACAGCAGCGGCTGCGGCCTAGACAGGCGGTCGCGGTGACCCGTGTCAAACACGCATCAACATTAAAATCTAGGTCACCGAAGCACCGAAAGAAAACCATATATATATATCAGATCTCTGAAACCGATCAAAAATTAAATAAAAATAATTATATAATAATATTATCGACCAGAAACCTGTAGCGTAGTCATACGTCGCTACAATACTTACGTGCAAAATCTGTATGATATTTGCATTAGGTCTGCTATATCAGTGCCATATGGTTAGTTGAGGCGTGCACCAGCCCGGTTCTGTACAGTCACAAATAGGCATAATGGCCAGCTAACTTTGGGGGCCCCTTTCAAACTCTAATAGCTTTATACTTACGACCAAAATCAGTATGATATTTGCATTAGGTCTTCTATGGCAGTGCCATATGGTTAGTTGAGGCATGCACCAGACCGGACCTGTACAGTCACGAATAGGCATAATGACCAGCTAAATTTGGGGGCCCCTTTCAAACTCGGGGCCCCCCGGTTGGGGGGTATGGGGGGTGCTAGCGCCGGCACTGCCGTCAGCTTAAACTTACACACAGAAAGTGCCGGTTTCTAGGCTATTAAGTTACAATTTCTGTTCTTAACCATTTTAGTTGCTATTCTAAGACCTGTATGATTATATAAGCGGATTATTATTATTGTTCTTCTTCTTCGTCTTCTTCTTCTTCTTCTTCTTCTTCTTCTTCTTCTTCTTCTTCTTCTTATTATTATTATTATTATTATTATTATTATTATTATTATTATTATTATTATTATTATTATTATTATTATTATTATTATTATTATTATTATTATTATTATCATTATCATTATCACTATTCTTATTATTATTATTATTATTATTATTATTATTATTATTATTATTATTATTATTATTATTATTATTATTATTATTATTATCATTATCATTACCATTATCATTATCATTATCATTATTATTATTATTATTATTATTACTATTAATTATTATTATTATTATTATTATTATTATTATTATTATTATTATTGTTATTATTATTATTATTATTATTATTATTATTATTATCGGTGACTATTACACTCCAATTATTATAATTATTATTATTATTATTATTATTATTATTGTTGTTGTTGTTGTTGTTGTTGTTGTTGTTGTTGTTGATGTTGTTATGATTATGAGAAGAGATTCCAGTGTACGACACGTAAAAATAGCCTCCAGTTGCCAACGGAATTAGGGGTAACAGATGGCTCCCAGGCGTGTGCTACCAACCATTTCAAGCTGAAGGGATATTGATACCATTGACATTTACCACGATGTGTCTGTCTAAGTTGACTTACGGTTAGAATAAAATAATTTGCAATAGAAAATAATTATGTTTTCTATCCTGTCCAAATTGTCAAATTTTACATATATATTCTTTAATTCTTTGAGAGAAGAGGACCATTTTTATAGGCCTGGCGGGCCACTTTTGGCCCGCGGGCCACGCGTTGGGAACCGCTGACTTAAAGCAACGTTATGATTTTATCCGATAATAATGAGTAGAGTTCTCAGTTTACAATATGTAATCGAAAATTGTAAGCTTAATTCAACAAATACCGTTGAATATAAATGTAGACATTCAATTTTATTGGAGCTTCTGTCCATTCTGTTTTATAGGATTTCCAGGGAAGAGAAAATGGCTGACGTAGGAGAGAAGGCCGCAAAAAAACTTCAAAATATGACAGAATGTTCGATCTGCATGAGTGATTTCACTGATCCCAGAATGTTGCCATGCATTCACAGTTTCTGCTTTGAATGCCTGAAACGCACTGGACAAGAGGCGCAGATGAAACCAGGAGACAAGATGCCCTGTCCGCTGTGTCGGAAAGAGTTCGTCATTCCAGTAGAGGGAATGAATGGCCTTCAGAAGAATTTCTTCATGGAAAATCTCTTAGAGTTCAAGATAACTTTGCAAACTGGGTGTGATGCCATCATCCTCTGTGACACATGTAACCTCAGGAATGAGGGCAAGGCATGTGAAATACCAAAAGCCACGATGAGATGCTTAGAATGTCGAGAAAACTACTGTGACAGCTGTGTTGAAGTTCATAAATTCCAGAAAATGAGTAAACATCACCAATTGGTGCAAATTGGAGGCGATTCTAAATCAGATATGAAGCGTACATTTTCTTCAATATACTGCAGCAAACACACTCAGAAACCGTTAGACTATTACTGCGCTGATTGTAAGAAAATCGTCTGCGTTTCTTGCTTCGTTGAAAGTCACAAGTTGCACGATTGCAAAGATGTGACAACAGTCGACGAAGAATTTCGGAAAACAATTCAAAAGAATTCGTCAAAGGTATCGACCTTTGCAGATGAAATGCTGTTCTTAAGAAGGAATGCAGAGACTAGAAAGCCAAAAATCCTGAAAGAAATAGTCGATACGGAAAACGCAATTCATAGAAGAAATCAGGAACTCAAAGACAGGATAGATGAGCACACAAAATTGCTTTTGGATGAGTTATCTGCAATAAAGTCAAATCATCTTAAGCAAATAGAAAGTGAAATAGAGGAAATTGACAGAAGCTGCACAATACTGAAGAGTTTTGAGGCTTATTGCACTGAATTGAGATTGAAAGGATCGGCCAGCGACATCTGCAGTTCAGTTGACCAGTTAATTGCTAGAGCAAACGATTTGGAAAGAGATCACGGGGTAATCATTGGTCGTCCACATCAATCAGTTGAAGTTTCTTTTCAAGCAACAGATTTACTAGAAGCTTTTCAGAAGTCTAACAAGAACTATGTGGGAGAAATTAAAGGTGAGTTGTAACAGAATCTTTAGTTGAGTGTTGTTGATTCCACTTAAGCTGGTTTATGTTGTCGTTGAGGACCATGTATTCTCCGTTTCGATATAAATGCTATTCGTTCGAAGGATTATTCTGCAGGAGCTTCTATTGTTAGGCCTATATATTCGTTTAATCTGAAATCAGGTTGACACGCCGAAACAAGATTACAAGATGAAGAGAAAAATAATTAGAAAAAATTCTTTGTTCACGGGTTACTTTTTTCTTTCTTTTAAGCTATTCCTGTTCTGGTTTTTCACAAAAAGTAACAAAAACACGATTTTATTAAATCTCATCTCAAATAATTGTTATCAAATAGCCTTGATATTGCCAGATGATCATTATTAATAGGCCTACTATTTTTTAAAAGAAACAGGGTACCAGCGTAGCCGCGCGTCACTGTGAAGTCACTTTGCAAGATGACAATCAAGTTGGTAAACAAGGAATCTGTCAGATTGATATTTTTGCTTATTAAAGCAATGAAATTCAAATTTCTAAAAAAAGAAAATGGCGAAGGTGTCAATGAAGACAAAATGTTTTTTTTTCAGACACTTCTTGAGCAAGATCCTGGAGACATAAGGCTATGAGCAACGTTTTCTATGATAAACAGTGAGAGCGCAAAAATTGCGAGTTAAGCTGAGATTAAAGAGATTTGCCGTAAATGAACGGAGATCGGCTCAATGTCGATTGTTCTGGTTTTATTGAGAATGCCAATGGCCCCAAATCTCCGGCTTTGAATCGGATGGATTGATAATTGCGGAGAGCTATGATGGAGAAATATCACAATCTCAAACCAAAATCAAGAGCTTTAAGAGAATTGACCAGTTTATTGGAGTTGATATGGGAAGATCTGCCTTTGGAACGCAGCGACAGGGCCATCAAGAACTTTGCAAAGAGACTCAACAGAAGTTTTGGCACTGGTGGTGGGCACATTGAACACAAGCTGTGAGCCTGTGAAGCTCTATCAAGTTCATTTGACAACAGTTATTTTAGATGTGACTTAGGGGGTCTTTTTCTAAGCAGCAGATTTACTATCAGCTTTACAAAAGTCTAATAACAAGGAAATTGTCGGAGAAATAAAAGGTGAATTTATCAAAATCTTTAGTTGAGTGTTCCACTTAAGCTGTGGTTTATGTTGTCGTTGAGGACCATGTATTCTTCATTTTGATATAAATGCTTCTCAGATGTTTTATTTCTCTTCTCCATTGAATTGTGGTTGTAGAATAACGACTCTGCTTAGTAAAAACCAACAATTTCGATGTTGCTCATTAAGAAAGCATATTAATTTATATGTGATTTTTTCCATATTCGTTCGAATGACATTCTGTGGATAATTCTGCAGGAGCTTCTGGTTTTTCACAATGAGGTCATAACGTGTGATTAATAATTTCTAGGTAACAGGAAAATTAATGCGGCTTAAGAATCTGGATTGCTTTCAACCGACCGTTTTTTCTATCGCTGTCGTCTCTGAGTATTTTCTTGTGTTCATCTCAACCGTGTTCTCTTTATAATGACCTCTCGACCTTTCCCCATCGTTGACTCATGCTGCCACTCGCCCACTGTTTTATTGTCGTCGACCTTAGTACCTTGTCCATGTTTCCTTTATTTCCATCCTGTTCTGGTAGGGTATATACAGGATTACGTTTTTGAATCGTCAAAAAACGGTTGGTGCCTTCACTAAAAGTGATATAACTTTTGTTCTGTTTGAAATATTCTGTTGAAATCTGGCCATCATGTGCAAATGTGAATTGTCTTTAAGCAGGTTAAATTTCATTTCGAAATTCTTACTTCTGGTCAAGATCTTGGCAAAAAACCTTGGGGTGGGGGTCTTTTTTAGCCCACCCTGTATACATGTAAATGGAGAAGAGAAAATGCATGTTTGAGAATAATGCTAGGACCGACGACGGTAGAACAGTGGACGAGTGGCAACACGAATAAGCAGAGAAAGGGAAATGCAGATAGACTCAAACTACACTACTGTTAGTACTCCGACGGTGCCAGTCTTAAGGGTGGATAAAGGAGGAGGGTGACACTAATCATCTTTGCAATGTCGTTAAGCAGCAACAAATAGACAGACCAGGATACGCACTCGGAGTGAAGAGATAGAGATAACAATAGAAACAGATTAGGACAGATAAATAGAGAGAAAGGCAGACAGACAAACAGAGACAAAGATAGTGACAGTAACAGATACAGACAGAGAGAGCGCTTGCGCGCAAGTGCGTGTACGTGTGTGTGCTGTAGCCTGTAGAAATTGGCGGCCATTGTATCTTCACGCAAACTAATTGATAATCACAATTGCAGAAATGTAACTGTGAAAGAGGTACGACAATAATCAACGTGGAGCTGGGGTGTGCGAAAAGCCTCAGCCATGAAATTCTCTGAATGATTGGAGGTTAAAATCCTCTACTCCCGGCAATTCTCACTCTGCCAGACTGACTGTCTCAACGCGTCCACAGTTCCCTTGTTGCTGCTTGAACTCGTTTTGAATTCGTCTCCTTGTCTCAAAACACTCGTAAAATTTATCAGCCTATATTCTGATCTGCCCTGTAAAATCTCAGAGCTAGTTTTCGTTTGAAAACACCCACGCATATCCGTTCTTTGGACATATCTATCGAATCGGCATTTGCAACACTATTACGCCTTCCCCAAATGTCATTAGTGGAGGATGGAGAATGGAGATGTCGTGCTGCATCAATATAAGAAAATGCAATGGAGATCTCCATAATTTTGTCATCTCCACACAAAGTAGCGTTAGCGAGAACATTATTATTTGCGCTCTTGCAATATAAATCCATTCCTTAAGAACAACGGTGCTTAGGTCATTTAATGTTTAAGGAAAGAGTAACTTGACAATCATGGAATTCTTTGTTTTATTCGCAGAAACCACTTCACAGTTTGAGAATTGTGCAATTGTCGTTGGATTAAATGATAATGCGGCCATAACGAAGGATGTCATAAAAATAAATCTACATCGACCAAATGAGATCTCAACACAAAAACAAATACCGACCACAATGCAGTTCGAGACAGTCGCTGCTGTTTACTGTAACACAATGTACGTAACTGGAGCAGGATACAATGCAAATGAAATCTGGAAGTACCGTATTGCTTCTGGATGGGTGAAATGCGCGTCATTAGTTCAAGGTCGACGTAGACACAGCGCAGCGTTTATCGATGAAGTATTGTACATCTGCGGAGGATTTGTGGCTTCTAATAAAAGCGTTCTAGACAGCGTTGAAGCTTACAACGCAATCACCGACAAATGTGTCGTAGTTGGAAAGTTGGTTCAATGTGTTCAAAACGCAGGTAACTGTGTTCCATTCAAGAGTTCACTCTATATATTCGGTGGAGCAGATGAAGATTACAAAGCGTTGAATAGCGTTCAGGTATACAACACGAAAGTAAACACATGCTCTGTTCTTACGAAACCAATGCCTGGGTCCTATCGCTTGATGAGAGCTGTACTTTGGGAGACATCTGTTGTTTTGGTTGGATGCTATACTTGTTATATATTTAACATTGAGACGGGAACGTGGCAAGAAAGAAAACAGTTCAAGACTGATGTCTCTTACTTTGGTCTGGTTCCTGAGAATGAAAGAGTCTTTGTCATCGGAGGAGGAGAGAGCGAAACAGATAAAGATGGCAACACGATATGGATATGCAGAGACGACGTTCGTTATATTCCTCTTCAGAATATCATCGATGATAAACCGGTTGAATGGAAGATTCATGGGAAATTGCCAAAGCTAACCCTTGTAACGGCTTACGCAAAAATGCACATTTTGATATAGTACATAATGCACATTTTAGGCTAGTATATACATAATCCTGACTCACATCTTTGGATGGCCTGCTGTAATAGGAAGAATCTTTATTCACAAGAAAGATTATCACTGTCGTACTTTTTTATCTCCAGGTCTGGTACTGATACTGACAGAGTGCGATCAATGGTGTAGTACTAGAATTTTGTTCGCGTGTACATTAATAAAGATCGCTAGATGAATGTAATTTAGAAGCTTCTAATCATTAACCTCTTATTTTGTGTGGGGTACTTGCTCTGGAATCTGTGTCCCAGGAATGATAAGGTTCTATGTTTTCCACTTTTAAAAATCAAATTAATGATATATTCATTATCGGGGTTAAATGTACTGGGCATAAGTTCAGAATGAGAAAATTAGTCACCGTTCCTTAATTTTAATTTTGTCAGTGTAACTCATTTTCGGTGTACATTGTGATAGCCTATATATTGCCTGCACGTGATCATTGTAGAGGAAAATACTTCAAAAAATTTAATTGAATCGCCAGCAGTGACGCGGTGAAATACAATTTGGTGCGAAAATCCTAAAAATCGTTTTCTCCGATTTTGCAAAAAGTGGACATACAACTCTTGTAAAATCCAGCTTTTTAAAGGAATTTTTAGAACTGCACAGCCCCTTCGCTCCCTTCCATCCTGCATAGTAAATAACTCTCAATCGGTGGAAATAACATTTTTTAAAGATTTTTAACTGCAATAAAGGGCTTTTGCACATGCACAAATCCATTTGTAATTGCACATTTTTACAACTGCACACTAAAAACGCCCTGTATCACACGATAACGCGTATGCGATGTCACGCAGGCTAGTGTGCAATATTATACAATAGGCTATAGTAACCAGGATTTTGGTATATCAAAATAACTCATACTCGGTTTACATTATGACATTTTTTAAACAATGGAGGAATCTGCGTCTGTTAAATGTTAGGCTAACATTTAACAGACGCAGCTTCCTCCATTGTTAGACAAATGGCGATGGCTAAAATAATGGTAACGCAGAGGAGCGAAGAACAGAAGACAACGGGTTGGACACCCACTAGAGCCTATAATAGCCCCACAAGGTTCGAATCAAACTTCCGTTTCTGGGGCGACGGTATAACAGGTATACGCTATAGGCTACGCATGATCCTTCGAGATTTCAAAACTTATGGCCATCACTTCCTGGAATATAGTATAGGCTATAATAATAATTTTATAGCCTTCGTTGATGTCGCATTGGACGATAAAAACGATTGCATTGAAATGCTGGAAGGCGACAGATAAGCGTTGACAGATAAATGCATGCCCAGCTGCTGTGTTGTCTCCAGCTATCTGCATGGCAAGAAAATGGCCGAAACAGGTCAGGCCATGTTCACCTATTCGACGGCTTTGAAATTCTCACAATTTTATCTTCCTTGTGTTTAACTTCCAAGAGCCAAGACCTAGAGTCCCAAACCCGACCTGCTGAAATAATTGTAGGCCTATAACTGGCGCCGCCTCTGATCCGTTCGGATTAAAATTAATGTGCATAATTAATGTGCATAGGGACCCATGTGAACCTAGTAGAACCATGGACCACACAAAAGGAGCGGTCATATAGAAAGGAGGTCATGCATTCATGATTGTCATCACTCAGACCAAACGAAACATGCAATCGGTCAATAAAATCCCATGGTCAACAGCGTCAACTGCGTCACTGACATCAAATAGAGCCAGCAGGGTGAGCTGGCCTCTGTCAACCGCTCCGTAGATGTCTAAAAGAAAACGAAGAAGCAACGTCTCAGCTGAGTGGTGCTTTCTAAAGCCAGATTAATTAGGCGGACGCAGTTTTCCTCCTCAAGTGGACAACGAGCTGCATAGCAACCAATAAACTATATACATACAACCATAACATGACATCAAGGCTTAAAGCATGGTTGGACGATCATGGACGGCGTCCATGCACTTATTTTCAAATCTGCACAGTCACTGCACACCGTCCTGCCACTTGTTAGGCCTGCACAGCCTTGAAGAGGAAGGGCGGCGTCCAGGCACTTCTTTTTTCTACACTTTAAGCACTGCATAACATACATGAAGATGCTTAACATACATTCCAACGTAATTTGATTAACGCATGGAGTCATTGGAGCAGAAAGAGAGACGAAAACCAGTCTACAAAAGATAGGCCATAACTGGTCACTCTTTCATTTTCACACTTCAGAGGCAAAATTCCTTCACCGCCTTATCAAACAAGTGAGCAGCAGAGAAGAGAAACATAGTAAGACAACTTCGCCTTCGCTTCATTCTGAGTCCAGGTAATCGTTTAATTGTTTTAAATTTCATCTTGTTGGGTGATTTTTAGTTAGACGTAGGTTATACATAATTCCCCGATTTCAGAGCTTAGTCTTATTATAAAATAAGGCCTGTAGGCCATGGCTTTTACAATAGACACTGAATGAAATGCAAGAAGCGCAGAACGATTAAATGCAGGCCTTGGACATGTTTGAGAACTCTTTAATATGCTTTACGCATTTGGTTAAGAAAAATAAAATCAGAACGATGGGATTTATTTGACCATAGCAAGTCTTTCACGTAAGAATTTGAAATCAAAAGTGAAAGTGAAGCTTTGGAAAATAACCTTTCTGGTTTCCAGTGACAACACAACACAACAGATTACGCAACAGATTTCTGCTAGGCTATTACTAAACAACCTAGGATCCTTGATATTATTTTACGTACATTGCATTTTGGGCTTAATTATTGTCTTTATTTGGGCTTAATTATTGTCTTTATTGAAGGCAGTGTGACTTCTTTGCAAAGTCCATCTTCCGTAGTTCAGAGGAGAGAGCGTTGGTCGACAAGCTGAGAGTCATTATCGCGACCCGGGTTATTATTATTATTATTATTATTATTATTATTATTATTATTATTATTATTATTATTATTATTATTATTATTATTATATACAGTTACGATTTGGTTTTTACATATAAATTTTAGTTTGTTTAGGGTGGCCGGTCCATGGCTCCGGGTAATCCAGACAAGGTGCCCTGGAAGGCAACGGCGTTGTAGCGCTGGATAGTGATTGAAATGCTTTGGAAAAGAAAACCCGTTTCTCGTATATCTCCAGATAATTTCGACAGCCGGCGTCTAATCTCGGACACAAAGGCGAGGCCCTCGTTGTTGATTGGCCCCATAGTTTCCACGGCTAAGGGGACGAAGACGTATGTTTTCTGAAGGTCTAAGTACTTTGAAATTTTCCTTGTAGCGGCTTTCTCTGCTGCTCTTCCAGCTTCGGTCGCGATTATTATTATTATTATTATTATTATTATTATTATTATTATTATATTCGTTTTATTGAGAAAATACAATCTGACAATAACGCAGAAGATGCTAACATGAATGATAAAGAATAATTAAAGTTCAAAAGTTACATGTCAAAAATTTAAAATTAAAACACAGAAGTAATAATAATTAACGTATAGTAATAATAAAGTTTTAAAAAAAATTAATAAAGTAGCGGCAGCCATTAACAGGCGCCAATCTGTCTGGTTGTTGATGTTAATATTAGAGGAAAAGGTTTCAAGCCTCGCTCAAGGCAAAAAAAATTATTTGAATTTTCTGTTAGCTGCCAGTGGCGCTTTCTGTTGTGTTGTTTGCCTCGGGTCTGTTGAAAAATAAGTTAGCCCCTCCCACTCCTGGCTTGGCTGATCAGGAGCGTTCCAACACTTAGGCCATCAGTGTTAAGTTACCGAACCTGTTGTAGCCGACCTGCGTGTCGTGCGAAGCTGGCCGTATTTCGTATAACTTGTACCTGTAATGGTTCTGCGGTGTGTCAGATTGAATTTGAATAAACGAATATTATTATTATTAGAATAGACCAATTAAAATGTCATTACTTAGGTTTCAACCGGTCGAATCATTTCGAAGAATTGTTTAGTCTCCAAGTATTTTGTTTAATAGAGATCAGTTCTCTGCAAAAGCTTGTGATATTTTGCAGTGTATGACTATGCAATTTAGTGACATAAGCCTAATGAGGAAAACTTCAATCCATGGTAGCTAACGTCGTCGGTGCCCTATTCGTCACTCCCAACATTGGTGGCATCATGGACAATCTTTCTCCCGAGTTCCTTCTGTTGTGCTGCGCGCACCAGGCGCTCTATCGCGTCCATCCCATCATATAGTCCATCCACATTCTTCTTGGTCTTCCTCCTCCTCTTGATCCCTCAGTTTCATCGATTATTATGTCTCTTTCAATACAGTTTGTTGTCTTCCTGATTATATGACCGAAATACTGTAATTACATTTTACTATTACACTCGAAGTTGCTGTCCCTGCACCCACTTCTCTCTTAATTGTGATTATAATTGTAATTGTAATTCAGACAATTTATATGGCATCCCCAGCTGCAAGCCACTTCTAGGATGCTTTTGCGCGCATATTGTCAACTGTCAGAGTAAATGTCATGAGCTCGATAGCAAGTGCAGCTTCAATTGTTTTTTAAAAGTTGATTCAGTCTTAATTTCCTGGATAGTTGCTGGAAGACTGTTCCAGCCACGTGGACCTGCGACCCGAAAGGCGCGTCATGCACCATTTTAGTTTTCTTCGCAGGCACGGACACGTCGGAGGTCTTGGACGATCGCAGACGGGACCTACTTGGATCGTCTGCTAGCGGTTTGATGCTGCCCGCGAGGTAACCTGGTGCGCAATTGTTGAGACAGTTGTACATTGGATACAAAGTTCGAAATTGATGCGGTCACCTAGGCTAAGCCACTGAAGCTGGTCCCGGATTGCATTTGAAATGTGGTTGAATTTTTTCAATCGCAGGACCAGACGAGCAGCAGCATAGATGACCGCCTGAAGACGAATGATACTGCGCTGTAGCAAGCCAGCAAAGGCGACGTCGTAGTAATCGATTCGGCTCAGGATCAAACTTTTCAAACTTTGTATCAGATGGCGTGTCACTTCCTGTGTGAGTGACCGAGACACAGATCTCAGCTGTCTCAGTATTGCGAAACTGGTTCGAACAACTCCGGTAATGTGTGACGTCATTGACAAGTCATTCTCGGAACACTTCCTCATTCCTCTTTTTGGCTGTCCAAGGTATTCTCAGTATTTTCCTGTATGATGTTGTTTCAAATAACTTTAGTCCTTTTCGTTCACTCTTTCTGTGTGTTCATGCCTCTGAACCGTACGCTGCTATCGGCCATAATTATGTGTTCTCAAATTATCTTAGCTTGGTCGGAGTATAGTTACTCCTTTATTTTTCCATATTGTACCCATTCCGAATAGTATGTTTTTTCGCCATACTCACTCGTGTCCTTATATCCTGCTCATTTCCAATATCTGCCGTGACTGTAGCCCAAGTATTGTTTAGGCTACGTTCTCTATGCTTCAACCTCTTTCCTTCTATAATTATGGAAGTTCAGTTCCATCGTATCGGTTGCCATGACTCATGTTCCCTCCTGGTTAATTATTAATCAACCTTTTCTATCAGCCTCTAGCAAGTCTTGCAGTTCCTCCGACGTCTCAGCGATTAGTACTAGTATGCCATCGTCTGCATATCTTAAGTTTGTGACCATTCTCCCTCCTCTATATAATTTTATGACAAACGAAAGTAATAGTCAGTTGGAGATGTATGAATTTGTTTATTGCACACACACAAGTCAAACAGTATAAACATGCCTCAATAAACATCGTGCAAAAGGAATCAGGAAAAGCTAACAGCTTATACAACCCTGACCCCTAGCTCCAAGACTATTTTTAGTGCAAGTCAGTATTAAAACTTAACTAATACTTAAGTAATTAATTAGGACATAACTGAAAGTAATAGGGAAAAACATACAATGCAATAATGATAATAATAATAATAATTACAATAATAATAATAAAATTGCAATATTAAATCATAATAAATGGTAATAATACTAAATAATAATAATAATAATAAAAGTAGTAATAAATAATAGAAACAGCATATTATTGCAGCAGTAAATCCTCACAATCTACAAAGGATTAGAGACTCTGAAACATCATAATAAACAGTCAGGATACTAGCATAGTGTCTAGTTGCTGCGAGATAAATGCAGGTATAAAGACCAAAGTTAATCAACATAAGCAATAGTTTGAAAATCTATTTTCATATATTTATTTCATATATGAAGAGAACTGTTATGAGCCAATCATTGGTATGAAGTCTTGATGACTCAATTTTTCTTTCGTAGTCGTAATCGTTATCGTAATCTCCACACTTCGAAAGCGCTACTCGAAAGTCAAGCGCGGGGCACCAGCTTATTCACGAGCGCTGCGTTGAGTCAAAAGGTTGTCCGTAAGAGTAGTCCATGGTGGTTCGGGTCCTTGTCTCGGCATAGATGACTATGTCCTATGCCTCGTCGTCTTAGCTTCCGACCGACACCTAGTATAGGACAATCTGCTTGTTATAGCTGATTTGGATAAGAAGTGCATGGCGCAGTTGAAAAAGATACCTAGAAAGAGAGTTTTAATGCATTGCGTAACCCAAAGAGAAGACGGAAGCTGCGTTTATACGTCTATTAGGCGCCATTGTAATGGCATGGTTGTGTTTCGGCGCCATAGCAATCGTCATTGTTATTATTACTACTACTAATAATATTATTATAATTACTATTATTATTATTATTATTATTATTATTATTATTATTATTGTTGTTGTTGTTGTTGTTGTTGTTATTGTTGTTGTTGTTGTCGTCGTCGTCGTCGTCGTCGTCGTCGTTGTTGTTGTGACCAGAGATACCAGTGCACGGCACGTAAAGAAACTAAAGATGGCCTCCAGTTGTTAACGGAAATAGGGGTAATGGATGGCTCTCAGGCTTCTCATCGTGTGTTACCAACTACAACAACTTGAATGGATATTTATACCTCTGACATTTACCACGTATCTGTCTAAGTTGACTTAAAGCATCATTATGATTTTATCCGATATGTGTAGAGATTATCCAGAGATGCATGGGCGCCCACAGGATTTTTTGCAGGGGGGGTCAGTCATGGCCATGGGAATTAATATATAAATTATGTCATTAAAAAGTAGGCAACTCACAAAATTACATTGTCTCAATATAACATAACGAAATGAAACAATCTTTCAGCAGTTTCAGAATATGATTTATGTCATACATATATGTTATTCATGTATATATATATATATTCATAGAAAAAGTAAAAAGTTCTTTTACTAACAACAGCTCCAGGGATGTGATGTCATTTCTTTTTCCCCGTATGTAAAACATTTCAGGGGGCAAAATTTGTTAAGTTTTGTATTTAGTCTATAATGTGCAAGAAGCTGTGGTGAATGATCAAACATGTTTACTTCTTGCTCTTGTTTATTTCTTACTATGTTTCATTCAGTACCAGGTAATGGGCAGTAATTTATTTACTATTAAATACTCTCAAAATATTGTGTAGGCTATTTGTATTTATTATGCAATAGAATGACAGTAAGTCCATTCATGCTTTATGCTTTAACTTTGAATTCTTTATTAGTATTGTATGCTCTATATTATTATAAATACTAAAATACTTTTAAAAATACTTTTATTTGACATTAATAACAGCTGATAGAGCATGATTGCATGCTGCATGCTCTAGGTCTGCAGTAACTATTATTTGGCTATTATTATTTATGGAGAAATCCTTTGGGTTTAGTCTTCAGCCAGGCATGGCATAACCATAAATAAATGAATGAAATAAATAAATAATATTATATATATATATATATGCAGTCTACCAAGAAACATTTGTAAAGTGTTATGCTACATATTATAAATGCAACCTTTTTTTAACCAATTCAAATGCTATTATGAGGACTCAATCAAAAGAAAAACCTTGGAAACCACCACACAACTTTCACAAGCAAGAATTTGATCCTACTTAAAAAACTTAATGTGACTACATATATTTCTCAACAAAGGAGCTTTCCTGGTCCTTTTCTGCTAAATGTTTGATGACAATTTCAAAATAAATTGTTTTAGCAATATTATACTCAAAGGACAACGTGGCCAAATCCACAAGTTGTGAATAATACATTATAGCCCTGAAGCATTTAATTCTATCATCTTGTGTTTGCTAAATTATTTCTTTGCAGAGGCTACTGTTGATGGAATTGTCAATTTCTGTTACAAAATCCTGACCATTAAGTACTGCAGGATAAAGCTTAGCTAGAGCTTTTCCTGGCAAATCACATATATACCGGTACGTGATTAGATATTTCCACAAGAAATCAAACCTTTCAGCCAGAGTTAAATAAAATATCCAAAAATAGAAAAACTTTGACTGCAAAATTAGATCAGTAGGCCTAAAGCCAAGCTGATGAACAGGTAAGGAACTCACCTCCACAACGGTCAGTTTATTGTTTATACTAACATCTACAGGTAGCCTACATATACTGGTAAATGCCATGACAATTTATCTACCAACAGAATCACAAATCCAAAAGAGGCTGAACAGACTTGTAATTGTTCACACTCACAGGCGCTCAATCAAAAGATACTCGATAGGCAGACGTTAAGATCCGGAGTGTGAAGCGATGAGTTAGACAGACTGTTAGGGTGGATGATGTTTAGAATTGAAACGGCGTGGCTGGGGGGGGGCTAGCCCGGCTCTCTGTTCGTCTGTTCGTCTCCAGTTACATACACATATTTAAAGGCCCTGAGTAACGAATTCCAGTGTTGCCCAGTGCATAGAGCTAAACAGAAGATACACAACAAAAGTTGGTGAAGTAAAAGCATTCTGTCCCGTTTTACCAGTCATTTTTTCCAGAAAAAATGATTATCGATATTTTGTCATGATTTCCAGGGGGGTCACGCGACCCCCCTTGACCTATGCTGCGGGCGCCCATGCAGAGATGTGTAGAGATTAGCCAGTTTACAATATGTAATTACAAATTGCAAGCTTAATTCAACAAATATCATTGATATAAAATAATGAAGACATTCAATTTTATCGGAGTTTCTGTCCATTCTGTTTTATAGAATTTCCTAGGAAGCGAAAATGGCGGAAGTAGGAGAGAAGGCCGCAAAACAACTTCAAACTATGACAGAATGTTCGATCTGCATGAGTGATTTCACTGATCCACGAATGTTGCCATGTATTCACACTTTCTGCTTTGAATGCCTGAAACGCACTGGAGAAGAGGCGCAGATGAAACCTGGAGACAAGATGCCGTGTCCGTTGTGCCGCAAAGATTTCATCATTCCAGTGGATGGAATGAATGGTGTACAGAAGAACTTCTTCATGGAAACCTCTTGGAGTTCAAGACTGCGTTAAAAATTGGAAGTGATGCCATCTTATGTGACACGTGTAACGTCAGAAATGAGGGCAGAACAGGTGAAATACCAAAAGCCACGATGAGATGCTTAGAATGCCAAGATAATTATTGCGATAGCTGCGCCAAAGTTCACCAATATCAGAAACTGAGCAGAAATCACAAAGTCGCAAGAATTGGAAGCGATGCTATTGAAATGATGCGAACATTTACTACAATATACTGCAGCGACCACACTCAGAAACCATTAGACTATTACTGCGCTGATTGTAAGAAAATCGTCTGCGTTTCTTGCTTCGTTGAAAGTCATGCAGCACACAAATGCAAAGATGTGACCACAGTCGACGAAGAATTTCGGAAAACAATTCAAAAGAATTCATCAAAGATATCGATCTATGCAAATGAAATGCTGTTCTTAAGAAGGAATGCAGACACTAGAAAGGCAAAATTCCTGAAAGAAATAGTCGATACGGAAAACACAATTCATAGAAGAAATCAGGAACTCAAAGATATGATTGATGAGCACACAAAATCACTTTTGGATGAGTTATCTGTAATAAAGTCAAATCATCTGAAGCAAATAAAAAGTGAAATGGAGGAAATTGACAGAAGCTGCGCAATATTGAAAAGTTTTGAGACTTATTGCACTGAGTTGAGATTGAAAGGTTCGGCTAGCGACATCTGCAGTTCGTTTGACCAGTTAATTGCTAGAGCAGACGATTTGGAAAGAGATCACAAGGCAATCATTGGTCGTCCATATAAATCAGTCGAAGTTTCTTTTCAAGGAACAGATCTAATAGAAATTTCACAGACGTCTAACAACAATGTTGTGGGAGAAATTGAAGGTTAGTTTCACAGAAGTCATACAATTTGTTGAGAGAAATAAAGGTGAGTTTATCAGAATCTTTAGTTGGGTGTTCCTCTAATTAAGCCGTGGTTTATGCTGTCGTTGAGGGCCATGTATTCTCCGTTTCGATCTCAATGCTTCACCGATGCTTTATTTCTCTTTTCCATTGAATTGTGGTTGTAGAATAACGACTCTCAGACTCTGCTTAGTAAAAGCCAACAATTTCGATGTTGCTCATTTAGAAAGCATATTAATTTTATATGTGAATTTTTTCCATATTCGTTCGAAGGACATTCTGTGGATTATTCTGCATGAGCTTCTGGTTTTTCACAACGAGGACTTAGCGTGTGATTAATAATTTTTATTTCACAGTAAAATTAATAGGCTAAAGATCTGGATTGCCTTCAACCGACTGTTTTTCTAACGCTGTCGTCTCTCAGTATTTTCTTGTGTTCATCTCAACCGTGTTCTCTGTATATTGACATCTCTGTATATTGACAATAAGATTTTACAGGGCAGACCAGACGAGGCTGATAAATTTTACTAGTGTTTTGAGACAAGGAGACAAACTCAAAACAAGATCAAGCAGGAACAAGTATACTGTGGACGCATTGAGACAGTCAACGTGAGTCAGAGTGAGAATTGCCGGAATTCGAGGATTTGAACTTACAGTCATTCACAGGGTTTCATGGCTGAGACTTTTTGTATATTGTATATTGACCTCTCGACCTTTCCCCATCCTTGACTCATTCCGCCACTCGCCCACTGTTTTATTGTCGTCGACCTTAGTTCTTGGTCCCTGCTTCCTTTCCTTCCGTTCTGTTCTCGCAGGCTATACAGGGTGAACGAAAAAACCGAACCTCTCCAATTGCTGCAATAATTTGTGTAATAATTTGTGCATTTCAATAAAACATGGAGAATCTTCAGTTTAAAGGAAATGAATCAGATTCCTATCAGTGTCATTTACAATGAGTGTACAAAATATCCTCCTTAGGCCTCGACACATGCACGCACAAAGACTCGCTCGCCACTGACCAATTACTGAATCAATTGCAGCTTGATCAAATTCGTGTCCGTAACAAACGACTCCCAGGGATGTTTTTCTTCAGTGTTCCGCCGAAAACGAATACAGGCGATCATTTTGGCAATTGGAAGATGAAACAAGTGTGAACATTTTCACGTCGAGAAATCAAATAAAATGTATCAAGTCTGAAGTATAGCGCTTTAAGAACTGCCTTTCTCGCTCGATGTTCGCCTGTTGTTGACCTTCGTTAGTTAAGTCGCACTGTACTCTCCTTGAAACATTTTAATCACTTCAAGTTGTAACTGGAATAGTTCATAATTAAAAGAAATGTTAAGTTTATGCTTGGGAATTAAATAGTCTTAGCCGCAATAATATTTTAAAATTTGTGATGTTGTTTTATATATTTATTGTGGTCGGTTTTTTCCGTCCACCGTGTATATAAGGTTTTTTGGGATGTGCAAAAGTCTCAGCCATGAAACCCTGTGAATGACTGTAAGTTGAAATCCTCGAATTCCGGCAATTCTCACTCTGACTCACGTTGACTGTCTCAATGCGTCCACAGTATACTTGTTCCTGCTTGAACTTGTTTTGAATTTGTCTCCTTGTCTCAAAACACTCGTAAAATTTATAAGTCTGGTCTGCCCTGTAAAATCTCATTGCTAGTTTTCGTTTGAAAACCCCCATGCATATCCGCTCTTTGGACATTTCCATCGAAACGGCATTTGCCACACTATTATGCCTTCACCATATGTCATTAGACGAGGATGAAGAATGGAGATGTCGCGCTGCATCAATATAAGAAAATGCAATGGAGATCTCCATAATTTGATCATCTCCACACAAAGTATCATTAACGAGAACATTATTTACGCTCTTGCAATGCAAATCAATTTCTTAAGGACAACGGTGCTGAGGTCGTTTAATGTTTAAGGAATGAGTAAATTAGCAATCATGGAATTCTTCTTTCTCTTCGCAGAAACCACTTCACAGTTTGAAGGTTGTGCAATTGTCGTTGGATTAAACGATGGTCTAACCATAACGAGGGACGTTATCAAAATAAATCTACATCGACCCAATGAGATCCAAACTCAAGAAAAAATACCAATGGAAATGCAGATGGAAACTGTCGCCGCCGTTTACTGTAACACGATGTACATTACTGGATTAGGATCCAATACAGATGAAATCTGGAAGTACAGTTTTGCTTCTGGCTGGATGAAATGCGCTTCTTTGGTTCAAGGCCGATGGGGACACAGCGCAGCGTTTATCGACGAAGTATTGTACATCTGCGGAGGATTTATGGAATCTAATGAAAGCGTTTTAGACAGCGTTGAAGCCTACAACGCAATCACCGACAAATGCACCGCAGTTGGAAAGTTGATTCACTCTGTCGAATCATCGGGTAATTGTGTTCCTTTCAAGAGTTCAATCTATATCTTCGGTGGAGCAGATGAAGATAAAGCGTTGAGTTGCGTTCAAGTGTACAACACGAAGACAAACACATGCTCTGTTCTATCGAAACCAACGCCACAGCCTCGTGACTTGATGAGAGCTGTACTTTGGGAGACATCTGTCATTTTGGTTGGATGTGATACCTGTTTTCTATTTGACTTTGAGACTGAAACATGGAAAGAGAGACAACAGTTCAAGACTGACGCTTTTCACTTTGGTTTAATTCTTGACAACGAGAGACTCTTTGTCATCGGAGGAGGAGATTGCGAAACAGATGCAGATGGCAATATAATATGGAAATGCAGAGACGACGTTCGTTATGTTTCTCTTCAGAATATCATCAATGATAAACCGGTTGAATGGAAGATTCACGGGAAATTGCCTAAGCCAGCCCTTGTACAATCTTACGCAAAAATGCACATTTTGATCTAGTACATAATCCTGACTGAGCTGACTCTCATCTTTGGATGGCCTGCCGTAGGCCTAATAGAACGAATCTTTATTCGCAAGAAAGATTATCACTGTCGCACTTTTGCCATCTCCAGGTTTGGCACTGAAACTGACTGACTGCGATCAGTAGTGTTGTACTATAATTATGTTCTCGTGTACATTAATAAAGATCGTAAGATTAATGTAATTTAGAAGCTTCTAATCATTTACCTCTTATTTTATGTGGGGCACTGGCTCTGGAATATGTGTCCCATGAATTATAAGGTTCTATGTTTCCACCTTAAAAAAAATCAACCTAATGTTATATTCATTATCGGGGTGACATGGGATGGGCATGAGTTCACAATGGAAAAATAGTCACCTTCCTTAATTAATTTTATCTGTATAACTCATATTCGGCTTACATTGTGATTGCCTGGATATAGACTACACATGATCATTGTAGAGGAAAATACTTCAAAAAATTTATTCAATCGCCAGCAGTGACGCGGTGAAATATAATTTGTTGCGAAAATCCTAAAAATCGTTTTCTCCAATTTTGCAAAAAGTGGACAAACAATGATATAACTCTTGTAAATTAAAGGTTTTTTAAAAGAAATTTTTAAGAACTGCACAGCCCCTTCGTTCCCGTCCAGTCCTGCACAAAAGGGCTTCTGCAACTGCACAAATAGCCTACGTTTGCAACACTGCACATTTTTGTGTAGGCCTACAACTGCACAATAAAAAACCCTGTTTCTCTACAATAACGCATATGCGATATGACGCAGGCTAGTGTGCAATATTATACAATAGGGAATAGTAACCAGGATTTTGGTATATCAAAATAACACATACGCGGTTTACATGATGACATTTTTTAAACAATGGAGGAAGCTGCGTCAGTTAAATGTTGGGCTAACATTTATTCTACGCATCATCCTTCGAGATTTCAAAAAGTATGGCGTTCACTTCCTGGAATGTAATGTAGGTTATAAAAATTATTTTATAGTCTTCCTTAGTGTCGTATTTGACGAAAAAAACGATTGCATTGCTGTGTTGGAAGGCGACAGATAATTACGTTGGCAGATAAATGTATGCCTATAGCTGTTGTGTTGTCTCCAGCTATCTGCGTGGCAAGAAAATGGCCGAAACAGGTCAGGCCATGTTCACCTATTCGACAAAGAATTGAAAGGAAACAAAAGTTAGCGGCCACAATGGCCCTATATCCTGTGATGGCTTTGAAATTCTCATAATTTTATCTTCCTTGTGTTTAACTTTCAAGAGCCAAGACCCAGAGTCCCAGACCCGACCTGCTGAAATTGTAGGCCTATAACTGGCGCCGCCTCTGATCCGTACGGAATAACATTAATGTGCATAATTAATGTGCATAAGCAGGGACCCATGTGAACCTAGTAGAACCATGGACCACACAAAAGGAGCGATCATATAGAAAGGAGGTCAAGCATTCATGATTGTCAAAACTCAGACCAAACGAAACATGCAATCGGTCAATCAAATCCCATGTTCAACAGCGTCAAATGCGGCACTGACATCAGATAGAGCCAGCAGGGTGAGCTGGCCTCTGTCAACCGCTCCGTAGATGTCTAAAAGAAGATGAAGAAGCAACGTCTCAGTTGAGTGGTGTTTTCTAAAGCTAGGTTGATTAGGCGGAAGCAGTTTTTCTCTTCAAGAGGACAAAGAGCTGCATAGCAACCAATAAATTATAGGCCTATACATACATCCATAACATGACATCAAGGCTTAAAGTATGGCTGGACGATCATGGACGGCGTCCATGGACTTATTTTCAAATCTGTACAGTCACTACACACCGTTCTGCCACTTTGTAGTGTTTTCGGCTTCTGCCCTACTTCTGGAGTCAATTGTAGCGGAATAGCTGTTGGAACCATCCGTAGCTCGCATGCAGGTAGGGTGGCTCTTGTGTGAATAATACTCCCCTCTTGTGCATTCCACTCTGCTCTGTAGCAGATAATTCTGACCCAGGATATGTGTGTATTTGGGTTAGGGTTGGGTGGGTTAGGATTAAGTTAAAGGGTGCTAACATAATTAAAGGGTGATAAAACGTCACCGCAATACAACAATTATGCCTGATTCACTTACTTATTAAAGGAAGTAAACTTGTAGAGTTCACCAATAATTAGGCCTGCACAGTCTGGGAAAGGAAGTGCGTCCAAGCACTTCTTTTTCGACACTTTATAAGCACCGCATAGCATACATGTAGGCCTACAATTGTAACATACATTCAAAATTTCCAATGCAATTTGACTAACGAATGGAACCATTGGAGCAGAAAGAGAGACGGAAACCAGTCTACAAGCGACAGACCATAACTGGGTCACTCTTTCATTTTTACACTTCACCACCGCCTTATCAACAGGGAGCTGCAGCTGAGAACAGAAACAGAATAAGACAACACCGCTTTTATTCTGAGTACAGGCAATCGTTTAATTCTTTAAAATTTAATGTTCTGTGTGGTTTTTAGTTAGACGTAGGCTAATTTTACGATTTCAGAGTTTAGTTATATAAGGCCTGTGGGCCATGGCTTTTACAATAGACACGGGGTCATCAGCACCTAGGCGACTAGCTGGTTGCCACGTACGCGAACCGCATTTTTTGCGATGCGTTAGTGCGTTTCAGTTCAGTTTTCAGCGAAGTTCTGCGTCGAGTTTGCAGCTTTCGGGTGGGATTATCTTCCGGGACAAAGATATGCTAACGGTTGTGAGCAACACTTTTTGTTTTGGTCAATTTTCGACGGTTTTTGTTCTGAAATTTACAGCCAGCGCCACGCTTCAGTGAAGCGTGGCTTCATGCCTAGCCTGTGTCTTCACGGCTATGATAAATTTCGGGCCTTTTACACCAGACTTGGACTTCCCTGGCCTCGCCCACCGGGTGTTTTGGATTAATGACGCTGCAGCGCCACCGTCCGTACTGGTACAACATCGGCTGCGCAGTCGATCCCATTGTTCTAGGCAGGGTTGGATTAAGAAATGTGGAGACCCTGTCGGCCGAAAAATCTGATGTACTTTTTTAGTCGTAGAATATACCGATTATTCCATTCCCAAAAAGTCTTAAAATTTTAGGAATTTCCCCCCGCATGTGTGTGGGCCTCTGTTCGGCCGAACATGTTGAACATGCCTTAATCCGGCCCTGGTTTTAGGCTAGAAAATCATCTGAACGTCGACGTCATCGACCTTTGGGTTCGCTGGTCTTGGGGATGGACGTTCCTATGTGTGGTTTCAAGTCCGCTGTTTTCACGCTCTAGCGGGTTGAGAATGCTGCCAAATTGCCAATCCTTCGCCGGAGCGTTCAACCGTTGAAGAGTGGATGGATGCCGTGGGGCCCCTACTCAAAAGCATTGTCGGCTTGTGATCTAGGCAGGGCCGAATTAAGGCATGTTCAAAATGTTCGGCCGGTGAGGGCCCCAAACTTTATGGGGCACCCCCACATGCGCGGAAAATTGTCCTAATTTTTTTATTTTTAGCAAATTTCCACCAAACGACAAAAAAGGTCATCAACTTATTTGGAGGGATATAATTGGTATATTCTACGAAATTTTTGACCAAACGACTAAAAAAAGTCGTCAGAATTGTTGGCCGATCCGCGCAAAAAATTTCCCGAACAGGACCCCCACATTTCTTTATCCGGCCCTGGATCTAGGTTTCACCTGGTCTCTGCTTTCGCTGCCGGTATCTTCCATGGGTTTCTTGAACCTACATCCTTTCTTCGACCTCTCGCAGTCAACCAATTTCAACGTCCTCTTCCTACAAGGGGACCCTGTGTGGCACAATCACCAGAAACACGGTCTTTAGATTTGATCGGAAAAATTGTTTAAATGGTAATAATTTTTATGGTCGCTCTTTGACGTCGTCGTCATAGTCGTCGTCCAGTGTTTAATCTAGTCCCCCTCCTCTGGGGGGAATTCAGTTTTTTTTGGGGGGGAGACAATTGAGCGTCGGAAGGACGCTCGTGAGGCGCGTAGCGCCGAGACCGAGAGGGGAAGGGGTATGGGGAGGGGATGTGCCCCTTCCATCAGAAACTTTTTTAATTTCCACATTGCAATGGCAGCATTTTAAGGTGTCATCTGAACAATAAATAGCTGTACTTTTTCAGAGCCTCATCACAATTTTTTTGAATTTCCACATTGCAATGGCAGCATTTTAAGGCGTCGTCTTCACAAAATACCTGTACTTTTTCAGAGACTCATCAGAAATTTTTTGAATTTCCACATGGCAATGGCAGCATTTCAAGGTGTCCTCTTCACAAGATACCTGTACTTTTAAAGCCTTATCAGAAATTGTTTTGGAATTTCCACATTGCAATGACAGCATTTTAAGGTGTCATCTTCACAAAATGCCTGTACTTTTTCGGTGACTGCCCGCTATTCCGAGGGTCCACTATTCCGAAGGTCCACTATTCCGAATATCCGCTATATCTTGTTCGTTATCCTTGTGGTTAGGGTTACAGTGGGTTAGGGTTAGGATTGGGGTTAGGGTGGGTTAGGGTTGGGTGGATTAGGATTAGGTTTAGGGTTATGGTTAAAGTTAGGGCTGTTGAGGGTTAGGGTTGTGGTAATGGTTGGGGTGGGTTAAGGTTAGGTTTAGAGTTATGGTTAGGGTTGGGGTGGGTTAGGTTTAGGGTTATGGTTAGGGTTGGGGCGAGTTAGGGTTAGGGTTATAGTTAGGTTTATGGTTAGGTTTAGGGTTAGGGTTTGGAATAGTGGTTTTTCGGAATAGTGGACCCTTGGAATAGTGACCCAAACCACTTTTTCAGAGCCTCATCAGAAACTGTTTGAATTTCCACATGGCAATGGCAGCATTTTAAGGTGTCTTCTTCACAAAATACCTATACTTTTTCAGATCATCCTCATCAGAAATTCTTTGAATTTCCACATTGCAATGGCAGCATTTAAGGTGTCATATTTTTCAGTGCTTATAAGAGTGGCCTAAGACTTGAATAAATATACGCAAATAGTAACGCAATACTTTAAAAAATATTTTGTTGGGAGTTTCCACACTGTAATGGTACCCTTTGAAGATGTAATTTTTGCAAAAAACTCCATTATTTCAGTACTGAAAAAAGTGATTTAGGATTTCAATATAATATATATTTATATATTATATATAATTATGATTGCAATAAAAAATATCTTTATGTATCGAGTTCAGCAGCTGAGTTCTGCTGTTGCTGGGTTATTCTAATGAATAACTGCAGATGTGAATATAAAAGTATATAAGCTGACTTTTCATCACTATGATCAGCTTATTCCCCAAAATGGTCCTGAATTGCTGACCAAGATGCACTTTCCGAAATCATATTTAATAGTACACAAATCAACCAAGAGCTAATAAACTACCGGTGCCAAAATCGGGAAGCCGTATGTAGTAATGATGTTGCTTTACTAGGTGTTCCAATAATACGAGTGATACGACCAAAACATTTTGAAATTTGACAGTTTAAAATTCGAAAGATAGCACTGGAGAGAAGCAATTCAGTTGTACAAAAATAGTATTTGTACAAATATTAACAGTAAGTCATACTCATTTTAGCAGGATTGTGTCATATATTATAATAGTAAATAATTACTATAACCATATAATAGTAAATAATATTATGGTATATTATATTATAACAGTTCATGTAATGCGGTGATGTAAACAGCAACTAAAAACAATTATCATTTTGTCAAATATTTCTGGAGGGATGTCATCTCCAGGGTCGGAATTGCCGGGGGTTGGAGTTTCAACCCCCCAGTCGTTCTTATAGCCCAAAAGTAAAATCTGTCCTTTACACTCAGATTCCAAGTGGATAATGGTCCAACCCTCTGTCATTTTTCCACAATTCTTGCACTAGTCATCTCTGTTTTTAGTCAGGGAAAAATAGTGTTTATACAAATATATACAGTAATTTCTACTCATTGCAACATGATAGTATCATATATTATAGTAGTAAATAATGCCATTATAATAATATATTAGTAAATAATATCACGGTATAATTATTATAACACTTCATGTAAAACAATGATGAAAACTGTAACTAAAAACCAACATCATTTTGTCAAATTTTTCTGGGGGGGAAATGTTAATCCTGGGGGGGGGGAACTTTCCCACACAGAGACGTCTAGATTAAACACTGGTCGTTGTCGGTGCCTTATTCGTCATTCCAAACATTGGCGGCATCATGGACAATTTTTCTCCAGAGATCCTTCTGCTGTGTTGCGCGCACCACCCGTTCCATCGACAGTCCCGTCCATTCCATCACATCGTCCATCCACATTCTCCTTGGTCTTCCTCTTCGTATTGATCCCTCAGTTTCAAGTTTATATCTTCAGTGGCGGCGCTAGGGGGTGGGAGCTAGGGGCTAAGCCCCCTATAAAATGCAATCCGGGGGTAAGTCTACCTAAAAAAGCCATCCGGATTTTTTTACATGCAAAACGAAAATATTTCCACGATTTTCGACCCGGAAGACTAAAAAAAAGGTCGCCAGAAATTTTTGCGGATGAGAATGGAAAATTTCTTCCGCGAGGATTCAGTCCCCAAAGCTGAAATCCTGGTGCCGCCACTGTATATCTTTCTCAAAACAGTTTGTTGTCTTCCTCATTATGTGACCAAAATACTGTAACTTCTTTGTTACTATTACACTCCTAAGTTGTTGTCTATACACCCACTTCTCTCAACATTTCTGCATTCGTCTTTTTGGCTGTCCAAGGTATATTCTTAGTATTTTCCTGTTTGATGTTGATCCAAATTACTCTATTCTTTTTTGCTCACTCTTTCTGCACATGTCCATTGTCCATGCCTCTGAACCGTATACGTTTCTATCGGCCATATCAGCGTTTACAACAATCTTAACATAGTCGGAGTAGTTATTCCTTAATTTTTCCATATTGTACCCATACCGGATAGTACTTTTTCGCCATACTCATTCCTGTCCTTATATCCTGCTCATTTCCAATATTTGCCGTGATTGTAGCCACCAAGTATTGTTATATGTTCTCTCTGCTGCAACCTCTTTCCTTCTATGTGGATGTTTCCAATGTACCGAGTACGACACGTAAAGATGGCCTCCATTTGTTAACTGAATTAGAGGTAACTGATGGGTCGCACGCTTCTCATCGTGTGTCACCAACCATTTGAACTTGAGCGGATATTTATACCTCTGACATTTACCACGTGTCCGTCTAAGTTGACTTAAAGCAACGTTTTGATTTTATCCGATATGTGTAGACAGTTTCAGTTTACAATATATAATCGAAAATTGCAAGCTTAATTCAACAAATTCCGTTGAATATAAATGAAGACAATCAATTTTATCTGAGCTTCTGCCCATTCTGTTTTATAATATTTCCGGAGAAGTGAAAATGGCAGACGTAGGAAAGAAGGCCGCAAAACAACTTCAAAATATAACAGAATGTTCGATCTGCATGAGTGATTTCACTGATCCCAGAATGTTGCCTTGCCTACACACTTTCTGTTTTGAATGCCTGAAACTCACTGGAGAAGAGACGCAGATGAAACCAGGAGACAAGATGCCTTGTCCGCTGTGTCGGAAAGAGTTCATTATTCCGGTCGGTGGAATGAATGGTGTACAGAAGAACTTCTTCATGGACAACTTCTTGGAGTTCAAGACTACACTGCAATTGGGTAGCAACACCATAGTCTTCTGTGACACGTGTAACATTAGGAATGAAGGCAGAACAGGTGAAATACCAAAAGCCTCAATGAAATGCTTAGAATGCCAAGATACATGTAATTACTGTGACAGTTGTGCTAAAGTTCACCGGTATTAGAAACTGAGCAAACATCACCAATTGGTGCAAATTGGAAGCGATTCTAAATCAGAAATGAAGCGAACATTTTCTGGAATATACTGCAGCAAACACACTCAGAAACTATTAGACTATTACTGCGCCGACTGCAAGAAAAACGTCTGCGTCTCTTGTTTTGTTGAAAGTCACAAGTTACACGATTGCAAAGATGTGACTTCAGTCGTCAAAGAGTTCCGCCAAACAATTCAAAATAATTTATCAAAGATATCGATCTATGCAGATGAAATGTTGTCCTTAAGAAGGAATGTGGAGATTAGAAAGGAAAAAGTTCTTAAGGAAATAGTCGATACAGAAAACGCAATTCATAAAAGAAATCAGGAACCCAAACACATAATAGACAAGCTCACGAAATCACTATTGGATGAGTTATCTGTAATAAAGTCAAATCATCTGAAACAAATAGAAAGTGAACTGGAGGAAATTGACCGAAGCTGCACAATACTGAAGAGTTTTGAGGCTTATTGCACTGAATTGAGGTTGAAAGAATCTGCCAGCGACATCTGCAATTCGGTTGATCAGTTACTTGCTAGAGCAGACGATTTGGAAAGAGATCACGAGGCAATCAATGGTCGTCCACGTCAATCAGTCGAAGTTTCTTTTAAACCAGCACGTTTACTAGAAGTTTTGCAGAAGTCTAACAAGAACGTTGTGGGAGAAGTAAAAGGTGAGTTGTAACAGAATATTTAGTTCAGTGTGTTGTAACAGAATATTTAGTTCATTGTTCCTTCCACTTAAGCTGTGGCTTATGTTGTCGTTGAGCGCCTCTGAGTAGATACCTTGAAGGGGCGCTATATAAATTGCGATTGATTGTTTGAGGAACATGTTGTCGCCAATTCGATCTCAATGCTTCACATATGCGTTATTTCTCTTTCCAATGAATTGTGGATGTAGAGTAACGACTTTGCTTAGTAAAAGCCAACAATTTCGATGTTGCTCATTTAGAAAGCATTATTGATTTACATGTGAATTTTTCTACATTCTTTCGAAGGACATTCTGTGGTTGATTCTGAAGGAGCTTCTGTTTTTTCACAATGAGGTCATAACGTGTGATTAATAATTTCAAGTTAAAAGGAAAATTAATAGGCTAAAGATCTGGACTGCCTTCAACCGGGCGTTCTATCGCTGTCGTCTCTGAGTATACCGCCTAAATTATCGACTATATCTTATCCGTCAATTAATATGAAGAGACATGTATTATAATTTATACCATTCTATAGAGGGAATGTGCGGATACATTTTCATGCTAAGCAATTTGTCTTTTGATAACCGGAATTACTAAAAATAAATTAAAATATATAAAAAAAAAAATTTATTTTCGTGTAATTTTCTTGTGTTCATCTCAACCGTGTTCTCTGTATAAAGACCTCTCGACCTTTCCCCATTATTGACTCATGCTGCCACTCGCCCACTGTTTTATTGTGTCTGCCTTCGTTCTTTGTCCCTGCTTCCTTTCCTTTCTTCCTTTTCTCGTAGACGTAGGGTATATACAGGGTGAGCAAAAAATCCCCAAAGGTTTTTTACCAATATCTTGGCCAGAAGCAAGAATATCGAAATTAAATTTTACACTCTTAAAGACATTCTTATTTACACATTATGGCCAGATTTCAGCAAAATATTTCAGACAGAGCAAAGTGACATCAGTTTTAATAAGGCCACCCACTGTTTTTTGACGATTCAAAAACTTAGCGCAACAAAAAGTAGCAAAACCGCGATTTTATTAAGCCCCATGATGCCCTCATATCAAATAATTGTTATCAAATAGCCTTGATATTACCATATGATCATTATTATTACTATTTTAAAAAGAAACAGGGTACCAGCGTAGCTGCACGTCACTGTGAAGTCACTTTGCAAGATGACAATCAAGTTGGCAAACAAGGAATCTGTTAGATTAAATATTTTGCTACTAAAGCAACGAAATTCGGCGCCGTAACAAATGCGCGCACGCAAAAGCGCGCAGACAAATGCGCGCAGACAAATGCGCGCAGACAATTGCGCGCAAAGCGCGCAACAGGGACCTTCCCAGTCAAAAGAGCGCAGACAAAAGCGCGCAAAAAAGCGCGCAAAAAAGGAAATGATGAGAACAATTAAAAAGAACAATGTTTCATAAGTGTTTCATAGGCTCTCCATATGTCCGACTTGTTATGCTGATTTTCGGCGTATATTCCTTAAAGGTACGATTCCTTTGGAAGAGTTTGTGCGTGGGGTGGCTCACAACGTTAGCCTATAAACTTATAGAATTTGAACTCTATATCTTCTTCACATTTCTAGCGAGGCACTATTTGACTCTATTCGATTTACTTCGTTTCGTCTTAACTACATTGCGTTTAAGAACAATGTTTCGTCTATATTTCATTGCGTTTAGGATTAAATGTTACGTTGAAGAACAATGACGATAGGATATGTTGAGCCTAGAATTTGAACTTCAATGAGCATAACTTTATATGCTCCGTTTCTATATTTCTAACAATCTCTTTCATTATGTTTAGATGCTGATTCAATAAAATAAAAGTCTATGTGTTCTTATTTGCGCGCATTTGTCTGCGCGCATTTGACGTGCGCGATTTTGTTACTGCGCGCATTTGTCTGCGCGCATTTGTCTGCGCGCTTTTGCGTGCGCGCTTTTGACTGGACACCACGAAATTCAAATGTCTAAACAAATGAAAATGGCCAAGGTGTCAATGACAGACAAAAATGTGTGTTCAGACACCTCTTGAGCAAGATCCTGGATAAATAAGGCTATGAGCAGCGTTTACTCTGATAAACAATGAGAGCGCAAAAATCAAGAGTTAAGCTGAGAGTTAAGAGATTTGCCGTAAAATGAAAGGAGATCCGGCTCAATGTCGATTGTTCTGGTTTCATTTAGAAAGCCAATGTCCCCAAATCGCCGGATTTGAACCGGATGGATTGATAATCAGTTGTGGAGAGCTATGCTGGAGAAATATCACAATCTGCAACCAAAACCCAGCGCGGAAAGAGATTTTATGGGCGCATTGGAGTTGATATGGGAAGATTTGCCTTTGGATTGCATTTACAGGGTCATCAAGACCTTTGCAAAGAGACTCAAAAGAAGTTTTGACACTGGTGGGGGGCACATTGAACACAAGTTGTAAAGCACTATCAAGTTCATTTGGCAACAGTCAATTTAGATGTGACTTAATACAATCGGTTTTTGACACTTTTCTTTGCATTACGTTTTTGAATCGTCGAAAAAACAGTGGGTGACCTCATTAAAAGTGATATAACTTTTGTTCTGCTAGACATATTGTGAATAAATCTGCCCATCATGTGCAAATATGAATTGTCTTTAAGCCTGTAAAATTTCATTTCGAAATTCTTAGGCTACTTCTGGCCAAGATATTGGCAAAAAGTTGCCAAAAACCCTTAGGGTGTCTTCTTGGCCCACCCTGTATAAACGGAGAAGAGAAAATGCTTGTTTGAGATTGATGCTAGGGCCGACGACGGTAGAACAGTTAACGAGTGACAACACGAATAAGCAGAGAAAGGGAAATGCGGACAGACTCCGACGGTGCCAGTCTCAAACCTGGATAAAGGAAGAGGGCGAGTGGCGACACTAATAATCTTTGCGATGGCAGTGTGGTTAAGCAGCAACTAGTAGGACAGACTATAGGATACGCACTCGAGTGAAGAGAGAGAGATAATAATAGACAGTTTAGGACAGAGAGACAGAGTAGGAGAAGCAGCCAGGCAGACAGACACAGACAGACACAGACATAATATTATACAGTGACATATACAGTGACATACAGAGAGAACGCGTGTACGCGCTCGCTTACATGTGTGTTGGCTGTAGGCCTAGGTACGACAATAATCAACGTGGAGCTGAAGATGAGTAAAAAGTCTAAGCCAAGAAACCCTATGAATGATTGGAGTTTGAAATCCTCGGATCCGGTAATTCTCACTTTGACTGTCTCAACCTGTTCACAGTTTCCTTGTTCCTGTTTGAACTCGTTTTGAATTCTTCTCCTTGTCTCAAAGCACTCGTAATATTGACCAGCCTCGTCTGGTCTGCCGTGCAAGACCTCAGTGCTAGTTTTCGTTTGAAAACACCCATGCATATCCGCTCTTTGGACATGTCTATCGAAACGGCATTTGCCACACTATTATGCCTTCCCCAAATGTCATTAGCCGAGGATTGAGAATGGAGATGTCGCGCTGCATCAATATAAGAGAGAGATCTATAATTTTATCATATCCACACAAAGTAGGGTTAGCGAGAATATTATTATTTACAATCTTGCAATGCAAATCCATTCCTTAAGGAAACGGTGCTTATGTCATTTAATGTTTAAGGAATGATTAACTTAACAATCATGAAATTCTTCGTTCTCTTCGCAGAAACCACTTCACAATTTGAGAATTGTGCAATTGTCGTGGGACTAAATGATGGTCCGACCATAACGAAGGATGCCATCAAAATAAATCTACATCGACCAAATGAGATCTCAACACTCGAGCAAATTCCAACCAAAATGCAGTTCGCGTCAGTTGCCGCTGTTTATTGTAACACAATGTACGTAACTGGAGTAGGAAACAATGGAGATGAAATCTGGAAATACAGTTTTGCTTCTGGATGGGTGAAATGCACATCCTTAGTTCAAGGCCGACGTAGACACAGCGCAGCGTTTATCAATGAAGTATTGTACCGTATATCTGCGGAGGATTTGTGGATTCTAATAAAAATGTTCTAGACAGCGTTGAAACCTACAACGCAATCACCGATAAATGCGCTGCTGTTGGAAAGTTGGTTTGTTATGTCCAGTCCTCAGGTAACTGTGTTCCATTCAAGAGTTCACTCTACAGGGTGCGCCAAAAAAAGACCCCCCGTAGAGGTTTTTCCCCAATATCTTGGCCAAAAGAAAGAATTTCAAAATGAAATTTTACAGTCTTGAAGACAATTCATATTTACATATGATGGCCAGATTTCATCAAAATATTTCAAACAAACCCAAAGTTATGCCACTTTTAGGGAGGTCACCCACCGTTTTTGACGATTCAAAAACGTAACGCAACAAAAAGTAGGTTTTTGCCAATATTTTGGCCAAAAGTAAGAATATCAAAATGAAATTTTTACAGGATGATAGACAATTCATATTTACACATGATGACCTAAATTTCATCAAAATATTTAAAACAGAACAAAAGTTATATCACTTTTGGTGAGACCACCCTCAGTTTTTTACGTTTTTGAATCATCCAAAAAACCGAGGGTGGTCTCACTAAAAGTGATATAACAAAAAACGGTGGGTGGCCTTCCTAAAAGTGGCATAACTTTTGGTTTGTGTGAAATATTTTGATGAAATCTGGCCATCATATCGTCTGTTTAGAGTGCAAGGGTTCTAACTCCAAATTTTTCAAAAAACGTTTTATTGTTTTATTTTATTGCTACCAATGTGATGCTTGAACTGTGCAAAGATTATATCGTTCTGAGTAAAAATAGCGAAACCGCAACTATTTGAATATTAGAGATATCTCCAATGATCTATTTGTGAAGTGTGCAAAGGTTCTATCTAAGATAGAACCTTTGCACACTTCACAAATTCGCGCTAGAGCGATTATAGTTATTTATTCACGCAAAGAATGCTAACCGAAGGTGTGCAGAAAACGAGATTAAAAATTATATCCTAGGGAAATCGTATCTTTCTTACAATCTGTAACATGCTGCTTTGGTCGGGAAAATTATTCTTAGCATAATAATCTTATTATTATAATAAAAACAATTATTTTAATCAAGGAATTTTGATAAAGTTCGAAAATTAATACTCAATTCGAATTCGATTATGCATGTTGTAAGCGACCACAAGCGTATTTAAGAGTGGCTTGTTATAGCGCATTTTTTAGCTTAATATTATTATTTCTTACTAAAACAGGCAGAAACCACATTATTTTCATGTAATGGTTGATAATAATTTAAAAGATAATTATGAACCGCATATTTGAGTCGTTATAAAACGATCTATCTTCAGATCTAAAAATATTTTGGATTTGCGGAGGTTCTAGGCATAGGCTAGCTAGGCCTATCTCCCGTCATAAAGTTATCATTTTGCGTACTTTCTCTCACAAACATTTATTTTTCAGGTTCGGAGACACAAAATACTTAAAAGATTTCATCATTCCAACTAGGGGAAACGATCTATTTTTCCAAAAATCCATAAATTATGAAGAAATAAATTATTATCTATCTTAAGATTCCGAAATATTTTGAAATGCGCAAAGGTTCTATTGCTATAATTTTGCCTCCTGTCCTCCACAAACTTTATTATTTTATGCGCGGCGGCTTAATTTTTTTTAAAAGATTACATTATTCCAACTAAGGATATAATCTGCTATCCAAATTTTCATAAATCACAATGATATGACAATAATTGGATTTTTGGCAATCATCGAAAGTTTACATTTGCTCTCCTGAACAATTTCGAAAAGTGGAGTTAGAACCCTTGCACTCTAAACAGACGATATGTAAATATGAATTGTCTTTAAGTCTGTAAAATTTCATCTTGAAATTCTTACTTTTGGCCAAGATCTTGGCAAAAAATCTAGGGGGGTCTTTTTTTTGGCGCACCCTGTATATCTTCGGTGGAACAGATAAAGATGAAAAATCGATGGATTGCGTCCAGGTGTACAACACGAAAACAAACACATGCTCTGTTCTTTCGAAACCAATGCCGCGGGCTTATAACTTGATGAGAGCTGTACTTTGGGAGACATCTGTTATTTTGGTTGGATGCTTTAATTGTTTTATATTTAATTTTGAGACAGAATCATGGCAAGAAAGAAAGCAATTCAAAACTGATATTGCTTATTTTGGTTTGCTTCTTGCGAATGAAAAAGTCTTTGTAATCGGAGGAGGAATCAACGAAAAGGATAAAGATGGCAAAACGATATGGAGATACAGAGACGACGTACGTTATGTTCCTCTTCAGCATATCATCGATGATAAACCGGTTGAATGGAAGATTCATGGGAAATTGCCAATTCCAACCGTTGTACTGGCTTACGCAAAAATTTGCATTTTCGGCTAGTACATAATATAATACTGACTCACATCTTTGGATGGTCTGCCGTAATAGGACCAATCTGTATTCACAAGAAAGATTATCACTGTCGCACGTTTGCTATCTCCAGGTTTGGTACTGACACTGACAGAGTGCGATCAGTGGTGTAGTACTATAGTTATGTTCGCGTGTACATTAATAAAGATCGCTAGGTGAATGTAATTTAGAAACTTCTAATCATTTACCTCTTATTTTATGTGGGTAGGTTACTTGCTCTGGGATCTGTGTCTAAGAAATTATAAGGTTCCATGTCCACTCTTTTTAAAATCAATCTAACGTTATATTCGTTATCAGAGTGACATGAGCTGGGCATAAGTTCACAATGGGAAGAATAATCACCCTTCCTAAATTAATTTTATCAGTATAACTCTTATTCGGTTTACAGTGTAATAGATATAGCCTACATATGACCATTGTAGAGGAAAGTACTCCCAAACATGTAATTCATTTGCCAGCAGTGACGCGGTGAAATACAATTTTTTGCCTAAAAAATCGTTTTTCCCGATTTTGCAAAAAGTGGCCAAACGATGATAGAACTCTATGAAATCAAGGCTTTTTAAAGGAGTTTTTAGAACTGCACAGTCCCTTCGCTCCCCGTCCGTTCTGCACAGTAAATAACTCTCAATCGGTGGAAATAACATTTTAAAACAATTTTTTTTAAGGCACAAAAGGCTTCTGCACCTGCACAAATCCATTTGCAACACTGCACATTTTGTGTACAACTGCACACTAAAAAAACCTGTTTCACACAATAACGCATATGCGATATCACGCAGACTTGTGTGCAATTTTATGCAATAGGGTATAGTAACCAGGATTTTGTTACATCAAAATAACTCATACTCGGTTTACATATGACATTTTGTAAACAATGAAGGAAGCTGCGTCTGTTAAATGTTTGGCTAACATTTAACAGACGCATCTTCCTCCATTGTTAGACAAATGGCGATGGCTAAAATAATGGTAACGCAGAGGAGCGAAGAACAGAAGACCACAGGTAGGAGACCCACTAGAGCCTATAATGTGGGGCACAAGGTTTGAATCAAACTTCCGTTTCTGGGGAGACGGTTTAACAGGTAGGCCTATATGCGCTATAGGGTACGCATGATCCTTCAAGATTTAAAAAAGTATGGCGTTCACTTCCTGGTATATAGTAATAGACTATAATAATAATAATAATAATAATTGTATAGTCTTCGCTGATGTCGTATTTGACGATAAAAGCGATTGCATTGCAGTGTAGGAAGGCGACAAATGAGCGTTGGCAGATAAATGGATGCCAAGCTGCTGTGTTGTCTCCAGCTATCTGCATGGCAAGAAAATGACCGAAACAGGTCAGGCGATGTTCACCTATTATTATTATTATTATTATTATTATTGTTATTATTATTATTATTATTATTATTATTATTATTATTATTATTATTATTATTATTATTATTATATTCGTTTAATGGTAACAAAAACTGATAGACACACCGCTATCAGGTACAAAAAGCAGTTTATCAAATACAATATAATACCTATAGAATGTCTTTAATTAGCCTTGACTGGTTGGATGTGTCTTTGGATGAGAGCACAATTTAAATGACATAAATTACAAAAAGAATAATTCTATGCTTATATAAGCTACTATATGTTAATGAGATTAGACTTTTTTAACATCATTAATGAGCATATGGTGCCTTCCTATACAAAACCCGAGAGATGTAATGTCTGTCATCTTTGGTTGGCAATACAAAGTTGTGAGGGCGTGGCCTTAATTGGTAGGGACGATCAGCAACCGGTGGGAAAAGCGGTCGAAGAACATGGAAGTCGTTTCTGCAAACAGCAGCTAGAAGACGAACATCAGCAAGATCAACCATTTCAGTCGCAGTAGGCGAGTCATTTGGCAAGTACCCTGATCGACGGACTCTTGATAATAGGCGCTCGATCCTGGCTCGGTCCTGAGCAGTCGTCACCAGGGGTCACTCCGCTCTGTTCCTTAAGAACCTAAAAACTGTTTTATTTAGCCGTGGCTGGGCCGGGAGCGCTTCTGAGTAGCCTACCTTGAAGAGGCGCTATATAAATTTCTGAAATAAATAAATAAATAAGTCGTAAAACCCCACCAGGCAGGAGCAGCATACATCATTCTGGAAACAGTAGTTGCTCTTGTAACTGTATGAAGAGCATCCGGTGACAGTCCATGAGCTCTCAACGTTCGCAGGGCATGAAGGGACCCGGCACAAGATGAAACTACATTGTCTACATGAGAGGTGACTCGAAGATCAGAACTAAGGGTTATTCCAAGTATGTTTATTGACGTTACTCTTTGCAGTCCATCCATGAGTTCTGGAGCATCCACATTCTGACGACAGGAGACGATCATTTCTCTCGACTTTGTAGTGTTCAGTCGAAGGTTGTTTTTGGCTGCCCAGCTCTCTAGGCTATTCGACAAAGAATTAAAAGGAAAGAAAAGTCTGCGGCCACAATGGCCATATCCTGTGACGGCTTTGAAAATCTCACAATTTTATCTTTCTTGTGTTTAACTTTCAAGAGCCAAGACCCAGAGTCTCAAACCCGACCTGCTGAAATAATTGTAGGCCCATAACTGGCGCCGCCTCTGATCCGTACGGAATAAAATTAATGTGCATTATTAATGCGCATAAGCAGTATCCCGTGTGAACCTAGTAGATCCATGGACCACACAAAAGGAGCGGTCATGAAGAAAGGAGGTCATGCATTGATGATTGTCACCACTCTTACCAAACGAAACATGGTATCGGTCAATAAAATCCCATGGTCAACAGCGTCAAATGCGGCATTTACATCAAACAGATCTAGCATGGTGATCTGGCCTCTGTCAACCGCTCCGTAGATGTCTAAAAGAAGACGAAAAAGCAACGTCTCAGTTGAGTGGTGCTTTCTAAAGCTAGATTGATTAGGCGGAAGCAGTTTTCTCCTCAAGTGGACAACGAGCTGCAAAGCAACCAATAACTTACATACATACATCCATAACATGACATCTGGGCTTAAAGTATGGCTGGACGATCATGGACGGCGTCCATGAACTTATTTTCAAATCTGTACAGTCATTGCACACCGTCCTGCCACTTATTAGGTCTGCACAGCCTGGAAAAGGAAGGGCGTCCAGGCACTTCTTTTTCGACACTTTAAGCACTGCATAACATAGCCTACATGTACATGTACATGCATAACATGCATTCCAATGTAGGCCTAATTTGACTAAAGCTTGAAGCAGAAAGAGAGGCGGGAACCAGTCTACAAAAGAAAAGCCATAACTGGGTCACTCTTTCAGTTTCACACTTCAAAGGCAAAATTTCAAAGGCAAAATTTCACCACCGCCTTATGAAACAGGTGAGCTGCAGCGAAGAGAAACAGAGTAACAGAACTTCGCTTTTATTGTGAGTCCAAGCCATCGTTAATTTTTAAGGATTTCATTTTATTTTTTAACTAGACTCAGGCTAATTGCAGGCTGTTTTGCATATGTAGGTTTTCAGTGCTTTTCACGATTTAACGGTCTATCGGGCCTATAGATCTATGGCTTTTACAACAGACACCGAACGAAATGCAAGTAGCGCAAAACGAACAGATTAAGACTTTGGAGATATTTGCGAACTCTTTAGTAGGCCTATGCTGAACGCATTTGGTTACAAAGTATAGCTACAAATTGGAATGCTATGTTTAATTTGACCATAGCAAGGTTTTTCACATGAGAACTTGCAATCGAAAGTAAAAGTGAAGCTCTGGAAAATAACTTCGCTGGTTTCCAGTGACGCAAAGTCATGCTCAAGAGGTTTCTGCTATTTCTAAAGCCACCTATAGAGTCCTAGATATATTTTATGCTTTATATTTTGTCGTAAATAATTGTCTTTATTGCAGGCCGTGTAACGTCTTTGCTAAGTCCATCTTCAACAGGATATAGACAAACTAAAATTTATTTATGCAGGTTTTAGCCGGTCAAAGCATTTCGAAGAATTGTTGAGTCTGCAAGTACTTTGTTTAATAGATATAAGTACTCTGTAAAACCTTGTGGTATTTTACAGTCTATGAGTATGCAATTTATTGACATAAGCCTATTGAGGAAAGCTTGGGCAAGCTTGATGAATCCATGGTCGCTGTATGACGTCGTCATCATCGTCGTCGTCGTCGGTGCCTTATTCGACCTTCCGAACATTGGCGGCATCATGGACAATTCTTCTCCAGAGATCCTTCTGCTGTGTTGCTGCTCGCACCACCCGTTCCATCGACAGTCCTGTCCATTCCATCGCGTCGTTCATCCACATTTTTCTTGATTCATCAGTTTCATCGTTTATACTTTCCCAAGACAGTTTGTTGTCTTACTCATAATATTTCTGAAATATTGTAATTTCCTTTTTACTATTGCACTCCAAAGTTGCTGTCCATGCACTCACTTCTCTCTTATTGTGATCGTAATTGTAATTCAGACAATTTAGAGCACCGTCAGCAGCAAGCCACTTCTAGGATGCTTTTGCACGCATAATTATTGTCAACTGTTAGAGTAGCCTACATGATTGTCATGAGCTCGAGAGAGAGAGCAAGTGCAGCTTCAGTTGTTTTTTAAAAGTTGATTCAGTCTTGATTTCCTGGATAGATGCTGGAAGACTGTTACAGGCACGTGGGCCTGCGACCCGAAAGGCGCGATCACCCTTTTTTGTCGCAGGTCTTGGACGATCGCAGTCGGGACCTACTTGGATCGTCTGCTAGCGGTTTGATGCTGTCAGCGAGGTAACTTGGTGCGCAATTGTTGAGACAGTTGTACATTAGGATACAAAGTCTGAAATTGACAAACGAAAGTATTAGTCAGTTGGAGAAGAAGAGAACTGTTATGAGCCAATCATTGGTATGAAGTGTTGACGACTTCGTTTGTCTTTGTCTCGGCATATGAGAGCAAGTGATCATGCAGTCCTGTGCCTCATCGTCCTTTCTCCCCGCCGACACCTAGTAGTTATAGTTGATTTGGATAAGGAGTTCAGGTCGCTGCAGTTGGGAAAGAAACTTGGTAACAGATTTGTACTGCATTTCGTAACCAAAAGGGAACACGGAGGCTGCGTCTATGGCCAAAGATGCCAGTGCACCGTGTACGACACGTAAAGATGGCCTTCAGTTGTTAACGGAATTATGGGTAACTGATGGGTCGCACGGTTCTCATCGTGTGTCACCAACCACTTCAACTTGAATGGATAATTATACCCATGACATTTACCACGTGTCTGTCTAAGTTCACTAAAAGCAACGTTTTGATTTTATCCGATATGTGTGGAGAGTTTCAGTTTACAATATATTATTGAAAATTGCAAGCTTAATTCAACAAATACCGATGAATATAAATGAAGACATTCAATTTTATCGGAGCTTCTGTCCATTCTGTTTCATAGGATTTCCGGGGAAGCGAAAATGGCGGACGTAGGAGAGAAGGCCGCAAAACAACTTCAAAATATAACAGAATGCTCGATCTGCAAGAGTGATTTCACTGATCCTCGAATGTTGCCATGTATTCACACGTTCTGCTTTGAATGCCTGAAACGCACTGGAGAAGAGGCGCAGATGAAACCAGGAGACAAGATGCCTTGTCCGTTGTGTCGGATGGAGTTCATCATTCCAGTCGAGGGCATAAATGGAGTACAGAAAAATTTCTTCATGGAAAATCTCTTGGAGTTCAAGATTACGTTAAAAACTGGGAGTGGTGCCATCATCTTCTGTGACATGTGTAACGTCAGGAATGAGGGCAAGGCATGTGAAATACCAAAAGCCTCAATGAGGTGCTTAGAATGCCAAGATAACTACTGCGATAGCTGTGCTAAAGTTCACCAATATCAGAAACTGAGCAGAAATCACCAAGTCGCAAGAATTGGAAGCGATGCTATTGACATGATGCGAACATTTTCTACAATGTATTGCAGCGACCACACTCAGAAACCATTAGACTACTACTGCGCTGACTGTAAGAAAATCGTCTGCGTTTCTTGTTTTGTTGAAAGTCACAAGTTACACGATTGCAAAGATGTGACTTCAGTCGATAAAGAGTTCCGCCAAACAATTCAAAAGAACTCATCAAAGGTATCGGCCTTTGCAGATGAAATGTTGTCCTTAAGAAGGAATGTGGAGATTAGAAAGGCGAAATTTCTTAAGGAAATAGTCGAAACGGAAAACGAAATTCTTAGAAGAAATCAGGAACTCAAAGAAATGATAGATGAGCACACAAAATTGCTTATGGATGAGTTATCTGTAATAAAGTCAAATCATCTGAAGCAAATAGAAATCGAAATGGAGGATTTTGACAGAAACTGCATCACACTGAAAAGTTTTGAGACTTATTGTACTGAATTGAGATTGAAAGGATCGGCCAGCGACATCTGCAATTCTGTTGACCAGTTACTTGCAAGAGCAGACGATTTGGAAAGAGATCACGAGGCTATTATTGGTCGTCCACGTCAATCAGTCGAAGTTTTTTTTAAAGCAGCAGATTTACTAGAAGCTTTACAGAAGTCTAATAACAAGAATGTTGTGGGAGAAATTAAAGGTGAGTTTATCAGAATCTTTTAGCTGAGTGTTCCTTCCACGTAGACTGTGGTTTATGTTGTCGTTGAGGATCGTGTATATTCTCATATGTATGAGGAAATGTATGAGGAAAATTAATACTGCTTAAGAATCTGGAATGCCTTCAGCCGACCGTTCTATCGCTGTCGGCTGTCAGTCTTTTCTTGTGTTCATCTCAACCGTGTTCTCTGCAAAATGACCTCTCGACTCTACTCCATCCTTGACTCATGCTGCCACTCGCCCACTGTTTTATTGTCGTCGGCCTTTGTTCCTTGTTCCTGCTTCCTTCGCTTCCCTCCTGTTCTCGTAGAGTATATATAAGGTTTTTCGGGATGTGCAAAAAGTCTCAGTCATGAAACCCCATGAATGATCGGAGGTTGAATATCCGACTCCCGTCAATTCTCGCTCTGTCATTTGAAAACACCCATGCATATCGGCTCTTTGGACATTTCTATCGAAACGGCATTTGCCACACTATTATGCCTTCCACAAACGTCATTAGCCGAGGATGGAGAATGTGAATATCGCGCTGCATCAATATAAGAAAATGCAATGGAGATCTCCGTAATTTTGACATCTCCACACAATGTAGGCCTAACGTTGACGATAATATTATTATTTACGCTCTTGCAATGCAAATCCATTCCTTAAGAACAACGGTGCTTAGGTCATTTAATGTTTAAGGAATGAGTAACTTAACAATCATCGAATTCTTCCTTCTCTTCGCAGCAACCACTTCACAGCTTGAGAATTGTGCAATTGTCGTTGGATTAAATGATGGTCTGACCATAACGAAGGATGTCATAAAAATAAATCTACATCGACCAAATGAGATTTCAACACTCGAACAAATACCAACCACAATGCAGTTCGAGACAGTCGCCTCCGTTTACTTTAACACGATATACGTAACTGGAGTAGGATCCAATGCAGATGAAATCTGGAAATACAGTTTGGTTTCTTGTTGGATGAAATGCACTTCTTTGGTTCAAGGTCGACGTAGACACAGCGCGGCCTTTATCGACGAAATATTGTACATCTGCGGAGGATTTGTGGATTCTAATAAAAGCGATCTAGACAGCGTTGAAGCCTACAACACAATCAACGATAAATGCGCCACAGTTGGAAAGTTAGTTCACCGTGTCCAACACGCAGGTAATTGTGTTCCATTCAACATTTCACTCTATATCTTCGGTGGATCGGATAAAGATAAAGCGTTGAATTGCGTTCAAGTGTACAACACGAAAACAAACACATGCTCTATTCTTTCGAAACCAATGCCGCGGTCTTATTACTTGATGAGAGCTTTACTTTGGGAGACATCTGTTATTTTGATTGGACGTGATACTTGTTTTATATTTAACTTTGAGACGGAAAAATGGCAAGAAAGAAAACAGTTCAAGACTGATGTTATTCACTTTGGCTTGAATCTTGATAATGAAGAAGTCTTTGTCATCGGAGGAGGAAACAACGAAACAGATAAAGATGGCAAAATTATATGGAAATGTAAAGACGACGTTCGCTATGTCCCTCTTCAGCATATCATCGATGATAAACCTGTAGAATGGAAGATTCATGGGAAATTGTCAAAGCCAACCCTTGTACAGGCTTGCGCAAAAATGCACATTTTAAGCTAGTGCATAATCCTCACTCACATCTTTGGATGGCTTGCCGTAATAGGACGAATCTTTACTCGGACAGAATGTGTTCAGTGGTGTAGGCCTAGTATAAAGTATAATGTTCGCTTGTAGCCTACATTAATAAAGATCGCTTCTGCTTCTCGTTCTCTGCCCTTATGCAGGTTCGAATGTTTGACGTCTCCATTAAGGATCGCTAGATGAATGTAATTTAGAAGCTTTAATCATTTAGGCCTACCTCTTATTTTATGTTGGGTACTTGCTCTGGGATCTGTGTCCCAGGAATTATAAGGTTCTATGCCCCCCTTTTTTAAAATCAACCTAATGTTATATTCGTTATCGGGGTGACATGGGTTGGGCATTAGTTCCACAGTGGGAAAATTGATCACCCTCCCTTAGGCCTAATTATTTTTATCAGTATAATTCATATTCGGTTTACATTGTGATAGATATAGCCTGCACATGGCCATTGTAGAGGAAAATACTTAAAGAAATTTAATTTGATCGCCAGCAGTGTCGCGGTAAAATTTAATTTGATGCGAGAATCCTAAAATTCGTTTTCCAAAAGCCTGTGGATGCTCATCTTACTATGATCCAAAGAAAATCAGGAGCAAAAATCCAATTAACTGTTTGGTCAAAAAATTATTAACGCCGAGTCATAAAACGACGTAGATTCGTAAATTTAAACTAGAAGAATTGGAAATTTTGGAATAATTAGACACTAGAAAGCATTCAGTGTCAAAATCTCAATTCACATTGTGTAACGATTTCAAATATAGCCTATAAGTCCATTAAATTTTTTAACGATATTCACATGACGATTGTATGGCGTGTCGCGAAATTAGGTTGCAAGTTTAGGTGTGTCGCGCGCGAAAAAGGTTGTGGGTTGTGAACCTCTGGCATAGGCTACATACATATAGGCTACTCTTCGTATGCATAAGCTATTTCAGTACAAATTAGTAATATTGCCGATTTGGTATTCTACGAGATACTACTTCAAAAACCATCAAGAAATATGCCTTTACGGTAACTTATAGAGCAATATTAATTGGTATTATAATTAAAAGTTGTCTTATTTCACGGTTTCTCCAATTAGCCTATAATGACTAAAACATTTGTTAGTTCCTTCGCACTGAGCACACAAGTTTAGTAAACTGCGGCCATTCATTTAAGTGATTTATATAGCTCCTCTTCAGTATTATACTCAGAAGCGCCTCCGACCGAACCCCGACTAAAGAGAACAGTATTGAGGGTAGACAGTGCTCAAAGTGTGAAAAAGAAGTGCCTGGGCGCCCCTTACCTTTCCAAAAGAAGTGCATGGACGCCCCTTATCCTTCCAAAAGAAGTGCCTGGGCGCCCCTTACCTTTCCAAAAAAAGTGCATGGACGCCCCTTACATGTATCTTTCCAAAAGAAGTGCATGGACTCCCCTTGCCTTTCCAGTCAGTGCTGGCCAATAAGTGGCAGGATGGCGTTCAGAATCTAAAATAAGTGCATGGGCGCCGTCCGTGACCGTCCAGCCACACTTTACCCCATGCAGGTATGGCAGAACGTTGTCGCAAGGGTTCTATAGGAATTAGACGTACCGGTAGTTCCGCTCAGATAGCATTAGACGTTATCGTGAACGGGCAATTGTGCGAAGCTGACGAAGCTGGTAGGAACAGTTTCGGGTATAAGTCGGTGAATGTGAGAAGCAGAAGTGAGCTCTTGGTCCAACAGGAGTTATAGGACACCAGGGTCACGTATTTGAGAAGGTATAACTGGGGAATTCAGTCGAAAGAGCTGCGAAGTCAATTTTATCAAGTTGCCTGCGTATGTCCAGCTATAGATACATTCTGTCTTATAGCTTGATTTAGGCGCAGTCGTCATACCGGTAGGCATATATATATATATATATATATATATATATATATATATATATATATATATATATATGTGTGTGTGTGTGTGTAACACTATATATATATATATATGACCTATGGTTTGTCTCGATCTCGTCGAGGGTTGTAGACGCCACCACATTGTATGTCATGTTGAAATTTTACTGCTGCTATGCAAATGTTGGTCACTCGCCTTCTAGTAGGCTAGACGCCTTCTCGCAATGTATTTAACCTGGTTAAAAAATACCCTATGCAGATTGCTCTCGACCGCACTTCTCGTCTGGAACACGCTTACAAAGTAGTAAGTGTGCGGCCCAAATAAATAATTATCCTCTACTCAGCTAAAAACACCTTGAACTATTTCTCAGGGTATACGAAACCGATGACAATTTGGTAATTGGCCTAGATTATGTCTGTGGCTGCCGTGGGCGAAGTTTATCAGGGGCTAGGGGGGGGAGAGGTTAGAAGACCCAGATTCATTTTTTAAACCGTGTAAATGGAATCTTTATCCGGGCTTAGCCCCCCCCCAAGAAGGCTTTAGCCCATCCAAGAACGGAAACCAAACTTCGCCCATGTTGGCTACAACCGGGACTTTTGCAGAATAATCGGCCAGTAAAATGTGTTTTTTTAACGACTCGACTGTCGCAGCGAAAACGAATTAGCTTAATGAATAGAACTGTTAAGTAGGCCTACCCGGATAGACGACCACGTGCATGATCTGTGACTCATCAGTAAGACGATCTCTGAGTGGCCTTCATATCCCTTCGATATAAGTCCCAGAATGCTCTTGTTTGTTTTGTTTGTATGTGCACTTGTTACAGCGCCAGTGGCGTAGCTAGCTTTTTGTGGGCCCGTGTGCAGGGTCCTGCATGGGCCCCTGTTTGGCCCTGTAAGGCGGGTATCTTTTCGTTCTTGTAATCAAGATCGCAAAACTAATCTATGGGATTTGCTATTAGGCCCAACACATGTAATACAACTCACTCAGAGAAAAAAAGCATGAATGCTGCAGATGCACGAGTGAGACAGATGAATTAAAGTGTTATAGGCCTAACTGAAGCGATTTCCCAGTAGAATTTAAAATCTATCACGTTGAAGACTTTTCCATTTTTAATATTAGCTGCATACTTAAAACAATGCCATGGCCATATGGCAGCATAGAGTTTTCCTTGTAGCATTTTTGTCTGCAAAAATTTCGACCATCTATCATTATCAATTCCGGTCCATGATTTGCAATTTGCACACCAAATGCGATACAGTCATCAATTTTTAATAGTAGGCCCTTCCTAAAAATAAGTTAGCAATATTATTCTTTACAAGTGCAAAAATTGGGGATATTACGTGATTCCATAGAACCCTGATCCACACTTGCTCAATTTGGTGTCTCCCTGATTTTGGGGCGAGAGCTGATAAGATTTGAGAGCAGTGTGAGAATTGTTGAAAAATAACTGGGGGGACTAGGCTATGATCCACGTGGAGCTGGGTTGTGAAAAGGTGAAAGGACTTAACTATGTGACCCTAAGAAAGACTAGCGAGGGTTGAACGACCTCAAAGACCGGGCAATCTTCACGCTGGTTGAGGGATATGTCAGTTTACTACCGTTACTATATCCATGCAGCATATGACCCGAATACACGAGCATGCCTGTGACAAGCATGAAGATTCTGCAGCGCACCATTTTATTGAAGAACGTGACAGATAGACGGATATGATCACACCTATCCTAGACGATAGCATAGTCCCGACTTTGACCTTTGCATAGGAAAGCTTGTGAACGAAAATCAGCATCGAGTATGATTCGTTTACTGTTCTCAACTAACAACTGAATTAGACCTGTATTATTTATTGTCGTTCACACACATTAGCATAATTGCGCAATCAAGTTTTGACCGCCATGACTCGAGACGAAAAACAAGTTAAAGGGAATTCAGTATAATAGGCCTGTATGTCTGCCTGCCTGCCTGCCTGCCTGCCTGCATGCATGCATGCATGCACGGAGGTTGACAAACGTCAGTAAAGTACAACCTAATGCAAGTATATGTTAGGGCCCCCAGAAATTTGCGCCAAAAATTGAAACAATTGCGCACCAAAAACGAGAAATTTGCGCGAATTTTGCGGAAGTTAAAAAATCAAAATGTTCGTTATTTTTTCATTGAATCAGTGTACCAAAGTATCTAACAGTGTTTTTGTCATTTAATGTAAAGCTTTGGCGTTCTAGAAATTAGACAATCAAGCCAAAAATGCAGTTATAAAGTTCCTATAACCATAAGATTAATGTATGCAGACGATCGCAAATAATTTGAATTTTGCACAATTCACGCCCACCAAAATCTACGCTCATTACAAATGTAACTTCAAAATAGTATTATATAGCCTATATTATAATGAATCACCAAGTTACACAACGTGCTGAGTACTAGCTTTCCGTCTTTGTGTGCACGCCTGACGCCTATAGATTAAATGCGTTCGTTCTGTCATAAGCCGAGACAGCAAGCGACGCTGCTGTGTGACCGCTTTGAGAAACTTCGTCTAACACATTTTATTGTGTGGCCGTGAAGTTCTGGAATTTTTTATACTATAAGTTTGTGCGTTACTACCAAAAATATCGATCTTTAACTAAAAATTCATCTGTGATTTTATCCCATTCGGCGGTCGCCATTTTGATTATCGCACATCGGTCGTCGTTGTTATGTTGAACTCTCATGGGCCGCGGTGATTTTAAGTCAATCAAAGCCCAATTTAGATAAATTAGCAAGATTTTGTCAAAAATTTGCGCTAAAATTGCGCGGATTGCCAATTTTTGCGCTGTTGCGCTAAATCTGGAAATTTGCGCAAAAATTGCGCTGCGCAAGATCGCGAATTTCTGGGGGGCCTATATATGTTCACGAAAACTACATCTGTCACAAAATAATGTGAATGACAAATTAGGTTAGATTAGGCTATAGGTTATTAATTCAACAATCTCCGTGGGCCCTTGGAGGCCGTGGGCCCGTGTGCTTTGCACACATTGCACACATGGTAGCTACGCCACTGTACAGCGCCCATTCAAGCTCCCTATTCAGAGGCTCTCTCGACTACAGCGCGGACACTGCATCGGAGTTACACGCGAAGCGCTGATCAATTGCGAATAAAGGACTTGACCAAGGTTCCTACGCAGCGACTTGAGGAGGATTCGAACCTGCAACCCTCCGACTGCAAGGCAACGAACATACCCACTACACTACTGCGCCCCACTCTTAACATTATATAGTAGCTATGGGTCTAATCATTCGCGTCAACAGTGAACAGAATCCTAGATGGAATTTCCCATATAAATTGTCGTATTTTATTGGTACGCTTACAATTGCAATCAATTTGCGAAGGTCATAAGTAAAAACCTGTCAACATTAGGAGAAGCATGATGCTTTCCACCGAGACGCTATCTAGGTTTGGGTTTAACCATCGTGCTTATGGGATCGAAAATTCATCAGACATTTTTACCATAGAATCGTATTAATATCTATTTTAATCTATTTATCAGTTACTGCAGTGCAACAAATTTACATAAGTGAACGGAAATGACGTCATCTATGGAACCGACGTCGCGAAATAAACCACGACTTTTCTGGACGCATTATGGGTCCAGGATTTTCGCTTCACAGCTGTCACTGGGTAATTGTACGCCATCTTTAGAAACCGTTAGCACAGCGCAATATTGTGACGTAGTCATGAGATTAAGTCGCATCACAACGACGTCATTATGACGTTGCAGCCTTCGCGTCTGTTTCAATAATTTTTAGCGCGCTTACCACCGCGTTCCACCAGAACTCCCCAATGCTTAGACGAGGTTGTGCCAGTCCCAAGATTTGAGAAAGCAGAGGGGCGACGCGAATCGTCTTTGTAGTGACATATTCTCGGTTACGCACCAATCAACTTCCGACAAGAATGCCGAAACTGCTTCTCAACTTCAATTCTCTACGTAATCTTACTCTACCGCTAAGTAAGATATTCCGATATGAGTATGCTGAATTGGGTCGTCTTTCCCATGCAAGGCCCCATGGACCTTAAGACAAGACTCGTCCTGAAACGACCCCATGCATGAGAGGAAAGGAACCCCGCATCCTTGTTGAGTCCATCTAAGAAAAGTCTTAAGACGAGCTATAGGTCAAGGATTGGAGAGTCCGATCTCCACGTTTCCATACATGCTCCATATCAGTCACTTCTACCTGTTCCATAATGTGTCACTGATTCTTCCAGGTGTATTCTACAACATCAGATATCGTCAGAACCTGGAATAACTTCTGAATCATCCTCACAACCTTTCGCAGAATTCCACAATTCCATTCAGCGTCGTAAGTAAACATACAAGTTGATCCGATGACAGATTCGCAACCGTTAAATTGCGTCAGAAACATCACAGCAACAACCTCACGACACAACGGACACATTTCGCGATCGCCGGAAATGACGCCACAGCCGGAACTGCGTCACAATCGCTTACAACCCGTCGCAGAACGGACTTAACCCTAGGAGGCCGATCCGTCTCAACGACCGTCTGATTCAGACAGTCGTGACCACGCACGTCCAGCGCCGCTGCTCTCTCCGCACAAGTGGTACTTATTGCTCCCCGCACCCGGACTGCAATTAGGCAGAGCCGCGCTTTCTCTGTCGCTGGCCCTGCGACCTGGAAATATCTCCCTGTTATTCTTCGTCAAATACCTACGATGTCCTACATGTACACGGTGTCCCAATTGAACTGATACCCTTTTTGTTTTGACGCTATATTTGTCAATTGTAAATGAAACTCTGTAAAATTGCAGATAATGTAGGAGGGATAAATTATCGATGTTTCCTGAAAATTTTGTCCAATTCTGCGAACAGAATCCGAAGTTATGCACATTCAAATTCGGGCAAAGAAATTTTTAAGTTTCCAACATGTAAAAGATAGGAAATTATAGTTCGCAACAATTGCTGTTCTTCAAAGCTAATGTTCAAAATCTCCTCAGTTAGCTCGAATGCATGCTCTAAGGGGCTTTCGCCATTCATTGATTGCACTGTCAACAATCCATTGATGAAAACGATTCCATTCTTCCACAATTCGCTGTTTGAGATGGTCAACATCAGGTATGCGAGTTTGGTAAACGCGTTCGTGAAGGACGCTCCGAATCTTGTAATCCAGTGCATTAAGATCAGGGCAATTGGAGGAGGGGCGAACCAAAGAGTTGGTGAAATGAACTCCGGTGTTTCTCTTGAAAGCAGACCCAACAGTTTCTTATGAGGTCTATCACCACCATAACGTCTTTTCTGCAGATCCAATAGCGTCAATTTTTGCAATCAGTCGATTCAAGATGGACCAGTTTCTGCTTAAAAACCTTTTTGCACTGTAATGTTTTACTTCTCATAAAATTTTTATTAAGCCCAAATCATCTTGGCTGAAAACCATTTTCTTGTCCCATAACATGGAAATGACGGAAATATGACGTCATATTTATTAATTTAGAAAGTAAGGTGTGCAGTTGCAAACAATAATTTCCTATCTTTTACATATTGGAAACTTACAGTTTTCTTTGCCCAAATTTGAATGTGCATAACGTCGGACTGTGTTCGCCGAATTAGATACAATTTTCAGGAAACATCGATAATTTATCCCGCTTACATTGTCTGAAATTTTATAGAGTTTCTTCTAGAATTGACAAGTCCATCGCCAAAACAAAAAGGGTATCAGTTCAATTGGGACACTCATGTATATTGATCGTTCTGTAGTTCTAAAAATTCCTTTAAAACAGCCCTGCTTCATTTTTCGCTGTTCTTAAGAGTGTCTTATTCGACCGAGGTTGGACTGGAAGCGCTCCTGAGTAGTTACCTGATAAGGAGCTATATCAAATTTCTAGCAAATAAATAAATAAATGGACCAAAAACAGATCCTTTGCACGGCAAGCCATGTTGGGCAGGGACCCATACGGACCTAGAACCATGGACAACACAAAAGGAGCGGTTATATAGAAAGGAGGCCATCCACTCATGATTGTCACCACTCAGAAAAAAAGAAACATGCAATCGGTCAATAAAATCCTATGGTCAACAGCGTCAAATGCGGCACTGGCATCAAATAGAGCCAGCAGGGTGAGCTGGCCTCTGTCAACCGCTCCGTAGATGTCTAAAAAAAGACCAAGAACAAACGTCTCAGCTGAGTGGTTTTTCTGAAGCTAGATTGATTAGGCGGAAGCAGTTTCCTCCTCAAGTGGACAACGTGCTGCATAGCAACCAATAAATTATAAACATACATCCATAACACGACATCAAGGCTTAAAGTATGGCGGGACGATCATGGACGGCGTCCACGCACTTATTTTCAAATCTGTACAGTCATTGCACACCGTCCTGCCACTTCTTAGGCCTGCACAGCCTGGAAAAGGAAGGGCGTCCAAGCACTTCTTTTTCGACACTTTAAGCACTGCATAACATACATGTAGATGCATAACATACATGTGCATGCATAACATGCGTTCCAGTGTAATTTGACTAACGCATGGAGCAGAAAGAAAGACGGAAACCAGTCTACAAAAGAAAAACCATAACTGGGTCACTCTTTCATTTTCACACTTCAGAGGCAAAATTCCTCCACCGCCTTATCAAACAGAGAGCTGCAGAAAAGAGAAACAGAGTAAGACAACTTCGCTTCATTCTGAGTCCAGGTAATCGTTTAATTTGATTAAATTTCATCTTGTTGGGTGATTTTTAGTTAGACGTAGGCTATACATAATTCCACGATTTCAGAGCTTTCAGCAGGCCATGGTTTTTACAGTAGACACTGAACGAATGCAAGAGGTGCAAAACTATTAAATGCAAGCCATGGAGAAGTTTGAGAACTCTTTAATAAGCTGAATGCATTTGGTTAGAAAATACCTAAAAATCAGAATGATAGGATTTTTTGACCATAGCAAGTATTTCACGTAAGAATTTGAAATCAAAAGTGAAAGTGAAGCTTTGGAAAATAACCTTGCTGGCTTTCAGTGACGCATAGTCTTACTCAACAGATTTCTGCTAATACTAAACAACCTAGGATCCTAAATATTATTTTATGTAGGCCTACATTACATTTTGGGCTCAATATTGTCTTTATTGAAGGCCGTGTAACTTCTTTGCAAAGCCCATCTTCAACAGAATGGACCAAAAAATTCTTTATTAAGATTTTAACCGGTCAAATCATTTCGAAGAATTGTTTAGTCTTCAAGTATTTTGTTTAATATATATCAGTAGCCTACTCTGCAAAACCTTGTGATATTTTACAGTTTATGAGTATGCAATTTAGTGACATAATGAGTAAAACTTCAATTCATGGTCGCTCTTTGACGTCGTCATCGTCGTCGTTGGCAGGGCCTTATTCGTCAGTCCGAACATTGGCATGCCGCCAATGTTGCAGGAAAATACTGAGAATATAACTTGGACAGCAAAAGAGAGGAATGAGGAAGTGTTGAGAGAAGTTGGTGGACAGCAATAGATTTCCGTTTTAACAAGAACCAACGTCGTCGTCGTCGGTGCCTTAGTGTGTTGTTTTGTAGTTTTGGTGTTGTTTTGTGTTGTTGTTGTTGTTGTTGTTGTTGTTGTTGTTGTTGTTGTTGTTGTTGTTGTGACCAGAGATACCAACCACTTCAACTTGAAGAGATATTTATGCCTCTGACATTTACCACGATGTGTCTGTCTAAGTTGACTTAAAGCACCGTTATGATTTTATCCGACATGTGTAAAGTTTTCAGTTTACTATGTATTATTGAAAAGTGTAAGCTTAATTCAACAAATACCGTTGAATATAAATGAAGACATTATATTTTATCGGAGCTTCTGCCCATTCTGTTTTATAGGATTTCCGGAAAGGTGAAGATGGCGGAAGTAGGAGAGAAGGCCGCAAAACAACTTGAAAATATGACAGAATGTTCGATCTGCATGAATGATTTTACTGATCCCAGAATGTTGCCATGTATTCACACGTTCTGCTTTGAATGTCTGAAACGCACTGCAGCAGAGGCGCAGATGAAACCAGGAGACAAGATGCCTTGTCCGTTGTGTCGGAAAGAGTTCATTATTCCGATCGAGGGAATGATTGGTGTTCAGAAGAATTTCTTCATGGAAAATCTCTTGGAGTTCAAGATAACTTTGCAAACTGGGAGTGCCACCATCATCTTCTGTGACACGTGTAACCTCAGGAATGAGGGCAAAGCAGGTGAAATACCAAAAGCCACGATGAGATGCTTAGAATGTCAAGAAATCTACTGTGACAGCTGCGCTAAAGTTCATCAATTCCAGAAAGTGAGTAAAAACCACCAGATCGTAAACATTGGAAGCGATTCTAAGTCAGATATGAAGCGGACATTTTCTTCAATATACTGCAGCGACCACACTCAGAAACCATTAGACTATTACTGCTTCGAATGTAAGAAAATCGTCTGCGTCTCTTGCTTCGTTGAAAGTCATGGAGCACACAAATGCAAAGATGTGACAAAAGTCGACGACGAATTTCGGAAAACAATTCAAAAAAATTCGTCAAAGATATCTATCTATGCAGATGAAATGCTGTCTTTAAAAAGGAATGTGGAGATTAGAAAGGTACAATTTCTCAAGGAAATAGTAGATACGGAAAATGCAATTCATAGAAGAAATCAGGAACTCAAGGACATAATAGACCAGATCACGAAATCGCTTTTGGATGAGTTATCTGTAATAAAATCTAGTCGTCTGAAACAAATAGAAAGTGAAATGGAAGAAATTGACAGAAGCTGCACAATATTGAAGAGTTTTGAGACTTATTGCACTGAATTGAGATTGAAAGGATCTGCCAGCGACATCTGCAGTTCGGTTGATCAGTTAATTGCTAGAGCAGACGATTTGGAAAGAGATCACGAGGCAATCATTGGTCGTCCACATCAATCAGTCGAAGTTTCATTTCAACCAGCAGATTTACTAGAACTTTCACAGACGTCTAACACGAATGTTGTTGGAAAAATAAAAGGTGAGTTGTACCAGAATCTTTAGTTGAGTGTTCCTTCCACTTAAGCTGCGGTTTATGCTGTAGTTGAAGACCATGTAGGCCCTATTCTCCATTTCGACCCATATGCTTCACATATGTTTTATTTCTCTTTTCCATTGAATTCTGGTCGTAGAATAACGACTCTGCTTAGTAAAAACGAACAATTTCGATCTTGCTCATTTAGAAAGCATATTAATTTATATGTGATTTTTTTATAATTTATTCGTTCGAAGGTCATTCTGTGGATAATTCTGCAGGAGCTTCTGGTTTTTCACAATGTGATTAATAATTTTTAGTTCACAGGAAAATTAATACGGTGTAAGAATCTGGATTGCCTTCAACCGACCGATCTATCGCTGTCGTCTCTCAGTATTTTCTTGTGTTCATCTCAACCGTGTTATCTGTATAATGACCTCTCGACCTTTCCCCATACTTGACTCATGCTGCCACTCGCCCACTGTTTTATTGTCGTCAATCTTAGTTCCTTGTCCCTGCTTCGTTTCCTTCCCTCATGTTCTTGTGGGGTATATATATAATTATATATACTGGTTGGGCAAAAAAACGATCCCCAAAGCGAATTGTCTTTAGCCTGTAAAATTTCATTTCGAAATTCTTACTTCTGGCCAAGGTATTAGGAAAAAGCCTTAGGGGGGGTCTTTTTTGCGAACCCTGTATAAATGGAAAAGAGAAAATGCTTGTTTGGGAATAATGCTAGGGTCAACGACGGTAGAACAGTGGACGAGTGGCGACACGAATAAGCAGAGAAAGGGAAACGCAGACGGACTCAAACTCCACCAATGTCTGTACTCCTACGGTGCCAGTCTCAAGCCTGGAAAAAGGAGGAGGGCGACACTAATCAACTTTGCAATGACAGTGTGGCTAGGCAGCAACAAGTACACATACTAGGATAAGCACTCGAGTGAAGGGAAAGATATAGGGGAGAGACACAGGCAGACAGACAGACAGACAAACAGAGAAACAGACAGAGAGACATAGAGACAGACAGACAGGCATAATACAGTGAATACATATGTATATGTGTGTGTGTTGTAAGAGACACAGATTACGACAGAGAGACAGACAAACAGACACACAGACAGAGAGACAGAGACAGAGACGGATATACAGTGACATACAGAGAGCGCTTGTGCGTGTGTAATGTGTCTGTGTAGATATTGGCGGCCTTTGTATCCTCACGCAAAACCAATTGATAATACCAACTGTCTGCATTAATCACAATTGCAGAAATGTAACTGTGAAAGAGGCACGACAACAATCAACGTTTACTAAACCATTGGGGGGTTAACCCCAACTCCCCATGGCTACGCCACTGGATAGAAAAATAATCAACGTGGAGCTGGGGATGTGCAAAAAGTCTCAGCCATGAAACCCTATGAATGATTGTAGGTTGAAATCTGTCTCAACGCGTCCACAGTTTCCTTGTTCCTGTTTTAACTCGTTTTGAATTCGTCTCCTTGTCTCAAAACACTCATAAAATTTATCAGCCTCGTCTGGTCTGCCCTGTAAAATCTCAGTGCTAGTTTTCGTTTGAAAACACCCATTCATGATTCATATCCGCTCTTTGGACATTTCTATCGAAATGGCATTTGCCACTCTATTATGCCTTCCCCAAAAGTCATTAGTCGAGGATGGAGAATGGAGATGTCGCGCTGCATCAATATAAGAAAATGCAATGGATCTTCATAATTTTGTCATCTCCACACAAAGTAGCGTTATCAAGAACATTATTATTCACGTTCTTGCAATGCGAATTCATTCCTTAAGGACAACGGTGCTTAGGTCATTTAATGTTTAAGAAATAATAACTTAACAATTGTGGAATTCTTCGTTCTCTTCGCAGAAACTACATCACAGTTTGAGAATTGTGCAATTGTCGTTGGATTATATGATGGTCTGACCATAACAAAGGACGTCATCAAAATAAATCTACATCGACCAAATGAGATCTCAACAATAGAACAAACACCAACCACAATGCAAATCGATACATTCGCCGCTGTTTACTGTAACACAATGTACATGACTGGAGTTGGTGCCAATAGAGGTGAGATCTGGAAATATAGTTTTGCTTCTGGTTGGATGAAATGCGCATCTTTAGTTCAAGGTCGACGTAGTCACAGCGCAGCATTTATCGATGAAGTATTGTACATCTGCGGAGGATTTGTGGAATCTAATGAAAGCGTTATAGACAGCGTTGAAGCCTACAACGCAATCACCGACAAATGCACCGCAGTTGGAAAGTTGGTTCACTGTGTTATGAGTTCAGGTAACTGTGTTCCATTCAAGAGTTCACTCTATATCTTTGGTGGAAACGATAAAGATAAGAGAGCGATTAATTGCGTTCAAGTGTACAATACGAAAGAAAACACATGCTCTGTTCTTTTGAAACCTATGCCGTTGGGTTATAATTTGACGACAGCTGTAATTTGGGAGACATCTGTTATTTTGGTTGGATGCTATACTTGTTTTATATTTAACATTGAGACTGAAACGTGGCAAGACAGAAAACAGTTCAAGACTGATGTTGCTCACTTTGGGATGCTGCTTGAGAACGAGAGAGTCTTTGTCATCGGAGGAGGGATCTACGCAAAAGATGAAGATGGCAAAATAACATGGATATATAGAGACGACGTTCGTTATGTTCCTCTTCAACATATCATCGATGATAAACCTGTTGAATGGAAGATTCATGGGCAATTGCCAAAGCCAACCCTTGTACATGCTTACGCAAAAATGCACATTTTGAGCTAGTACATAATCCTGACTCACATCTTTGGATGGCCTGCCGTAATAGGACCAATCTTTATTCACAAGAAAAATTATCACTGTCGCACTTTTGCTATCTCCAGTTTTGGTACTGATACTGACAGAGTGCGATCAGTGGTGTTGTACTATAATTATGTTCGCGTGTACTTTAATAAAGATCGCTAGATGAATGCAATTCTGAAGCTTCTAATCATTTACCTTTTATTTTATGTGGGATTATTTGCTCTGGAATCTGTCCCAGGAATTATAGGGTTCTATGTTTCCACCTTAAAAAATCAATCTAATTTTATATTAGTTATCGGGGTGACATGGGCTGGGCATAAGTTCACAATGGAAAAACAGTCCTTAATTAATTAATTTTATCAGCCGAACTCATATTTGGTTTACATTGTGATAGCCTAGATATAGCCTACACATGATCATTGTAGAGGAAAATACTCGAAAATATAATTCAATCGAGAGCAGTGACGCGGCGAAATATAATTTGCTGCGAGAATCCTAAAAATCGTTTCCCTCAGTTTTGCAAAAAGTGGACATACAATGATAGAACTCTATCAAAGAATGCTTTTTAAAGGAGTTTTTAGAACTGCGCAGCCCCTTCTCTCCCTTCCATTCCTGCACAGGAAATAACATTTTAAAACAATTTTTAACTGCATAAAAGGGCTGTTAAAACTGCACAAATCCATTTGCAACGCTGCATACATGTACGTTGTGTACAACTACACACTAAAAAATCCCTGTATGGCCTATCACACGAGAACGCATATGCGAAATCGCGCAGGCTAGATGTGCAATAATATACAATATAGTTACTAGGATTTTGTTACATCAAAATAACTCATACTCGGTTTACATTATGTAGGGCCCCCAGAAATTTGCGCCAAAAAATTGAAACAATTGCGCACCAAAAACGAGAAATTTGCGCGAATTTTGCGGAAGTTAAAAAATCAAAATGTTCGTTATTTTTTCATTGAATCAGTGTACCAAAGTATCTAACAGTGTTTTGTCATTTAATGTAAAGCTTTGGCGTTCTAGAAATTAGACAATCAAGCCAAAAATGCAGTTATAAAGTTCCTATAACCATAAGATTAATGTATGCAGACGATCGCAAATAATTTGAATTTTGCACAATTCACGCCCACCAAAATCTACGCTCATTACAAATGTAACTTCAAAATAGTATTATATAGCCTATATTATAATGAATCACCAAGTTACACAACGTGCTGAGTACTAGCTTTCCGTCTTTGTGTGCACGCCTGACGCCTATAGATTAAATGCGTTCGTTCTGTCATAAGCCGAGACAGCAAGCGACGCTGCTGTGTGACCGCTTTGAGAAACTTCGTCTAACACATTTTATTGTGTGGCCGTGAAGTTCTGGAATTTTTTATGCTATAAGTTTGTGCGTTACTACCAAAAATATCGATCTTTAACTAAAAATTCATCTGTGATTTTATCCCATTCGGCGGTCGCCATTTTGATTATCGCACATCGGTCGTCGTTGTTATGTTGAACTCTCATGGGCCGCGGTGATTTTAAGTCAATCAAAGCCCAATTTAGATAAATTAGCAAGATTTTGTCAAAAATTTGCGCTAAAATTGCGCGGATTGCCAATTTTTGCGCTGTTGCGCTAAATCTGGAAATTTGCGCTAAATCTGGAAATTTGCGCAAAAATTGCGCTGCGCAAGATCGCGAATTTCTGGGGGGCCTAATTATGATAGAAACGACCGTATAAGCATACTATATGGTGGGGTGCGGTGGTGTAGTGGGTAGGGCCTATGTTTGTTTCCTTGCAGCACAAGGGCTGCAGCTTCTAATCCACCTCAAGCCGCAGCGTAGGGACCTTGAGTAAGTCTTTCACTCTCAATTGCTCAAGCGCTTCGGCGTGAAACTCCGATGCAGTGTCCGCGCTGTAGTCGGGGGCGCCTCTGAGTAGTTAGCTAGAAGGGCGCAATAGAAATGGAGAAATAATAAACAAATATGTCAGAACAGTCCTCTCCGATATGTTAATTTAGACTCCATCAGGGAATCGGTGAAAAGATTTTTGACAGCAAATCTTAGAAATCGAGGACATAAAGGTTAGGACTTAATTGTTTTAGGCCCCTAAAGTATGGCTGGACGATCATGGACGGCGTCCATGCACTTATTTTCAAATCTGCAGTCACTGTACACCGTCCTGCCACTTTGTAGCATTTTCGGCTTCTGCCCTACTTCTGGAGTCAATTGTAGCGGAATAGCTTTTGGAACCATCCGTAGCTCGCAGGAACGCTGGATGTTGTGTGAATAATACTTCCCTTTTGTGCATTCCACTCTGCTCGGTAGCAGATAATCTGACCCAGGATATGTGTGTATTTTCAACATAGGTTCAGAGATACTATCGGAATTCAATCCCCTTTCTCTCACTCGTAATCCAACACCAAGCTCTTCTTTCCAGGTACCAGATGACGCGTAGGTTCCAAGACAATATTCCGTGGCTGCTGAGTGAACAGCGGCCCTCACTAATTGTGGAGAACAAGGGGTTTTGTCATTCATTACAACAGACTTTCCTTATCAAGAGCTGCAGGTGGCATTACAGTGTCTGGGGTCACATTTCCATTGGCTAAGCTTGACAGGACAGCTGCCTCATCCTCCTCTGAGGCGCTACATAAATACTCTGGGCGGTCACCCAATTCTACAGCACCGGCCTGATCGACCGTTAGCAATCGTTCACACATTGCTAATGAACAGATTTTTTAATGAAACACTTGACTAATACAAGATACCGTGCACACAATGCATTATCTTCAATCTGCACAAAGCACAGGCCTAACCAAATAGTATGTAGCACATAATACAACAATGAAATTGTCCTGGGCGGAGTTTGGTTTCCGTTCTTGGGGGGGGGCTGAAAAATTTGGTCCAGAACGAGCGGCGCCTACAATATTTTCTCGGCCCAAAAAAGTTGATGACTTTTTTTAGTTGTTTACTTGAAAGTTCTTGGGGCTAAACTCGGAAAAAGATACCATTTGCACGGTGAAAAAAAGATGAATCTGGGACTTCTTGGGGGCTTAACCCGTAACCTAGCCATCGTTAAACTCCGCCAATGGAAGTGAGTGAGTATTTGCAGTCTAACGTCACTGTGTGGTGACAAAGACCATTAGCGACGCCCTCCTCCTTAATCCAGGCTTGGGACTGGCACTGGCAGAGTGCAACCAGCGGTGGAGTTTCCGCCCATGGAAACTGCACGAACCAAATGTCTTTCGCTAAACGGCGCGAAGCCCAGGCCTAACTACACTGCACGAGGCAAATCTGTGTGCTTCATAAACTACTAAGCTGGACTGTCTAGACACTAGTCTTTGTTAGAAGATAAAAGAGCGGGTACACGCTAGGATTCGTACTGCAACTAAATGACCAAATTTCTTGGCCTCACAAAACACAAGAGAAGCCCGGAATCGACCCGAGCGATTCCTGAATACTTTCCACTTAGCAATAATTATATTAGTACACATCAGTGCTGTCACCCATCATCATAACCACCAGCGCAACATTGCCGCGTCACCTGACACTATATAACGGTGTCAACATACATGCGCACATTCGCGACACCTCGGGACGGGTGCTAACATAATTGATGATGATGATGATGATGATGATGATGATGATGATGATGATGATGATGATGATGATGATGATGATGATGGTGATGATGGTGCTCTGCCCGAAGGCAGGTTCATTGGCTTCACGCCCCTGGGGATGAGATGAGTGAGGTGGTTTCCCGTTGCCTTCCTCACAGACAATGATGGGTAAACAACATGCCCAAGGTCGCTCCGCAGGAGCTTGCGCCACTGCGTCCCACACGTGCTAGCCCGAGATATCTAAATCTCTGAATGTCAACTCCCAGCCCGGGGCTTGAACCGCAGTCCGTTGCAACCAACAGACGAGTGCAGCTCCCGCTTACCGGTGTAGCTAACTAGGCCAGTAAAACATAATTAAAGGGCGATAAAACATCATCGCAATACAATAATTATACCTAATTCACTTACTTACTAGAGAAAGCAAAGCTGTGGAGTACACCAACTCTACATTAGGCCTAGAGAGCCTGGAAAGGGAAAGGCGTCCAAGCACTTCTTTTTCGACACTTTGGGCATTTCATAGCATACATGTACATGCATAACATACATGTACATGCATAACATACGTGTACAATTGTACATGCATAACAAGCATTCCAATGTAATTTGACTAACGCATGGAGCCATTGGAGCAGAAAGAGAGACGGTCTACAAAAGAAAAGCCATAGGCCTAACTGGGTCACTCTTTCATTTTCACACTTCAAGTTCAAAGAAAGAATTTCACCAGGGCCTTATCAAACGGGGATCTGCAGCAGAAGAATAGAAACAGAGTAAGACAACTTCGCTTTGATTCTGAGTCCAGGTAATCGTTTAATTGTTTAAAATTTCATCTTCTTCTGTGGTTTTTAGTTAGACGTAGGCTAATTCCACGATTTCAGAGCCATGGCTTTGGCAATCTGTTCGTCATTGCTTTTACAATAGATATGGAGTCACCATCTCGGCCCCTAACTGGCTGCCACACGCGCCGCATTTGTTGCGTTTTAGTTTAGTTTTCAGCGAAGTTCTGCGTCGAGTTTGCAGTTGTCGGGTCGGATTATCTTCCGGGACAAAGATATCCCAACGGTTATGAGCAACTTTCTTTGTTTTGGTCAATTTTCGACGGTTTTTGTTCTGAAATTTACAGCCAACGCCACGCTTCAGTGGAGCGTCACTTCATGCCTAGCCTGTATCTTTACGGCTATGGTAAGTTTCGGGTCTTTTACACCAGACTTGGACGGAAACCGGTCTACAAAAGAAAGGCCATAACTGGGTCACTCTTTCATTTTCACACTTTCCCGACCTCGCCTATACGGGGTTGTTTGGATTAATGACACCACAGCGCCACCGCCCGTACTGGTACGAAACCGGCTGCCCAGTCGATCCGAGTGTTTTAGGCGGGAAAATCATCTGATCTTTGACGTCATCCGACCTCGGGGTTCTCTGGCCTTGGGTATGTGTGGTTTCATGGAGCCTCAAGTCTGCTGTTTTCACGCTCTAGCGGGTTGAAGAAGCGGCCAATCCTTCGCCGCAGCGTTCAACCGTTGCAGAGTGGAGGGATGCCGTATGACCCCCTACTCAAAACATCGTAGGCTTGTGATCTAGGTTGCACCTGGTCTCTGCTTTCGCCGCCGGGGTCTTACATGGTTTTTTTAACCTACATCCTTTCTTTGACCTCTTGCAGTTAACCCATCTCAACGTCCTCTTCCTACAAGGGGACTGTGAGTGGCGCAATCACCAGCTACACAGTATCTCGATTTAATCGGAAAACAGTTTACTATAGCCCACTTTCTTATTAGGCCTAATGGCCAGTCACTTAGTTTGATAAAATTAATAGTAGGCCTAGGACTAATCATTCTAAAGTCTAATTAAACTGATAAACTGTTGTTTGTCTAACAGTTTTACGGCTTATTCGATTCACCTGGACACATTCTGTCTTACTTCTAAGTCAATTTATATAATCTGCTTTTTCTAGGTATAATTGTCTTGGAATTGTTTGGCTCGGCGGTTGTTTGCCTGCCGACTATTTTGACTCGCTGTTAACGATTGTAACCTGCTGCGGTTTGGCAGCTGGATTAATTGTCTATTAAGCGAATAGGCCTTTAGGCCTATATACTGAACGAAATGCAAGAAGCGCAAAACGATTAAATTAAATGCAGACTTTGGAAATGTTTGAGAACTCTTTAATATGCTGAACGCATTTGGTTACAAAATACCTAAAAATCAATGTTAAAATGATAGGATTTATTTGACCATAGCAAGTTTTTCACGTAAGAATTTGAAATCAAAAGTGAAAATGAAGTTTTGGAAAATAACCTTGCTGGCTTTCAGTGACGCATAGTTTTACACGACAAATTTCTGCTGTTACTAAACAACCTAGGATCTTAGATATTATTTTACTTACTGGTACATTACATTTTGGGCTTAATTATTGTCTTTATTGAAGGCTGTGTAACTTCTTTGCAAAGTCCATCTTCACAGAATAGATAAGACTAACTTAAATTTCTTTATGAAGGTTTTAGCCGGTCAAATCATTTCGATGAATTTTTTAGTCTGCAAGTAGCCTACTCTGTTTAATAGCGATCGGTACTCTGCAAAACCTTGTGATATTTTGTGATATTTTACTGTGTATGAGTATGCAATTAACATAATGAGGAAAACTTCAATGCATGGTCGCTTTATGACGTCGCCGTCATCGTCGTCGTCGGTGCCTTATTCATCATTCCGAACATTGGTGGCATCATGTAAATCTTTCTCCAGAGATCCATCTTGCTGTGTTGGGCGCGCCACCCGTTCCATCGACAGTCCCGTCCATTCCATCACATTGTCCATCCACATTCTTCTTGGTCTTCCTCTAGACTTCATCTTGATCACCGATTAGCCTATTATGTCTCTTGCAAGGCAGTTTGTTGTCTTCCTCGATTTTAATGTCCGAAATTTAGGAATTTCCTTTGTATTATTACACTGTATTGACTCCAAAGTTGTTGTCCACTCATTCCTCTTTTTTGCTGTCCGTCCAAGGTATTCTCAGTATTCTCATTATTTCCTGTATGACGTTGTTTCTGTATGTCCATGCCTCTTAACCGTAACCCCTACGTTGTTATTGGTCAAATCAGCGGTCGCACCAATCTTAGCTTGCTCGGGGTAGTTATTCCTTTCTTTTTCCATATAATACCAATTCCGGATAATAGCTTTTTTTCGTCATACCCACTCGTCTCCTTAGGCCTATATCCTGCTCATTTCCAACATTTGCCGTGACTCTGGCTAATTATTAATCCACATTTTCTACCATCTTTTATCAGCCTCTGTAGCAAGTCATGCAGTTCCTCCGGCGTCTCATTCAATTTTATCGGAGCTTCTGTCCATTCTCTTTTATAGGATTTCCTGGATAGAGAAATGGCGGAAGTAGGAGAGAAGGCCGCAAAACAACTTTCACAAATAACCGAATGTCCAATCTGTATGAGTGATTTCACTGACCCAAGAATGTTGCCATGCATTCACACTTTCTGCTTGGAATGCTTGAAACGCACTGGAGAAGAGGCTCAGATGAAACCAGGAGACAAAATGCATTGTCCGCTGTGTCGGAAAGAGTTCATCATTTCACTTGAGGGAATGAATGGTGTTCAGAAGAACTTCTTCATGGAAAACCTCTTGGAGTTCAAGACTACGTTACAAATTGGGAGTGACGCCAATATATTCTGTGACTTGTGTAACGTCAGTAATGAGGGCAGAGCAGGTGAACTGCCAAAAGCCACGATGAGATGCTCAGAATGTCAAGATAACTACTGCGACAGCTGCGCCAAAGTTCACCAATATCAGAAACTGAGCAGAAATCACAAAGTCGCAAGAATTGGAAGCGATGCCATTGAAATGATGCGAACATTTACTACAATATACTGCAGCGACCACACTCAGAAACCATTAGACTATTACTGCGCTGATTGTAAGAAAATCGTCTGCGTTTCTTGCTTCGTTGAAAGTCATGCAGCACACAAATGCAAAGATGTGACCACAGTCGACGAAGAATTTCGGAAAACAATTCAAAAGAATTCGTCAAACATACCAAACTATGTCGATGAAATGTTGTCCTTAAGAAGGAATGTGGAGATAAGAAAGGCGAAATTTCTGAAGAAAATAGTCGAAACGGAAAACGGAATTCTTAGAAGAAATCAGGAACTCAAAGACATGATAGACGTGGACACAAAATTGCTTTTCGACGAGTTGTCTGTAATAAAATCAAATCACCTGAAACAAATAGTAAGTGAAATGGAGGAAATTGACAGAAGCTGCACAATATTGAAGAGTTTTGAGACTTATTGCACTGAATTGAGATTGAAAGGATCGGCCAGCGACATCTGCAGTTCGGTTGACCAATTACTTGCTAGAGCAGACGATTTAGAAAGAGATCACGAGGCAATCATTGGTCGTCCACATCAGTCAGTCGAAGTTTCTTTTCAAGCAACAGATCTACTAGAGGCTCTACAGAAGTCTAATAACAAGAACATTGTGGGAGAAATAAAAGGTGAGTTTATCAGAATCTTTAAGTAGTAGGAAAGTTCGGCGGCTGGTGCATCGACCCATAACCATGGTTCAAAAAATATGCCACCCCATAACCATGGTTCAAAAATATGCCACCCCATAACCATGGTTCAAAAAATATGCCATCCCATAACCATGGTTCAAAAATATGTCGACCCATAACCATGGTTCAAAAATATGTCGACCCATAACCATGGTTCAACTTTTACCAACACACAAATTTTTTTTCTTCCAGTGTATATAAAATGACCAAGAAAATATTTTCTTGATCCGGCGCGCACGAAACCCAAACATGGTTCAACTTCTACCAACCAACCCAAACCATGGTTCAACTTTTACCAACCAACCCAGCACGCGCCTATGACTCATCACGCCAGGAATTCACAGTAGTTTCGATGATGAGTCATAGGGCGGCTGGGGAATACCTATGGTATCGATGAGTCACTTAATCATAACAATTTTTTTCTCTTGTGTATATAAAATAACTGAAAAATGGAATATACAACTCGACTTAAAGACAAGAAATTCCAATATAAAATGGACTACTCAACGAAAACTGTTAAACAATTGCAACAAATTCCAAAACAAAGAAGACAAAAAGGATACTCGAAACTACCAAAAGCGGAACTTATCGCGTTCATAAAGCATGGAGATCTACTAGGCGCTCGGGCACCAGACATCAAGGCTCCAACGCGTACTCCGGGGACTATACGAGAATTGCGAGAAATTGCGAAACAGAGAGGTCAAAGAGGATACTCAAGATTAGGAAAAGAGGAACTTACGGCATTCTTGTCTACTACTTGGAAATTTGTGGGGAAAAATAAAGCTACTTTTTCGGATTGGTTGACTAGTGAGATTAGTCAGTTACCACCTCAAATAAAACCACCCATTCATAGGTTCAAACTTCGAGAGACAGCGACGGCTATCAAAGGGCTTACAAAAAGATACACGATCGAGGGTAACAACAGGATCGATGTTGCATCTTTTCTCAAGGCTGTAAGATCGCAGGTAGCTAGGCTGTTAGCGAAAAATCGAGGGGTAAAAGTTCAACTCAATCTCATGTGCGTAATGGAGAAAGTAGACATAAAATCCGGTGAAATAGCAACAGCTGAGCCTAATTTCAAATCAAAGACTGATATTATTTTAGAAGCAACCGATGTGGGTGTAATATTTAAGCGTTTAATGTAACATGTCAACGTCTACTTCGATCTAGAACTTTCTTCAAGATGGCTGATCCAAACATGGATCACATATCAGTCCATAGATACTACACTGCTTTCCCCAAAGTTCAAAGGTCCACATTAATTGTCTGAGCATTAATTAAAATGTCAATGTTAAAACTAAAAATAACAAATCATAATTTTAAATGAGGTTTGGGGTAGACTTCCCCTCACCTCTCAAATACGGTCCATCAGGCGTTATTCTGGCCTGGATGTACACACGAAATCCTTGAGATATGCCGGAGGTTTCCGAAGCCTCTCAGAATGTCGTTCCGGTACTGCAAGTGCTGGCTGTACGGCCTGATTTTCTTGAGGAATATACTCGGCCAAATCACCCTGCCCGTCAGGACAATACTCTTGGATAGCAGGTGCTGTTTCTGATGCCGTTCTCTGCAACCTTCTTTTTGGTGTTGAAGTAGCCACGCTTCCGGTTGCCTCGTTCCGTTGGCCGCTGTCCATATTACTTTGTGGTGTTGAAGTTGCCACGCTTCCTGTTGCCTCGTTCCATTGGCCGCGGTCAATGTCACCTGTGCCCTCAGAAATGTCCAGCGGTGCTGTCCACCTTTTAATGGTATGGTCAAAATGCCTTCTAATGATGGCTCCAGTTTCCAGCTGCACTTTACCTGAAACTGGTCCCGTAAGCTCCACAATTTTACCCGGGATCCATTTCTGACCAGAATCCACGTGCGTGCTAAAATTGCGAGCATACACTTTATCTCCAACTTCAAAAGGTCTTGGACGAGCATGTTGATCGTGGATGGATTTCTGTTTCAGCTGTTTCTGCTGAACTCGAGAAGAAAGATTGGGTCTCAATCCATCAAATCTTGTTCTGAGTGTCCGATTCATTAAAAGTTCAGCTGGTGACAGACCTGTAACTGTGTGTGGAGTTATACGGTAGGTGAAGAGAAATCTAGAGACTCTTCTCTGCAGACTACAGCGGCTATTCTCTGATTTCCTCATCGCTTCCTTGAAGGACTGGACAACTCTCTCTGCCTGACCATTGGAAGAGGGATGAAATGGCGCCACTAAGATCTGCTGAATTGCGTTTCTGCTCAGAAATGTGCGAAACTCGTCGCTAGTGAAGCATGAACCGTTGTCCGACACAACTTGTTCAGGCAAGCCGTGAGTGGCAAACGTCTGCACCAGACTCTCAATGGTCGCTGTAGATGTCGCTGTGGACTGAATATGGATCTCAATCCATTTGCTATAAGCATCCACAATGATCAAAAACATTTTCCCATAGAAGGGTCCTGCATAGTCTACATGTAACCGCTCCCACGGTCGTGAGGGGTACTCCCATGGGTGCAGTGGAGCCTTCTCTGGAGCATGTCGATGAACTTGACACGGCTGACACTGCTGCACCAGGTTTTCGATCTCTTTGTCTAGGCCTGGCCACCACACATAGTTTCGAGCCAAAGCCTTCATACGACAGACTCCAGGGTGCATTTCATGTAATTCCTGAAGAATGACTGCCTGACTCTTGGTTGGCACAATCACTCGACAACCTCGCAATAAACATCCATCCTGTAGGCTTAATTCTGCTCTGACTTGGAAAAATGGACGCAATTTCTCAGACGGACACCTATCTGGCCAACCTCGACGACAGTGATACATCACTTGACTGTAAACTGGGTCCTTGAATGTTTGCGCCTTGATAGTGGCTGCGTCGACCAATTCATTGACCATCTCTAGTGATTGAATGACCTCACCCGGAACATCACTGTCTGACTCGCTGACTTCCAGTGGTAAACGGCTCAGGCAATCTGCATTCCCGTTGTGGCAGCCTTCTTTAAATTTCAGTTTATAATCGTACCCTGATAATGTCAAAATCCACCGAATCAATCGTGGAGAAGCCATTTGCGGAACAGCTTTTTCATCACCAAACAACCCCAGCAATGGCTTGTGGTCTGTGGTCAGGATGAATTTCCGGCCATAAACAAACTGGTGATATTTCTTTACTCCAAAGACTAAAGCCAATCCTTCTTTATCCAGTTGAGAGTAATTCCGTTCAGCTGAATTCAAAGTCCGTGAAGCAAAAGCGATAGGCCTTTCTGAGCCATCTTCCATGATATGTGACAGTACTGCGCCCACCCCGTATGGAGAAGAGTCACACGCCACAATTAAATCTTTCTGCTCGTCGTAATGAGTGAGTAGGTTGGAATTGGTCAACAAATCTTTGGCTTCTTGAAAAGATGTTTGGGTTTCTGTATCCCAATGCCACGTAACATTTTTACGCAAGAGATTGTGCATCGGTCCCAGTATGGTGGCTAAATGTGGCAGGCCTGCGTTGTAAAAATTCAGCATACCCAGAAATGCCCTCAGTTCAGTGGAATTCTGAGGAGCTCTGGCCTCAGTGATAGCTTGCACATTGGATGGTGATGGTCGAGTTCCAGCAGCAGTAACCACACGACCGCAGTATACCACCTCTGGAGCAAAGAATGAACACTTTGACCTCTTTAGGCGTAAACCTGCCTCTGCCACTCGACGTAACACCTCCCGTAAATTACTGAGATGCTCTTCATCCGATACCCCAGTTAGCAGAATGTCATCCATCCGGACAATAACAAAAGGCATGTCCCTCAACAAGTTTTCAAGGGCTCTCTGAAAAATTCCCGGAGCGGACTTGACTCCATATGGTAAACGACTATACTCAAATAAACCTTTGTGAGTATTGATTGTAACATATGTCCTTGCCTCTTCGTCCAAAAGCAATTGTTGATACGCCTGGCTCAAATCTAACTTGGTGAAAGTTTTTCCACCACACAGCGACGTAAACAAATCTTCTGTTTTGGGAATTGGATAACGATCCAGTTTTGACACTTTGTTGACGGTCATTTTATAATCGCCACAGATTCGTACTGTACCATCAGCTTTAACCACAGGTACTATTGGTGCCGCCCAGTCAGAATGGGTAACAGGAGAAATTGTTCCTTCACGCACCAAACGGTCCAGTTCTGTTTCGACCTGTTTCTTTAGTGCATAAGGCAGAGGACGAGCCTTACAAAAGATTGGTATTGCATGAGGGTCAACGAATATCTTTGCTTTAAACCCTTTCATTGTCCCCAATTCTTCCTTAAACACATCGGAGAATTCTGTTAACACTTGATCAACCATAGGTTTGTCCACTTGCTGAATGTGAAAAACTTCTTTCCAGTTTATCTTGAGGACTTGTAACCAATCACGACCCAGCAAGCATGGATTCTCACCCGAGACCACTAATGCTGGTAATGTTAAAACTTGGGATGCATGTGTGACTTCCACTGAAATGGTTCCCATGACTGGAATCACTTGACCGGTATATGTTTTAAGTTTAACAGAAGTTGGTTTTAGTTGCTTTTGTCGATTTCTACATATTCGTTCATAAGTAGACTGGTTTAGGACTGTCACTGCAGCCCCCGTATCAATTTCCAAGGACGTTGTCACCCCATTAAGTTTGACTTCAACTGTATATGGTTGGCCTTTTTCCTCAGTAACTGTCCTTAGGTGGTAGACATTTTCTTCGCCACCGCTGATACTTTCATCCTGCTGCTCCAATTTGTGAGTCTCTTTAAGGCTACCCGTATGCTTTGGTTGAGTCTGTCTTGGCCTAGAACTGCCCTTATGGCGGGATCGGCAAACCTTAATAGTATGCCCTTTTCTGGAACAGCCAAAGCACAATTCATCTTTAAATCGGCAACTTTGTGGGTCGTGCCTGCCAGCGCATCGGTAGCATTCTCTGCTCATGAGTTTACCACTTTGATCATTTTTAGCCTGCACGTGGTGCATTGACTGGACTGGTGTCGCAGTGACTCCTTCCCTGAGTTGCAAAGAATCCTTTGCAGCAGTCTCCATCGCTACAGCAATAGCCATGGCCTTGTCCACAGTCAAGCCATCTTCAGATAAAAGTTTCCGCTGAATGTGAGCATTCGACAGTCCACATACCAACTTATCTCGCAAGGCATCAGACATAAAACTTCCAAAGTCACAATGCTGTGAAAGGTTCCGTAGGGCTGCCATATATTGCTGAATCGACTCACCTTCCTGCTGAGACCTTTTGTAGTACCGGAATCGCTCGGCGATGACCAAAGGCTTTGGACTGAAATGAGCTTCCAACAACCCAGTTAACTCCTGAAAAGTTTTCGATGACGGAATGTCTGGCGCCGTGAGACCCTTCAGTAGCGTGTAGCAGCGGGACCCAACGAGGCTTAACAAAGCAGGCACATGCTTCGCCGACGGTATATCGTTCGCGGTGAAAAACATCAACAAGCGCTCGTGATACGAAGCCCAGTCATCTCCGTCTTCAAATGGGTCGACTTTCCCGATTGCAGCCGCCATGATTTTGTTAGTTTAGGATTATCCTCGTCGCCAAATGTAATATTTAAGCGTTTAATGTAACATGTCAACGTCTACTTCGATCTAGAACTTTCTTCAAGATGGCTGATCCAAACATGGATCACATATCAGTCCATAGATACTACAGTGGGGGAAATATATACCAACGCAGTGGATAAAATTAAGGAGAGCATGGCGAGTTTTCAGATGCGGGGCAGCAATTGGCGATTCAGAGCCGTTATGAAGTTGGATATCGATACAGTGGTATACAAGCCATTGAAAGGCAGTTCATATATTCAGCTTCCCGGGTATTTGGCAAATAAAAAGGCCATTATTAATATGAAAAACAACGACGATGAATGTTTTAAATGGTGTATCACTAGAGCCTTGAACCCAACGGCCGACAACCCTGAAAGAATCACGCGAGATCTAAAAGAACAATCTAAGAAACTCGATTGGAGCGGTATTGAATTCCCAGCTGCTGTCAATGCTAATATTATACAAAAGTTTGAGCGTCGTAATAACATTAGCGTTAGTGTATTCGGGTATGAGGAGGCAGTATACCCATTATATATATCGACGCATGAAAGCGATGCCCGCGTAGATCTATTACTCATTTCCGAGGAAGAAAAGAAGCATTATTGTTGGATCAAGAACTTTAATAAGTGGTTAGCGCATCGAACCGAAACAAACCATAGCTCAATGCACTATTGCAGAAGATGTTTAATCGGTTACAGAACGATAGAATCGCTTAATAAACACAGCGAGTACTGTTCGCAGCAGGACGCCCAACGAATAGAATTACCTGTACCAGGCGCTATGTTGAGTTTTAGAAATTATTATAGAAAGATGAGAGTGCCTTTTATTGTCTATGCGGATTATGAGTCCTTCATTAAACCGATCGATACTTGTCAGCCTGATCCCAGCACGTCTTACACCAATAAATACCAGAAACACACGCCTAGCTCGTTTTGCTATCACATAAAATGTTTCGACGACGACATTTATTCTCAAGATCCGGTGGTGTTTACAGCTGAAAACGAAGACGACGATGTTGCCCAGATATTCGTAGATTCTCTTGTAGAAAATATAAAACGAATATATAATCAGTTCAGGTTCCCGAAGGATATGATATTCAGTAAAAATGAGAAAAAATGTTTCGATGAAGCTACCAACTGTCATATCTGTGGAGAAGAGTTAGGTGAAGATCGTGTCAGAGATCATTGTCATTTGAGCGGTAAATTCAGAGGTGCCGCTCATAACAGCTGCAATTTGAAATATAAAGTCCCCAAGTTTTTTCCTGTTGTATTCCATAATCTACGATAGCCATCTTTTCGTGAAGAAATTACGAGGCGGCGAAAATGAAAATATTAAATGCATTCCCTGCAACGAAGAAAAGTATATATCATTTAGCCGAGAGATCGTAGTCGGCAAGTTTATTGACAAAGAAGGGAAACAGAAAGAGGTCAAGCGCGAACTCCGCTTCATCGATAGTTTTAGATTCATGCCCTCGAGTCTCGACGCGTTATCGAAGAATCTCCGCAAAGATCAGTGTAAAAATTTAGGCGATTTTTTTAAAGGTGACAAGTTAGATCTTTTGCTTAGAAAAGGTGTTTACCCATACGATTACGTCGACGGGGTTGAAAGATTAAATGAAACCGAATTACCCCCGAAGCAAAACTTCTATTCAAAACTAAACGATTCAGGGATCAGTGATGAAGATTACGAACACGCGAGAACGGTATGGAATAAATTTGGGTGCAAAACGTTGCGAGATTATCACAACTTATACAACCTTTCAGATGTTCTGTTATTAGCCGATGTTTTCGAAAACTTTAGGGACGTATGCAACGAACATTATAAGCTCGACCCCGCATGGTATTTTACTTCCCCCGGACTTTCATGGGATGCCTTATTAAAGTTGACGGGTGTAAAGTTGGAGTTATTGAGCGATTATGATATGTTACTGATGATAAAGCAGGGAATAAGAGGAGGAGTCAGCACGATTTCGAACCGATACGCGAAAGCGAACAACAAGTACATGGGAGAAGCATTTGATCCCGCCCAGCCTTCAGTGTTCATTCCCTACTTAGACGCGAACAACCAGTACGGATGGGCAATGTGCAAGCCGCTACCAACTCACGGATTCAAATGGATTACTGATAACGAGTTGAGCGATTGGAAAAGCATTGCCGAACGAGATGGGGTGGGGTGTATACTAGAAGTCGACTTAGAATATCCAGAAGAATTACACGACCTGCATAACGATTATCCACTAGCTCCTGAGAGTGTAAAACCGCCAGGCTCGGGTGTAGCGAAACTAATTCCAAATTTGAACGATAAGAAAAAGTATGTAGTTCATTACAGTAATTTAAAATTGTACGAAAGTCTCGGTTTGAAAATCGTTAAAATTCACCGAGGGTTAATATTCGAAGAAAGCGCGTGGCTGAAAAAGTATATCGAGTTGAATACGAAATTGCGAATGAAAGCTACAAACGATTTCGAGAAGGACTTTTTCAAGCTGATGAATAATAGCGTCTTTGGAAAAACTATGGAAGCTATCGAGAATCGAGTCGATGTGCGATTGGTGTGTAGTGAGAAGGAAGCTATAAAACTCGCGGCGAAAACTAATTACGACAGTCGGACTATTTTTGATGAAAACCTAATCGCCGTTCACATGAAAAAGACCAAGCTGCTCTATAACAAGCCGATATATCTCGGTATGTGTATCCTAGACTTGAGTAAAACGCTCATGTATGATTTTCACTACAATTACATCAAGAACAAGTACGGAGATAGGGCAAAGCTATTATTCACAGATACTGATTCTTTAGCCTATGAAATTAAGACCGACGATTTTTACGCCGATATCGCTCCTGATGTTCGGAGCATGTTTGACACATCAGAATATCCAAAGGATCACCCATCATGCATCGAAACAGGGGTGAATAAGAAAGTTATCGGTATGTTTAAAGACGAAGCCTCGGGAAAACAAATCGAAGAATTCGTGGGGCTGAGATCCAAGTTGTACAGTTACAAGATGGCGGGCGTAGATCATAAGAAATGCAAGGGCGTTAAGAAGAATGTTGTTAAGAAATCAATTACTCATGAAGATTACAAAGACTGTTTGTTTACGAGAAGAGAACAATCGAGAAAAATGAATGTCATAAGATCCCATCTTCATGATATCTACACCGAAGAGATTAATAAGATAGCCCTCTCAGCTGACGACGACAAGCGAGTGATTCAGCAAGATGGTATCCATACCCTAGCATACGGTCACTATTTATTGAAAACGACTTAGGCTAAAGAAAAAAAAATTCTAATATAAAATGGAAGTGCTAAAAGTTTGCTCTAAATGCAGAATGGAAAAAAGTTTCAGCGAATTTCATAAAGATAAATTACAAAAGAACGGAATTTATCCGAGCTGCAAACTCTGTAAAAATGCCAAAGTAAAGGAGCTAGCGCATAAGTACGCAAAACAGGAAAATAAGGAAACGAAAGATAGAAAAGTGTGCAGCCGGTGCAAAATCGATAAGAACATATCGGAATACGTTAAAAATCGATTCCAAAAAGACGGGAAAGCTAATGAGTGCAAAGATTGTAAACATAAATATTATCTCGCCTGCGTAGAAGCTCGAAAGCTCAGTAGCTTGTAAAACATTTAAATGGATTAGACAAAACAGCAGATATGATGTCTCTATAAAATGACAGACTCAAAAGTGTGCACCAATTGCAAAATGGGAAAAAGCTTGGATGAATTTTACAAAGACAAACGTAAAAAGAGCGGCTATTTTGCTTATTGTAAAACATGTGCAATTATCAAACAGAAGGAATTTAGACAAAAATATTCAGGGCTTGAGACTAGGGAAGCAAAATACAGAAAAGTTTGCTGCCGATGTAAAATGGAAAAGAACGTTTCAGAATATGTAAAAAATAGATCTTGTAAAGATGGGTTTGCTTCAGAATGCAAAGAATGTTCAAATAAATATCAAAAAGCGTATTTTAAAACCCGAAGGCAAAATGACCCGGAGTTTAAACTTGCCCTAAATATGCGTAGTAGGCTCGGTGCTGCATTAAATGGTAAATCGAAATCACAAACGACGAGCCAACTTATCGGCATTGACTTTGAAATATTTACCAAGTGGATCGAATTTCAATTTGATGAAGAAATGACAATGCAAAATTACGGATCAGTTTGGCATATCGATCATGTTTTACCTATATCATCATTCAATTTGCTTGACGAAGAAGAACTCCAAAAAGCCATGAATTGGGTGAATTTACGACCTTTGCTACCGGTTAAAAATATGCAAAAAGCGGGCAAAATAGATCGTCGGCTATATTTATTGCAAGAAATAAAAACCCATTATTTTCTAAAACATTTAGATGAAATATAATTTTTTTATAATAATAATATAAAAATGGAAATCCCAGCATGTCTCAAATGTAAAATCGGTATCGGTCTTAAAACATTTACGAAATGGATTGAATATCAGTTTGAAGAGGGTATGAGTATGGACAATTACGGTTCGGTTTGGCATCTCGATTTTGTTTTACCAATATCATCGTTCAACTTGTTTGATGAAAAAGAACTTCATAAAGCTGTGAATTGGATGAATATTTGCCCGGTGCTATTGGAAAAAATATGCAAAAAGCGAACAAAATAGAGCAGAGGGAAAAAGCGTATTGTTTTCTAAAATATTTAGCTTAAATGTAAAATGAGTTTTGAGACATACAAAGATATCAGCGTCGAGGGCATCGTACTACCAAATATCCCTCTATCAAACATACAGCTGATTGATGCAGCGAAAAAGCTAAATATCCCAAACTTCCAGGGCGTCTTCTTACGTGATGAATTACCAAAGAAACCTAGACGGAATGAATGTGGAATACTGAACTTAGATGACTCGAACGGTAAAGGCACACACTGGGTCCTTTTTTTAAAGAACGGCAACCATAAAATATATTTCGATAGCTACGGCCTTCCTCCACCCACAGAGCTCGTCAAGTATTTACAAAGTCCCGTGTACTACAATAGTGAACGTATTCAACCCGACGGTGAAGTCTTTTGCGGCCATCTATGCTTGTACGTTTTGAAAAAGACGATGACTGATGGTTGCAAATTTCAAAATGTGATAGATAGTTTGTACTAAAAAATATTATCGCGTAATAAAATGCCTGTTAATATTTTTGGACAAATGGATAATGGATCGACGTCGCGTGTAGCAGTGAGCGGTGCTACAGTTTCTCAAGCTGGTAATACTTTTCTAAAACGAGATGGAACGAGTCCGGCTACAGGAGATCTAAATATGAATGGCTACTGCATCAAAGGCCTACCTATAACGAATGATCCGGATGCGGGAATGGATGAGGCACTAAGTTGGGCACAAGCCTTTGATTTGATAACGAATCACGATAACATTCCATCTAACGATAATCATTTGACTAATAAAAAATATGTCGACGAACAAATTGCTTCGATAGTATCTACCGATCAATTCTTTGGCCCGGCGTTTAGTGCCTACTCCAACGCTGTTCAGGCTATCCGCGCTAGCGTTACGGCGCAAGTAAATTTTCTGAGAAAAAGATTCGATCAGGATAATTGTTTCATGAATACGAAACGTTTCTTTCCTCAGAAAGCTGGATGTTATATAGTTACGGTGTTTGTGGAATTTCACGCAAATAGTGCTAGAACTTACGGTAATGTTTCCTTGATCAAAAATGGAACAACGTACATGAAGATGCCCGGTGGCGGAGGTGACTTTAGTGGTGGAGGTACACCCGCAGCGAATAATAATGTATCGGGTACTTGCCTAGTTCGATTAACTAATACCGACTACCTCGAGATAGCTGTTTTATCAGACGTTGACTCAAACATTATGGCCCATGAATTTTCAGCTGCGTACTTACGACCCTAAATTCTGTCAAATCGATGGGAAATATCGGTAGTTTGTAAAAAAATATCACTATGTAATAAAATGCCTGTAAACATTTTTGGACAAATGGACAATGAATCGACACCACAGGTAGGAGCGGGTGGTGTGACAATTACTCAAGCCAGCAATACTTTTCTAAGACGAGATGGAGCGAACGCGGCGGTGGAAAATATCGACTTGGGTTCAAAAAAGCTGATTAATGTGGCAGATCTTTCCAATCTTCAAGACGCTGCCACAAAGAATTACGTACATTCGACTGCATTTGGCCCAGCGTTTAGTGCTTACAATTCCAATCCCAAATTTCAGGGTATTCCTGGTATAATTCACACAAAAGTATTATTTAATACAACAAGACACGATCCGGATAATTGCTTCATCACCGATTCGAGTCGTTTCTTCCCCCAGAAAGCTGGATGTTATGTCGTTTCCGTTTTTGTGGAATTTCAGGACGCTAAAACAAGAAATTACGGTAATGTTTACCTATACAAAAATGGAACATCGTACATGCAGATTGCCGGTGGGGGAGGCGCTGTTGGATTGTATATTAACGCAACGGGTAATACCGTAGTTTACTTAACAAATACCGACTACCTCGAGATATTTGCTGAAGCGAACGCCCCTGTAGTCATATTAGGCAGGGACTTTTCAGCAGCGTACTTACGACCTTAAAATTCGAAACCACATTTAGTTTTGAATTTAAACAATTTAGTACACTACTTTTATTTTGTTACCATCCGATTGAAACTTGAGTAACTTGTCATAAATCACCAACGCGTACGCGTCTGTATTAGCCGGCGGCGCCACATTAAAAGTACCTTTGATCTGGATATTGACTGTTGAGGACTTCAGACGCTCGCATTGATTGCTTACATCAAACACCATAATAGGGAACAAATCTTTGAAGTCTGCCGGTGTGATATTGCTTTGCGTTGTCTGTTCTTCCATTCCGTAGAATTTTACGCTAAACGTGGCTGCTTCTCGGTACGCTCGCGAGAATTGCTGATTCGGGAATGATAGGTTGTAGCCGACGGCTGGGTATTGTTCACCGTTCATCATCACGTACAAGTTATTCAGATTGCAATGATCGAAAATCGATGGTTTTTTTTCTTGATCGCCGCCTCGATCGGTTTGAAATCCAACTATGATGTACCTAGGTTGTTCAGGAGATGACTTGACACCAAGTTGCCAGCAATAGCTAGTCGACGGTTGGACGGATATAGTATCGCAATGGTGAGCCCTGTATCCAACTGGCAACGTTGCTTTCGCTGCGATCATTTTGTTCAATTGATCGTCCTCCATAAGAGATGGCTTAACGTGCGGCATAAACCACGAGATTTTATCAAGTCTGACTTTCCCAGCATCCACAGCGGCGACTCGAAAAATTGCGTCATCATCGGCTTTACGAACAAGAGTTAGCGTATGTTTCACACCATAAACAACCTTGTCGTAATCATCGCAAAATCCAAAAATATGTTTCAATGGAACGATGAAGCTAAACGTGCCTTTATTCGTCGGTTGTCGAATTAGATACGAATGTCTGACGGCGAAACCTTGATTATCCGCGATAACAGCCGTTCTGCCACTGTCCTTGTACCATACATGTAGCTGATTTAACCCTTGTGCCAGTTGAAAATCATTTGGGTATTTGAGTAAACCGAGCATCGTCGTTGCCTGGCCTGGGTGAGATAACGTTTCAATTTCTTCACCCGACATGTAATATGAAATTTGGCTGAATAGATGCATAAGTCCATTATTCGTGAGGGCTACAGCATCAGCATTAACGTACGCGGTGTTGTCCGCCTTCAACAATCTGCCCTCGAATAATAGATAAGATTCCGCTGGATGGCAGTAAAGACTTTGAGTTTCGATGTTAATTTCTATCCGCCCCGTGGTGTTTAGATTCGCTCCAGTTATCGGGTTATACTCGTGACATTCGTAACGCTCGATACCCTCGTCAATCAGAGGTTGATCGGTAATTCTTAGAATATCAGACTTCATTTTATTGAAGAATAATATTTTTTTTATTACGCGACCTTCATTCCCGCACCGTTTTGCATACGCACTAAATCTTGGATCGATATGGTATTCTTCAAGCCATTTCCCATCATCAGATTATTGATATTCTCCGGATTCGCCCCGATGCTACTATATCGAGCAAGAATATCTCGAGTTTCCTGCGTAACCTGATTCTTCGGAGCAGCCAACAGTTTTTCCACTACTCGTTTACCGGCGTCGATTGCGGTGGTTTTTCCAACATCTATCGCCTTTTTTCCAATTTCTATCGCCACGTCTTTGCTTGCACTAAGAGCTCTCGTTGCTAGCTGTTTTGCGGCGGGCGAAGTAACAAGTCTTTTGAAAAATCCTGAAATAGTATCAATTATACCGGATCCACCGATAACGTATCGCTTTCTGTAACTCCTTCTATTAATGACCAGCATTTTATAATATCGACATTATATTTTTGTAAACATCCCTACTCATCACTCCTTGCCGTAGTAGCGCGTCGCATATCGATACGAGCTCGTTTCTTACCCCGGTGTTACCCGCGTTGAAGCTGTTAACTAATAACTCTAGCCGTTTCGCTAATACATTTGGGTCTTCGGAGATGACGATTACGCCAACACCCTTACCTACTGTACCTAGGGTTATCTTTTCCCATATCGGTTTGACAATTTGTTTGTATTTAACGCTTGAAGATGATTTAGGTTTGTTAGGATTTTTTTCCTGTCTTATAGCATTCGTTGTGGTGAGAATCTCGGCGTAATCGTCATAATCATTAACATCGTATATCATGACGTCCGGCTGTTTCATCGTCAACAACTCCCAAAGCCCCGGTGTTCCTCTGTAAGTCTTATTTTCCACCGTCACGTCGTCTCCTTGAATCGAAATCGGAGTGTCGCCGATGTAGGGTTGCCCATTTTTGTCTTTTATTCCGAACGTTGTGTCGGTGATTTTTTTATCGGAGTGGTATTGACGAAGGTACTTAGTCGCCATTTCTCCCAAATACATGGTTCTGATATCCTCGGTCGGATCGGTGTTATACGGCTCTATCGCCGGACGCTGAGGAAATTGAAGACCCTGCAACGAAGGAAGTGCTTGTAACGCGTTTGAAGTAGCTACCGAATTTTGATTGATAGCGGATAGTAAGACATTTTGCTCTTTGGAAATTGCGGATTGTGAATCAACGATAGGCTTGTATAACTTGGTTAATTCTTGTTGTAGTCCTGAATCCCCCTCTCTCTCCGATAAAAAGTTTTGTCGAATATTCTGCCTGGTTTTCAGATATTCTGCAATGAAAACGTCTCTTTTCGCGGGATCGATGATTTTTACAAACGGCATTTGTAATTTAAAAAAAAAATATAATGTTTTCAGACGTATTTTTTGACGTGTTTCAAAACATAAGTTAGACGTATTTCCAGACGTAACGACATACGTCTACATGTTTTCACGTATGTTCGCGTTTGTCGTTTTTTTGATAGATTCGTTATTTTTCTCAAACATAGATTGAAAGTACTGCCGGGCTTCATCTTTTCCACGATCGATGAGTGATTGTTTCGTCACCTCGTCCATCGCGTCTATCGCAACTTTAATATTAGTCCTAATTTCTTCTTTCATACCGTTGAATTTTTCAATCTCGCTTAGGATCAGGGAATATTCCTCGTCCGAAATGTTATCATCCATGAGAGCTTTTGAAATATGGTCGCTGATCGTGTTGAGTTTCGCGTCGGCTAGCGTTTTGATTTTTTCGTGCTTCTCAGCCTTCAACGCCAGCTTTTTACTGATGTAGGCACCGATTATACTTAGCAACCCCACACCTAATGCCGCTCCTTCCATAGCAATAGCAACGGGTGCTGCGATTATGGTAGATAATACTCCGATTCCTGACAAATAGCCTTGATATCGCCAGATGATCATTATTACAACTATTTTAAAAAGAAACAGGGCACCATCGTAGCCGCACGTCACTGTGGAGTCACTTTGCAAGATGACAACAGGTTGGTAAATAAGGAATCTGTCAGATTTATTATTTTGCTATTAAAGCAGTGAAATTCAAATTTCTAAAAAAGAAAATGGCCAAGGTTTCAATGAAGACAAAATGTGTATTCTTGAGCAAGATCTTGGAGATACATTGAGCAACGTTTACTCTGATAAACAGTGAGAGCGCAAAAATCGAAAGTTAGGCAGAGATTTTAGAGATTTGCTATGAAGGAAAGGAAATCGGCTCAATGTCGATTGTTCTGGTTTCATTGAGAAAGCCAATGGACCCAAATCTCCGAATTTGAACCCGATTGATTGATAATCAATTGCGGAGAGCTATTGTGACGGAATTGGGGAAGGGACCCTCCCCATTTTGTCTTGCGCTAGCCTGCCTCTTTGGTCCTCACGTGCCTTTAGTTTCCCGCGCTCTAGCCTGCCTCTTTTAGAGGCCGCCTGTACTTTGGTCCGCACGTGCCTTATGTTTCCCGCGCGCTAGCCTGCCTCTTTCAGAGGCCGCCTGTACTTGAGTCCACACGTGCCTTCGTTTCCCGCGCGCTAGCCTGCCTCTTTTAGAGGCCGCCTGTACTTTAGTCCACACGTGCCTTCGTTTCCCGCGCGCTAGCCTGCCTCTTTTAGAGGCTGCCTGCCTCTGTTGAAGGCCGCTGGCCTGCCTCTGTTGAAGGCTGGCCTGCCTCTGTTGAAGGCTGGCCTGCCTCTTTTAGAGGCCGCCTGCCTTTTCGTTCCCGCGTCTTTTAGGCCACGCCCGCCCCCGGGTGGTGTATATAAGGGGCTGTGTTTTAGTAAGAGTAGTCTTCGAGCCCAGTCATCGAGAGAGTCATGGAGAGAGATACGTAGTGACGTAGTCGTCGTCGAATCAGCGAGGCAGTCAGTCCGTGACGTACAGCAGACGAGCAGTGGACCGACGGACGACTTAGCGACCGTGTGACAGTTTGTCGTTGAGAGAATAAAACGTGTCTTCATTCCTACGTCGTGGTGTTTTCTACGGGCGGAGCGACCGGAAGTGCCCCACTGTTCCTTCGAAATACCCCGAAGGCGGACTTGCGTTTCCACCCCCCTGAAACGACACGCGTCCTTCCACTTCCGCTATCCTGGTTACACGGAAGATTGGGCGTCTGCAGAGAGGGAGTTCCGCGGTTATTCTTCTTTCCCTTCACCCCCCCCACCCCCGCAACACTATGCTGGAGAAATATCATAATCTACAACCAAAACCAAGAGCCGTAAGAGAATTGGAGTTGATATGGGAAGATCTGCCTTTGGAACGCATCAACAGGTCCAACAAGAACTCTGCAAAGAGACTCAAAAGAAGTTTTGGCACTGTTGGTGGGCACACTGAACACAAGTTAATTTGACAACAGTTATTTGAGATGAGACTTAATAAAATCGTTTTTGCTTCTTTTTTGCGTTACGTTTTTGAATCGTCAAAAAACTAAAAGTTATATAACTTTTGTTCTGTTCGAAATATTGTGATGAATTCAGGCCAACATGTGCAAATATGAATTGTCTTTAAGCCTGTCAAATATCATTTCGATATTCTTACTTCTGGCCAAGATATTGGCAAAAAACCTTAGGGGTGGGGGTCTTTTTGGCCCACCAATTATAGATGGAGAAGAAAAATGCTTGTCTGACAATAATTCTAGGACCGACGACGGTAGAACAGTGGACGAGTGGCAACACGAATAAGCGGAGGAAGGGAAATGCAGACAGACTCAAACTTCACTACTGTTTGTACTCCGACGGTGCCAGTCTCAAGCTTGGATAAAGAGAAATCGCGACATTAATCATCTTTGCAATGGCATTGTGGTTAAGCGGCTACAACTAGACATACCATAGGATACGCACTCGAGTGAAGGGAGGGAGACAATAAGAGAGACATATTAGGACATCTCCACACAAAGTAGTATTAGCGAGAACATTGTTATTTGATGGTGATGATGATGATGATGATGATGGTGGTGCTCTGCCCGAAGACAGGTTCATTGGCTTTACGCCCCTGGGGATGAGATGAGTGAGGTGGTTTCCCGTTGCCTTCCTCACAGACAATGATGGGTAAGCAACTTGCCCAAGGTCGCTCCGCAGGAGCTTGCGCCCCTGCGTCCCACACGTGCTAGCCCGAGATATCTAAATCTCTGAATGTCAACTCCCAGCCCGGGGCTCGAACCGCAGTCCGTTGCAACCAACAGACGAATGCAGCTCCCGCTTAACGGTGTAGCTAACTATAGGCCAGCATTGTTATTTACGCTCTTGCAATGCAAATCCATTCCTTAAGGACAACAGGGCTTAGGTCATTTAATGTTTAAGGAATGAGTAACTTGACAATCATGGAATTCTTCGTTCTCTTTGCAGAAACCACTTCACAGTTTGAGAATTGTGCAATTGTCGTGGGATTAGATGATGGTCCGACTATATCGAGGAACGTTATCAAAATAAATCTACATCGCCCAAATGAGATCGAAACACAAGAAGAAATACCAACCACAACGCAGTTCGAGACATTCGCCACTGTTTACTGTAACAACATGTACGTAATTGGAGTGGGAGCCAATAAAGATGAAATCTGGAAATACAGTTTTGAATCTGGTTGGGTGAAATGCGCTTCTTTGGTTCAAGGGCGACGTAGACACAGCGCAGCGTTTATCGATGAAGTATTGTACATCTGCGGAGGATTTCTGGATTCTAATAAAAGCGTTCTAGACAGCGTTGAAGCCTACAACGCAATCACCGATAAATGCACCACAGTTGGAAAGTTGGTTCACGCTACTGAATCCTCAGGTCACTGTGTTCCATTCAAGGGTTCACTTTATATCTTCGGTGGATCAGATAAAGATGACAAACAGTTGAATTGCGTTCAAGTGTACAACACGAAAGTAAACACATGCTCTGTTCTTTCGAAACCATTACCGCGTCCTTATAACTCGATGAGAGCTGTACTTTGTGAGACATCTGTTATTTTGGTTGGACGCCATACTTGTTTTATATATAACTTTGAGAATGAAACGTGGCAAGAGAGAGATCAGTTCAAGACTGATGTTGGTCATTTTGGTTTACTTCTTGAGAACGAGAGAGTCTTTGTCATCGGAGGAGGAATCAACGAAACAGATAGAGATGGCAAATCAAAATGGAAATGCAGAGACGACGTTCGTTATGTTTCTCTGCAGAATATCATCAATGATAAACCGGTTGAATGGAAGATTCACGCGAAATGGCCAAAGCCAGGCTTTGTACATGCTTACGCAAAAATGCGCATTTTAAGTTAGTAGCCTACATAATCCTGACTCTTACATCTTTGGATGACCTGCCGTAATAGGACCAATCTTTATTCACAAGAAAGATTATCACCGTCGCACTTTTGCTATCTCCAGGTTTGGTACTGATACTGACAGAGTGCGATCAGTGGTGTAGTAGGCCTAGGCTACTATAATTATGTTCGCGTGTACAGTAATAAAGATCGCTAGATGAATGCAATTTAGAAGCTTCTAATCATTTACCTCTTATTTTATGTGGGGTACTTGCCCTGGAATCTGTGTCCCAGCCTCCCTGGAATTATAAGGTTCTATGTTTTCCACTTTTTAAAAATCAACCTAATGTTATATTCGTTACCGGGGTGACATGGGCTGGGCACAATTTCGCAATGGGTAAAATAGTTAGTGGCGTAGCAAGGAATTTTTCATGGGGGGAAACCCTGTTTTTTTGCTATTTTTCTTACTTAAATGGAAAAATTACCTTAAAAAACTTTTTTTCGGAGCCAATGGGGGGGTTTAACCCCCTTGCCTACGCCACTGAAAATAGTCACCCTTTCTTAATTTTAATTGGATTAGTTTAACTCATATTCAGTTTTCAATGTGATAGCCTAGATATAGCCTACATATGATCATTGTAGAGGAAAATACTTAAAAAATTTAATTCAATCGCCAGAAGCGACGCGGTGAATTATAATTTGGTGCGAAAATCCTAAAAATCATTTTCTCCGATTTTGCAAAAAGTAGGCTAACAATGATAGAACTCTTGTAAAATCAAGGCTTTTAAAATGAATTTTTAGATTTGCACAGCCCCTTCGCTCCCGTCCAGTCCTGCATAGTAAATAACTCTCAGTCGGTGGAAATTGGAAATAACATTTTGAAACAATTTTTAGCTGCACAAATACATTTTTAACACCGCACATTTTGTGTACAACTGCACACTAAAAAAGCCCTGTTTCACACAATAACGCATATATGGGATATCACGCAGGCTAGTGTGCAATATTATACAATAGGCTATAGTAACCAGGATTTTGGTATATCAAAATAACTCATAGGCCTACTCGGTTTACACTATGACATTTTTTAAACAATGGAGGAAGCTGCGTCTGTTAAATGTTAGGCTAACATTTAACAGACGCAGCTTCCTCCATTGTTAGACAAATGGTGATGGCTAAAATAATGGTAACGCAGAGGAGCGAAGAACAGAAGACTACGAGTTGAACACCCACTAGAGCCTATAGCCTACAATAGTCTCACAAGGTTCGAATCAAACTTCCGTTTCTGGGGCGACGGTCTAACAGGTATAGCCTACTATATAGGCTACGCATGATCCTTCGAGATTTCAAAAATTATGGCGTTCACCTCTTGGAATTATAGGCTTTAATAATAATAATTTTATAGTCTTCGTTGATGTCGTATTTGACGATAAAACCGATTGCATTGCAATGTTGGAAGGCGACAGATAAGCGTTGGCAGAGAAATGCATGCCTAGCTGCTGTGTTGTCACCAGCTATCTGCATGGCAAGAAAATGGCGGAAACAGGTCAGGCGATGTTCACCTATTCGACAAAGAATTAAAAGGAAAGAAAAGTCAGCGGCCACAATGGCCGTATCCTGTGATGGCTTTGACGTTCTCACAATTTTATCTTCCTTGTTTTTAACTTTCAAGAGCCAAGACCCAGAGTCCTAGACCCGAGCTGCTAAAATTGTAGGCCTATAACTGGCGCCGCCTCTGATCCGTACGGAATAAAATTAATGTGCATAATTAATGTGCATAGGCAGGGACCCATGTGAACCTAGTAGAACCATGAACCACGCAAAAGGAGCGGTCATATAGAAAGGAGGTCATGCATTCATGATTGTCACCACTCAGACCAAACGAAACATCCAATCGGTCAATCAAATCCCATGGTCAACAGCGTCAAATACGGCACTGGCATCAAATGGAGCCAAAAGGGTGAGCTGGCCTCTGTCAACCGCTCCGTAGATGTTTAAAAGAAGACGAAGAAACAACGTCTCAGTTGAGTGGTGCTTTCTAAAGCTAGATTGATTAAGCGGAAGCAGTTTTTCTCCTCAAGTGGACAACGAGCTGCAAAGCAACCAATAAATTATATACACACATCCATAACACGACGTCAAGGCTTAAAGTATGGCTGGACGATCATGGACGTCGTCCATGCACTTATTTTAAAATCTGTACAGTCATTGCACTCCATCCTGCCACTTGTTAGGCCTGCACGGTCTGGAAAAGGAAGGGCATCCAGGCACTTCTTTTTCGACACTTTAAGCACTGAATAACATACATGTGTAGTGTTGAGGGTTAGAGCGACCAGCGCCTTACACATGTACAATTATATGTACATGTAGTCCTATAATGTACATGTGTATGCAAAACATGCGTTCCAATGTAATTTTACTAACGCATGGAGTCATTGGAGCAGAAAGAGAGACGGAAACCAGTCTACAAAAGAAAAGCCATAACTGGGTCACTCTTTCATTTTCACACTTCAGAGGCAAATAATTTCCCCTCCGCCTTATCAAACAGGTGAGATGCCGAGAAGAGAAACATAGTACGACATCTTCGCTTTTATTCTGAGTCCAGGTAATCGTTTAATTTGTTAAATTTATCTTCTTGTGTGATTTTTAGTTAGACGTAGGCTATGAATAATTCCACGATATCAGAGCTTAGTCCTATAAGGCCTGTGGGCCATGGCTTTTACAATAGACACTGAACGAATGCAAGAGGCGCATAACGATTAAATGCAGGCCTTGGAGATGTCTGAGAACTCTTTAATATGCTGAAAGCATCTGGTTAGAAAATGAAGGTTGTAGAGATGTTTGAGAACTCTTTAAAATGCTGAACGCATTTGGTTAGAAAATACCTAAAAATCAGAATGACAGGATTTTTTTACCATAGCAAGTCTTTCACGTATGAATTTGAAATCAAAAGTGAAAGTGAAGCTTTGGAAAATAACCTTGCTGGTTTCCAGTGACAACACAGCACAACAGATTACACAACAGATTTGTGCTATTACCAAACAACCTAGGATCCTAGATCCTAGATATTATTTTATGTACCTTACATTTTGTGCTTAATTATTGTCTTTATTGAAGGCAGTCTAACTTCTTTGCAAAGTCCATCTTCAACAGAATAGACCAGCTAAAATATCTTTACTAAGGTTTTAACCGGTCGGATCATTTCAAAGAATTGTTTAGTCTCCAAGTATGTTGTTTAATAGAGATCAGCAATCTGCAAAACCTTGTGATATTTTACAGTCTGCGAGTATGCGATTTAGTGAAATAATGAGGAAAACTTCAATCCGTGGTCGCTCTTTGACGTTGCCGTCGTCGTCGTTGTCGTCGTCGTTGTCGTCGTCGGTGCCTTATTCGTCACCCCGAACATTGGCGGCATCATGGACAATCTTTCTCCAGAGATCCTTCTGCTGTGCTGCGCGCACCACCCGCTCCATCGACAGTCCCGTCCATTCCTTCACGTCTTCCATCCACATTCTTCTTGGTCTTCCTCTTCCTCTTCCTTTTGATCCCTCGATCAGTTTCACCGATTATTATAATTATCTCTCTCAAGGCAGTTTATTGTCTTCGTCATTATATGTCCGAAATATTGTAATTCCCTTTCACTATTACACTCCAAAGTTGCTGTCCATGCACTTCTCTCAACACTTCCGCATTCTCTCTTAATTGTGATTGTAATTGTAAACCTTGTGATATATTACAGTCTATGAGTATGCAATTTAGTGACATAAGCCTAATGAAGAAAGCTTTGGGCAAGCTTGATGAATCCATGTTCGCTCTATGACGTCGTCGCCTTATTCGTCATTCCGAACATTGTCGGCATCATGAACAATCTTTCTCCAGAAATCCTTCTGCTGTGTTGCACGCACCACCCGTTCCATCAACAGTCCCCTCCATTCCATCACGTCGTTCATCCACATTCTTCTTGGTCTTCCTCCTCCTCTTGATCCCTCAGTTTCACCGATTATTACTTTTTTCAAGGCAGTTTGTTGTCTTCCTCATTATATGACCGAAATATTGCTATTTCCTTTTTACTATTACACACCAAAGTCGCTGTCCATGCACCCTCTTCTCTCTTAATTGTGATTGTAATTATAATTGTAATTCAGACAATTTATATTATAGCATCGTCAGTAGCAAGCCACTTCTAGAATGCTTCTGTGCGCATATTGTCAACTGTCAGAGTAAATGCCATGAGCTCGAGAGCAAGTGCAGTTTCAATTGTTTTTTAAAAGTTGATTCAGTCTTAATTTCCTGGATAGTTGCCGGAAGACTATTCCAGGTACGTGGGCCTGCGACCCAAAGGCGCGATCATGCACCATTTTAGTTTTCGTCGGAGACACGGACAAGTCGCAGGTCTTGGACGATCGCGGACGAGACCTACTTGGATCGTCTGCTAGCGGTTTGATGCTGTCCGCGGGGTAACCTGGTGCGCAATTGTTATTATTATTATTATTATTTTTTTTTTTTTTTTTTTTTTTTTTTTTTGCCCCGAGGTACATATGATCCCTCAGGGACTTACACCCTATTACTAATATAAAAACATCTGGAACGGCACCTAGTCGTCGTTGAAATCCAGTGCAGGAAAAGAGCCGCGGAATGCCACTGCATTAAATCGCTGGATAGAAATAGAAAGACGCTGAAATAAGAAAGACGTCTCGCGAGCGTCTCCAGACATGGCGGTGAGGTTCTGTCCCAAAGATAAAAGAAACGTCATGCCTTCATCATTATTATTATTATTATTATTATTATTATTATTATTATTATTATTATTATTATTATTATTATTATTATTATTATTATTATTATTATTATTATTATTATTATTATTATTATTATTATGACAATCATTTATTAGTTTGAACAAAAGATCCGAAGAATAATTTAAGCTACTAAGGTCATAGGCCTTCGCCATCGGTGTCGTGCACAAAAGTACCCCTAAATGCTATTGCGTTGTGTCGTTGTGTGCATATGGACAGACGCTGGAAGAGATACATGGATTCCATAGGGTCGCCCGTGGCTTCAGACAGCCGACGACCTAATTCCAAAAGGAACTCACGACCAGACAAATTGATAGGACCTAATGTCTCTAAAGCTATTGGCACGAAGTCGTGGGTTGCGGGGAGCTCTGCATAATTTGCTACTTTGCGCGAGGCGGCCAATTCAGCTGCACTCCCAGGTATCATCGATGTCTTCGGTAAGTAAGATGCGGCGCAAGAATGGATGCTGGTTGCGTCCGAGGTCAAGTACTTTCCTCCAGACCACGGTATGAGCGTCGCCCCGTCTGGCCTCTTACCGTCACTGCGAAGGAGTCCTGGGGGTTCTTTCGAGCTGGGGATATCCGCTCTTTTGAGCGATCTCCAAATGATGTCGTTCATAGCAAAGTGGCGGCTGGATCGACCTTCCGATTTCTTGCATACCAGACCATGGTGACCTCCGGGGTCCGCCATACCACCACACTGGCACTGATGTGGGGCACAAAGCTTGAGACCTAGGCGTAGGCCGATCGCCACTCGTATTGCCTCGTTGCTAAGGCCTAGACCGCACGAAACAACTGGCACAGTTGAAAGCCAGTCCCCGGCGTGAGGCGCTGAGATCGCTCCCAATCTGGCTCTGTTGAGCGGGTCGCTGTTCGCGGACCACACCAACGCCCTGTCTTGGTCGATCAAGAGTCTGTCCCATGACTTCTGCTTAACCCGTGCTGACGCCTCACCTCCTGGCAACGTTGAACTGCGAGCCTCTAGGATTTCTTTCTCGTAGTCATCCAGTAGTTCCTCGCGGTCGAGGATGGCCATCCCGAGTGTCTTGGTCGATGCAGCTGACGCTAAGAAAGTTGAAGAAGCCAGCATCGTGACCCGTCTCACGCCGAGACCGCCATCCTTAATTGGCAGTGTGGCTTGTAGCCATTGAATGTCATTGAGTTCAATGTTAAGAATCTTCTGAAGGCCACTTCTCATCTGCGTGTCGATTGTTACCAGGAGGGGGTGTCCCCAGCACGGCGCCGACCGAAGTAAATATGTAAGTTTCGGCGCTCCGAAACATGATCGAAGTAGCATGAGTGCGCCTTGAGCTCCAAGACACGTGAGATCATTAAGCGCCATCTGTAATGTGTTGCTATGGACCTCCAGTGCTCGGTCCAGGGCTTTCCCTCTGAACAATGGTGCACCCAACAGTCAGAGATTCTCGTTCAACTCGCTGGAAACCGGCAAGAAAGTCATCTGTGCGTTCCACATTTGAGAAGTATTCGCATTTGTGTCGGTTTAGATTGATGCCCAACGAATGCTCCAGATCTGCTATTGTGGTGAGATCGTGTCGAATGTTGTCCATTTTGCCTCCAAGAGAGATGTCGTCCAGAAAACCAAGTCGGAAGTCGGCCTCCAAGGTGCGCAGATAGGGCTGTAGTGGTAAGCAGAAGAGTAAGGGCCCCAAAGGGTCGCCTTGCTGCGGTCCCACTTGGGACCGAACCTCGAAAGCACCAAACTGAAGAAGGGACTCGGCCGAGTATGACTGGTGAACGAAGGCGTAAAGCTCTGGAATGGTGTCGTGAACTGCCTGTAGCATCACATCTCTTCGCATGGTGTTGAACGCGTTGGCGAAGTCCAGCTTAATGAAGATCTGGTCATCTGTCATGTTGGAAACGAAGGCCCTGGCCGCGTGGACCGATGCCTCTGCTCCACCAGGAGTGGCAATGCCAACCTGGATGGGAGAGAAGAGGGGCGCCAATTTGCTTATTGCGTGTTTATTAGCACATTTGGCCGCAAGTCTCCTCCACACGTAACCGATGGCGATTGGTCTGAGTCCTCCGGTTTTCTTAGAGAGGGCGATGAGACTGCCTCCGAACATCAGACTGCGGATATTTTGCGGACAATCGCCCCTCAGCAAAATGTTGACAAATCCTGTCAGAGCCTGACGGAGCTCCTCCGAGTACTCGCGGTTCTTCAGTAGGTCCAACAAATGCTGGGGTCGCATACCATCTGGGCCTCCAGACGATCCCACCGGGAAAGATCTAACCGCCTCAACAACGTCTTTCTCTGTTATCTGGATAGGTTTGGTCTCTGCCGCATTAGGTAATAGATCTAGATTGGCACTCCAGGCTTCCGAGGGATGTTTTTCTTGAATTAAGGCCAGGGTTTCAATCGTTGCTCTGACTGGGAAGTCGCGGCTACAGAGGATCGGAGTGGCAGCTCGTATGTTGCCCTCTTCAAGCTTGGAATTGACCGCTGCCAGGACCACATCCTTCGCGTTCCAAGCCTTACTTTGATAACCGCTGTCTCTAGATTTATCATCCACGTCATCTGTACGATGAAAGACCTGCCCGTCCAAACGCTTTTTTACTATATTCGCAAGGTTGCGTCTCCGACCTGCTCGCTTTGGCTGCTCCAGAATATTAGCGGCGAACCAAAGCAGTTGGCGCCAAGACTCGACTTTTTCCGGTTTATTACAGATGGATTTCAAGATTGCTGTGAGAGCTTTAGAACATGCAAAGCGGGCCCCTTTGGGGATGTGTTTAAGAATCCTGCCCCCTTGCTGTCTCGGATGCTGTATACGATCATGCCTAAGAGCCTCTTGTGCGGGACTTTGATAACCGCTGTCTCTAGATTTATCATCCACGTCATCTGTACGATGAAAGTCCTGCCCGTCCAAACGCTTTTTTTACTATATTCGCAAGGTTGCAGATTAATTTATTATTATTATTATTATTATTATTATTATTATTATTATTATTATCATTATTATTCTTATTATTATTATTATTATTATTATTATTATTATTATTATTATTATTATTATTATTATTGTTATTATTTCTCAAAAAACAGAGTACTACGGCCTTGTCGAGCCGAGGCACGCGATGGCGTTGAATCGCTGAACTGTGGCAGATATCTTCTGGAACAGGAAGAAGGTTTCTTGAGGGTCTTCGGATACGCGTGACAATCGTCGACCAAGTTCTGTGATGAAGGCCAGGCCCTCCTGGTCCATAGGTCCAAGCGTTTCTATCGCAACCGGAGTGAAACTGTATCTTGTCTGGAGTTCCGCGTATTTTAGCTTTTTCCTAGCAGCGGCTATTTCGGCAGCGCCGCCCGCCATTGCAGCAGTCTCAGTCAGGTACGAAGGTGCTAGCGTATCGACAATGGTCACATCCCAAATAAGCGAACGCCCACTTTTCCACGGAATGAGGGTTTGACCATCTGGTCTTTTCCCATCGAGACGAGTGAGGCCAGCTGGTTCTCTGATAGACGGTATGCCTGCCCTGATGAGACTACGAAGCACAATTTTGTTCACTGCGGAATGTCTAGCTTGTCTTCCGAAGCCAAGTGAGCAAGAGAGGCCATGCGAGCCTCTGGCCGAAACCATTGTACCACAAGTGCAAGATGTTTATTATTATTATTATTATTATTATTATTATTATTATTATTATTATTATTAATATTATTATTATTACATAAATTTATTACGCGCGCAAGGTCACACCAAAGTGTGAATCTGAGGCGCGGATAGTTAACCGCCAGAGGAAGATGCAGTTAAAGGTCCATGTGCTTGAAAGCCAAAGAGAAATAGTGAGTTTTAGCCGTTTTTTGAAGGTAGGGAGTGAATTTGAGCAACGAAGAGAGAGTGGAAGTAGATTCCATTCTTTGGGAGCAGAGGCATGGAATGCACGCGAGCCCATAACAGTTCTGCATCGAGGTTCAACTAAAAGACCCATGTTTGATGATCGCAGGCAACGAGGAGGAATATAAGGAGAAAGCAGTGACTGAATGTATGGAGGTGTTCCGGTAGAGAGGGATTTGTAGGTTAAACAGGCCAATTTAAGTTTAATCCTAAACTCGACAGTAAGCCAATGCAGCTGATGAAGTAAAACTGAGGAACTTGATCGTAGTGGGACACGCAGCACAACGCGAGCTAAAGAATTTTGGATGCGTTGCAGCCTATGTAGCTCATAGTCTGAAATGCCAACAAAAATCGCATTAGCATAATCAAGGCGAGAGGAGACAAGGGCGCAAGCTAAAGTCTTCGACATATCCTTAGTCAGAGCCGACCTAATGTGGCGTATTGCCCTGATGTGATAAAAGCAAGATCTACAAAGGTTAGTTACATGCATCCGAAAAGTAAGCATACTGTCCAGGGTAGCCCCAAGAGTTTTAACAGAATCTGATAACGGTACTGCGGAGCCTGCGAGGTCGATGCTGGAAAGTGAAGGAAAAGAACGCAAGCGTTGTCGTGACCCGAACAAAATTGCCTCAGACTTGTTTGGGTTTATAGCCAAACCATTAAAACAGAACCAGGCATATAAAGATGACAGGCACTCCTCAAGTTTAAGTTTACCGGACTGATCAGTGTGTGACAGAGCAATATGTATGTATGTGCACTTGTTATAGCGCCCCTTCAAGCTCCCCTACTCAGAGGCGCTCCCGAATGCAGAGCGGACACTGCATCGGAGTTTCACGCCGAAGCGCTGAGCAATTGTGAGTGAAGAACTTGCCCAAGGTCCTTACGCGGCGAGGTGGATTCGAACCTCGAACCTTCCGGTTTCAAGGCGGCGACGCCACCACTATACCACCGCGCCCCACAAATATAGAGCTGAGTGTCGTCCGCGTACAGCTGTAATTGGACACCAAAATGATTAGCTATGCGATTAATTGGGGAGGTAAAGACGGTGAATAATAGAGGACCAAGGACAGATCCCTGTGGAACTCCAGCAGTGCAAACAGTGGGTTCAGACCGAGCGGTACCGATGCCAACCAGCTGATTCCTGTTACCCAGATAAGACGCTAACCAGTTTAAAGCGGTACAAGAGACACCGAAGCTTTTCTTGAGTCTAGAAACAGTTGTACATTGGATACAAAGTTCGAAATTGATGCGGTCACCTATGCTAAGCCACTGAAGCTGGTCCCGGATCGCATTTGAAATGTGGTTGAATTTTTTCCATCGCACTACCAGACGAACAGCAGCATTGATGACCTCTGAAGCCGAATGATACTGCGCTGTAGCAAGCCAGCAAAGGCGACGTTGCAGTAATCGATTCCACTCCGATCAAACTTTGTATCAGATGGCGTGTCACTCACACAGGATCTCGGCTGTCTCAGTATTGCGAAACTGGTTAGCACAAATCCGGTATTGTGTGACGTCATTGACAAGTCATTCTCTGAACATTTCCTCGTTCCTCTTTTTGGCTGTCCAAGGAATTCTCAGTATGTTCTTGTATGATGTTGTTTCAAATGACTTTAGTTTTTTTTATTCGCTCTTTCTGTACATGGCCATTGTCCATGCTTCTGAACCATACGTTGCTATCGGCCATATCAGTGTTCTCAACAATCTTAGCGTGGTCGGAGTAGTTACTCCTTTATTTTTCCATATTGTACCCATTCCGGATAGTATTCTGTCGCCAAACCCACTTGTGTCCTTGTATCCTCCTCATTCCAATGTCTGCCGTGACTGTAGCCCCAAGTATTGTATACATTCTCTCTGCTGCAACCTCTTTCCTTCTGTAATTATGGATGTTCAGGTTCTTCGTATCGGTTGTCATGACTCTTGTTTTCCCTGGTTATTTATTAATCCATATTTTCCACCAGCCTCTATCGGCCTCTGTAGCAAGTCTTGCAGTTCCTCCGACGTCTCAGCGATTGGTACGATGCATAGGTGCAATCACGTCCTAAGAGTTGGGGGACCATAATGAATCACGTCCTAAAAGTTGGGGGACCATGATAATAAAGTTAGGGGACCACTCAAAAGTTGGGGGGACGCGTCCCGTGGGTCCCATAGGGTGGTTGCGCCTATGGTGGTGGATATGGATATCGACACTGAGCAGAGTATAGCACTTCGGAGTCTACGGTAGCAGGTACAGTGCCAATGGGCCAAACAATTTTTTTCGAGGGCAACGGCCTCTGTTGTCATAAACCCTCGTTAAATCTGGATCCATCCATCCTGCATAGCTAGCAACTATGGTAATTAACGGATTTGAGATTAGACACCTTGAAAACACGCGTCCGTTGAAATAGAAATATTGTTTTAGAACCCAACGTGAATGCTAATGAGCACGAACGGTACTATGATTAACAATTATTGGGTTACATGATCGCATCTATATGGACACCTTTAAATCGCTCTTTCAAGCTGTGTGTATAACCATTACTTTTAATTTTTCATTACTTCTGATAGAACAGGACATAGCCTATACTATTACAGATGTCGTCTTAAGTTCGTGACCTTTATCCCTCCTCTATGACAAACGAAAGTAATAGTCAGTTGGAGAAGAAGAGAACTGTTATGAGCCAATCATTGGTATGAAGTGTTAACGACTTCGTTCGTCTTTGTCTCAGCATATGAGAGCAAGTGATCAGTCCTGTGCTGCGTCGTCCTATCTCCCCACCAACACCTAGTAGGTCAATAATTATTATACTCGTTATAGTTTATTTGGATGAGGAGTTCAGGTCGGTGCAGTTGGGGAAGAAACTTGGAAACAGATTTGTAATGCATTGCGAAACCCAAAGGGAACACGGAAGCTGCGTCTATGACCACTGACCAGAGATACATCTACCATTGCACCGTGTACGACCCGTAATGATGGTCTTCAGTTGTTAACGGAATTAGAGGTAACGTATGGGTCGCACGCTTCTCATCGTGTGTCAAAAACCACTTCAACTAGAAGGGATATTTATAACTCTGACATATATCAGGTGTCTGTCTAATTTGACGTAAAGCAGCGTTATGATTTTAAGCTTTATTTATTTATTTATTTATTTGAGAAATGTATATAGCGCCTCTTCAAGGTAGGCTACTCAGAAGCGCTCCCAGCCCAACCACGGTTAAATAAAACAGTTTTTAGGTTCTTAAGGAACAGAGCGTAGTGATCCCTTGGAATTAAGCACAGTGTAGCAGGGAGACCATTCCAAGCTGTAGGACCTGCAACAGACAATGAACGACGCTCTCGGATAGCAGTCCGTGAGCGGGGAACCAGAAGCTCAGCGTGGTTCGCCGATCGAAGGGTAGATCGACGCTGAACTCCCAAGGTGGAACAACAGAGTTCCCGAAGATACGGTGGAGCTAGTCCTTCAATGCACCGCCTAACCAGCGCACAGACCCTGTATGCAATCCGCTGTGGAGAAGGGAGCCAGTGTAAGATATCCCGCATATAGAATGAGACATGGCCATATTTTGGGATATGGCCAACAAGTCGCGCCGCAGAGCGGAGGACCCGTTCCAGGCAGCCAATCCGGTCAGCCGGTAGTCCATGATAGAGGGTGCTGCAGTAGTCAAGGCGGGAAACTACAAAAGAGTGAACAAGAGCAGAGGCAGCACTAAAAGACAGAGAGCGGGAGACCACCTTAAGCTGACGTAACTGGTAGTAACAGCTTCGGCATAGCAGGTTTATATGCCGAGTGAAAGTTAGCTCTTGGTCTAAAATAATACCAAGGTCCCGCACAAAAGGTGAGAAAGTAATCAGAGAAAACTCTAATGCTAAAGCTTTCATGTCGATTTTTGCAAGTTGTTGGCGCGTCCCAAACCAGATATATTGCATCTTGGTAGGGTTCAGTCGCGAACGGTTAGAAGACATCCAGGCTTCCAGGGTCTCCATAGCCCTGCAAATTTCTCGAACCGCATCAGTAGCGGCAGATGCTGGGCAGTGAACATATGCCTGGAGGTCATCAGCGTAGGATTGACTAAGGATTGAATTTGCCAGTAAGAGTGGTCCAAGGTCTGCAGTGTATATTATATATAATAGGGGACCTAGGACAAAACCTTGGGCAGTCCAAACGGGGCAGGTGCCCAGCATGATCTAGTAGCCCCACAAGCGACAGTGTAAGAACGGTCCTGAAGGTAGGAAGTAAGCCAGTTGAAAAAATTTCCTGAGATGCCAAAAGAGATAGAAAGTCTAGTTAAAAGGATATCATGGTCAACTGTGTCGAAAGCTGCGCTCACATAGAACAATGCCAAAAGGGTGACCTGGGAGATGTCAATGGCCGCATAGATATCCGAAAGAAGGCGAAGAAGTAAAGTCTCCGTGGAGTGATCTTTCCGGAAACCTGATTGAAAAAATGGAAGGAGATCATTTTTATTAAGGTAATGGGTGAGCTGGGCAGCTACAACTTTTTCAATTATTTTAGACAAAAATAGAAACATTTGCTATGGGCCTAAAGTTAGTTGGATCCGCCATATCCGAACATTCACTCTGAGGCACTGGAACAACGATTGACCGTTTCTGTGACTCGGGAAGGACACCATCACGGAGAGAACTATTGCAGAGGAGTGTTAGGAAAGGGAGTAGAGTGTGAACTAACTACTGGAGGAGGAACGTAGGGAGAGGGTCTAGTTCGCAGATCTTCGGTGCAGAGGTAAGAATGATTCGTCGCAGCTCTTGAGCTGAGACAGTATCGAAGGAAGACAGCTCACAGATAACCGGAGGAAAAATCGGTGGTGAACAGTTAGCCGTAGCGTATCTGACAGTGTTTACCTTCGTTGTAAAAACGTCTAAAATGCATCGGGCGAGAAGAGAGGCGTGGTAGTGTTGCCTCCTGGTCGGGCACGTCCAAGGAGGTCATTGAACGTCGAGATAGATTCCTGGGCTCTCTTGTATGGTAGGCGATCTTTTCCTCCCAATGCACTCGTTCCTTTTCTTTGTATTTTCGATGCATCTCACGGACGTATGTCACAAAGTTGGTGCAGTCAGTATCTGATGTTTTTGTGCGTCTGTAACGCCTCTCTAAGCAACGAGCATGGCGGCGGAAGGAGCGGTACTCGGCGTCGAACCAAGGTTGTTAGAACGGAACGACGTGTCTTTGCCGGGTGTAACGGAAGTAAGGTGTTCAGAACATCCGTCATGGTCGAATCGTAGATGGCTAACAGGTCTGTGGTCGAAGCATTAGTCAGGGAAGATGGATAGGCAATGGCAGGAACGCTCATTAAGGACTCATGGAATGCAGTACGGTCCAGTTGCCGCCAATTACGAACCTGCTTTTCGATGTGAATTGACGCCTGATGAAGGAATGGCACAGTGGCGATGACGAGGCTATGGTCCGATATTGTTGGAGGTTGTATAATTAACTCTGTCAACTGGCAATCGTCCCGTGTAATAAGCACATCGAGTAAACCTCCAAGTTGATGAGTTGGACCAGTCACATGTTGGACCAGGCCAAACTGCTCAGTAATGGTCGAAAACTCAACTGACGTAGGTAGCTCTGGATTCTCGAGGTGGAGGTTGAGGTCACCAGCAATAACCAACTGTGTGTTACGTAGAGCAAAGTTCTCAAGCAATGTAGTAAGCTCACTGAAGAAGGTTGATGACGATGGTTCAGAGCCCGGACGGTAGATGGTGACAACAGTCAGAGGGCTACGCGACGACGACACTGAGACAGACAGCCAGTACCTCGAAAGTGGTAGGAGGAAATGGCATAGCGATCCGCCATACTGGTAAAACCACCCGATGGTAGATGACGATGCCACCGCCGGAGCAATCCCCGTCCCGAACTTCTGATCTCGGACAGTCAATAGAAGTGTAACCCGATGGTGAGGATCGACGAACCGCAACATCTGTCGACGAATGATGCCACGATTCCGTGACGAGAAGAAGATCAATATCGTTCGTAAGTATGGCGTCAGCAACAGCAACATATTTATGCCGCAGCGAACGAATGTTCCAGGTGGCAAGGCGTATGCCAGTAGAAGTAGAAGGCAGTGGTGTAGTCAAAGGCAAGGCCGACGTTGAAGCAGGCGTCGCCGATGATGTAGGCGTCAATGGTGAAGTAGGCGTTGTCAAGCCACTTTCCCCCAGCGAGGAGTTGGCAGGACTCAGTAGAGTAGGATGAAGACAATCCTTGGCTCGCTTCGATGCAGGCCGCCATAGTCCAAACTGGAAAAGCATTTTTCGAGTGTTGCGACTTACGCGGTAATTATGCGAGTATAGGCCTACAAAGAACGAATCTGGTCGGAAGCATACGTGAAATGTGGCGTATCCCTTATACGATATGTGTAGAAAATTTTCAGTTTACAATATTATATTAATGAAAATTGTAAGCTTAATTCAACAAATACCATTGAATATAAATGAAGACACTCAATTTTATCGGAGCTTCTGTCCATTCTGTTTTGTAGGTCTGTAACGCCTCTCAGGAGAAGTGAAAATGGCGGAAGTGGGAGAGAGGGCTTCAAAACAGCTTCAAAATATGACAGAATGTCCAATCTGCATGAGTGATTTCACTGATCCCAGAATGTTGCCATGCATTCACACTTTCTGCATTGAATGTCTGAAACGTACTGGAGACAAAATGCAGATGAATCCAGGAGACAAGATGCCTTGTCCGTTGTGTCGAAAAGAGTTCATCATTCCAGTAGAGGGCATAAATGGAGTAGGCCTACAGAAAAACTTCTTCGTGGAAAATCTCTTGGCAATCAAGACCACGATGCAAATGGGGAACAACACCATAATCTTCTGTGACGCGTGTAACGTCTGGTGTGAAGACAGAACAGGTGAAATACCAACAGCCACGATGAGATGCTTAGAATGCCAAGATAATTACTGTGACAACTGCGTTAGAGTTCACCAATATCAGAAACTGAGTAGGCATCACCAAGTAGTAAAAATTGGAAGCGATGATATTGAAATGAAGCGATCATTTACTGCAATACACTGCAGCAGACACGCTCAGAAGCCATTAGACTACTACTGCGCCGACTGTAAGGAAATCGTCTGCGTTTCTTGCTTCGTTGAAAGTCATGCAGCACACAAATGCAAAGATGTGACAACAGTCGACGAAGAGTTCCGCCAAACAATTCAAAATAATTCATCAAAGATGTCGATCTATGCAGATAAAATGTTGTCCTTAAGAAAGAATGCAGAGATTAGAAAGGCAAAATTTCTTAAGGAAATAGTCGAAACGGAAAAAGGAATTCTTAGAAGAAATCAGGAACTCAAAGACATGATAGATGAGCATACCAAAGCGCTTATGGATGAGTTATCCGTAATAAAGTCAAATCATCTGAAGCAAATAGAAACCGAAATGGAGGAAATTGACAGAAGCTGCACAATACTGAAGAGTTTTGAGGCTTATTGCACTGAATTGAGATTGAAAGGATCGGCCAGCGACATCTGCAACTCGGTTGACCAATTGCTTGCAAGAGCAGGCGATTTGAAAAAAGATAACGAGGCTATTATTGGTCGTCCACGTCAATCAGTTGAAGTTTCACTTCTAACAACAGATTTACTAGAAGTTTCACTGAAGTCTAACAACAATGTTGTGGGAGAAATTAAAGGTGAGTCACAATGAAGTCTAAACAAAATTTGAGAGAAATAAAAGATGAGTTGTTGCAGAATCTTTAGTTGAGTGTTCCTTCCACCTAAGCTGTGGTTTATGTTGTCGTTGAGGACCATGTGGTCTCCATTTCGATCTAAATGCTTCACAGGTGTTTTATTTCTCTTTTTCATTGAATTGTGGTTGTAGAATAACGACTCTGTCACTACCCTGGGTGTATCCTGGGTTGTTAATCTAGAATATAAGGGTTAACTTTAGGCTCAGAGGCTGTTGGGTGATTCATCATTAAAGTTGGCTACGACGTAGAACAAGAAATTGCTGAGATTCAATTGAATATATAATATAAAATAACAATATCAATCAATGAAATACAATTCAAGAAATCCTATCTACTTATTTATGGCGTATTATTTAATTAAGTATTATTGCTGTGTTGCTTATCTGTCCACTTTGGCTTGCTCCAGTGTGGATGTAGATGTTCTTTCCAGCTCACAGGGAATGGGCTGAAGGAAGGAAGAAGAAAGGTCGTTTTCTTCTAGCTTGCCGTCGGTCCGGACTTCACTGTAGCTGCGTCTTCAGTAAGCACTGTAGCTCGAAACAGTAACTTACGCGTGTTCTTCCACTTCGTTGTAGTTTCGCAAGCGCTGGCGTCTCCAGGTCGCTTACTTGTTCCTTCCACCTCGTCTTGTCGCAGTTTCTCCACTTTCCTCGTCGTTGTCAAAGTTCGATCGCAATCGCAACTTTCCGTTCGCACGATTCGCAAAATCGCTCACAGTTCACTCATCAAGAGCCACACGAAACTCCGCAAAGTTCGACTAACTTGCCCTGGTACTTAATTCCCAGGGTCTTATGGTTCAACGGTGCGATAGGCCGACAGGTTGTCGCCTTCCTCGCCCAAAACCAATCGTCAGATCTTCGGAATTACCGACGAAAGACGCCAAAATTATCCATGGCCGCCATCGCTCGGAAATCTCTTCTTGACTTCTTCTCCTTGCACGCTTCAAACTTGTCGTCTGGCTTCGCTTTACCGTCTGCTCGACAACATTGACGCTGTTTCCCTGGCCTCCGTCGTATATCGGACAATTGTTGTAGCGCTTGCGTACGCGTTATTAATAATGTTATATTAAGCCACAATTCATTTATCAATTACCTATGAAAATACGCCAATGAATTGTCTAGCTTGACTCCTACTTAATATTAGTCATTAAACAATGCATCGTTTAATACAGCGGTTCTCAACCTGTGGGTCGCGACCCCCGCGGGGGTCGCCTGACGATTTGCCAGGGGTCGCCTGGTCCTTCAGAAATTTGTAAAATATGCAATACTAATTTCAACGCTATCTACTACACTATAACAATTTAAAATAAATTTTTGCTAATACTTTTGCTGTGAGTCGTTTGTTATATTACGGCAGCTTATTTAATATTTTCTGTTTTAGTTTGCAAATATAAATTCCACTTTTACCATTCATCTAAAAAAAATTAAACAATATTTGGTATGCTCAAAGAATCAACTATGCTCAAGAGTCAACTATATATAGTGAGGTCATTACAGGGGCGGAGACTTCGGTTGACAGAGAACGTTCTCCTCGAAATTAGTGGCGGAGACCAAGCTGCTATATATCTGCCAATATTTCATATTTATTTCATCATTTTTTATAAACTTATAAGTGTTATCCACTGGTTATCGATTACGAGCAATTTTAATAGGATGCCATTCCCAGCTTAAAATGTTATCATTACCGTTTGCAAATTGAAACAAATTTCAAACAATGTGTCGGGGGACACTTATTGAAGTCTAAAATCACGTATCTGAGCACTGAAATCATGAGAAACTTTAAGATGGCACAAGGCCGTAGCCAGGATTTGATTTCGGGGGGTGTTTCTTTCCCGCCCGAAAAACTGATGACCTTTTTTAGTCATTTGGCCGAAAAATCGTCAGAAAATGTCACCAATCAATTCAATTTTCCATTTCGGGGGTGTTTTCGTGCTTTTATTTCATGGCTTTTACATCATGTGCCCGTAAATGCATTCAATTATTTTTTCCATTTTCCATTTCGGGGGGTGTTCAAACACCCAAAACACCCCCCTAGCTACGGCCTTGAGATGAGCGCTTAAAATGTCACGGTTACATTATGAAAATCCAAAAATCATAAGTATTTGGGAGACGACACTTTGAAGTCTTAAACCTTGACTATCAATATTGAAAAATTAGCAAAATTTTGCGAAGCTTACAGCTTAAAATGCTACCATTGCAACGTGGAAATTCAAAAACGTTAGCCTAAACAACGGAGAAAGAAATTTACTAAAGTCCTAAACCATGTCTTTGCGAAATGTAGGCTAATCATGAGAAATGTTTCTGAAATGACAGCTTAAAATGTTACCATTGCAGTGTGGAAATACATTTTAAAAATGCAAGGGGCACTTTTGAAGCCTTAAACAACAACTATCAGCACTCAAATGATGAGCAATTTCGTTGAAATATCAGCTTAAAATGATACCTTTGCAGTGTGAAAATCAAAAAACTTTCCGCAAATTGGGGGAAAGAGCTTGCACCCTCCCCAGACCTCTCCTCTTGCTGAATATACTTATGAAACTTGAACTTCAAACTATCGAATAGGTACATGTATCTCTCAGAATCGCAAGTGCCAGAATACCGCATAAAATTGCCAAAAACAGTTTTTCGAACTGTGAAATGAAAATGCATAAAAATGAACAATGTTAGCACAAAAAAGTGAAAGGTTGGGGTCACTCAATCAATTTTGTTGCTGGGGGTCGTCACAACTTTCGACACGCTACAGAGGGGTCGCCGCACAAAAAAGGTTGAGAACCGCTGGTTTAATAGGTTCGTTTGTTTAAGAAGCATTAAACCGCTACAGACTCTGCTTTCTAAAAACCAACAATTTCGGTGTTGCTCATTGAGAAAGCATATTAATTTGTACGTGGATTTTTTATATATTGTCGTTCGAAGGACATAATGGACATTCTGTGGATAATTCTGCAGGAGATTCTGGTTTTTCACAATGAGGTCATAACGTGTGATTAATAATTTTTAGTTAACAGGAAAATTAATACGGCTTAAGAATCTGGATTGCCTTCAACCGTCCGATATATCGCTGTCGTCTTAGTGTTTTTCCTTGTGTTCGTCTCAACCGTGTTCTCTTCATAATGACCTCTCGACATTTCCCAATCCTTGACTCATGCTACTACTCGCCCACTGTTTTATTGTATTCGGCCTTAGTTCGTTGTCCAGGCTTCCTTCCTTCCATCCTGTTCTCGTAGGCTATGTACAGGGTGCCTGGGTGGACCAAAATAGACCCAAAGGTTTTTTGCCAATTCCTTGGCTAGAATTAAGAATATGGAAAAGAAATTTTACAGTCTTAAAGACAGTTCATATATTATACACACGATGACCAGATTTCATCAAAATATTTTAAACAGAACAAAGTTATATCACTCTTAATGAGGTCACCCACCGTCTGTTGGCGATTAAAAAAAGTAAAGCAACAAAAAGTAGCAAAACGCGATTTTATTACGTCTCATCTCAAATAATTGGCACAGACAGACACACAGACAGACAGACAGACAGACAGACAGACAGACAGACAGATAGACTGACATTTAATTGACATACAAAGAGCGCTTGTGCGTGTGTGTGTATGTGTTTATGTCTATGTGCGTGTGTGTGCGGGCGCGCGCGTGTGTTGGGTACTGTTGGTTGTACATATAGAAACGGTTCCACGACAATTGGTCTACCGACAACTGGTCTACCGACAACTCGTCTACCGACAATTCGTCTCCGGACAATTGGTCTAACGACAACTGGTCTACAGACGAATAGTATGGATGAAATAGAAGCTGGATTTATGAAAATGGTTTCCTAGCTTAAATGGAGGCTGGATCGATGATTTTATTCATGTATTTCGACATGCATCCAGCTTTCACCTCAGATCTAAAAATACCTTCATCCAGCTTCTATTTCTCACCTGTTATTTTCGTCAATCCAGCTTCTATTTCAGATATAAAACAATATCCTTATCCAGCTTCCATTACTTAAGCGTTTTTCATCAATCCAGCCTCTATTTCAGTTCAAGAAATACTTTCATCCAGCTGTTATTTCTCATGCGTTATTTTCGTCAATCCAGCTTCTATTTCACCTGTAAAAGAGCCATCATCCAGATTTCATTTCTCTTGCGTTTTTTCATCAATCCAACCTCCATTTCACCTGAAAAACTTTCATCCAGCTTCCAATTCTCAAGCGATGGATCAGTTGTCTGTAGACCAGTTGTCGTAGACGAATTGTCCGGAGACCACTTGTCGTTAGACGAGTTGTCGGTAGACGAGTTGTCGTGACACCTATAGAAACTGGCGGCCATTGTATCTTCACGCAAAACCAATTGATAAAACCGACCGTCTGCATTAATAACAATTGCAGAAATGTAACAATGTGAAAGAGGCACGACAATAATCAACGTACGTGGAGCTGGGGATGTGAAAAAGTCTCAGCCATGAAACTCTATGAATGATTGGAGGTTGAAATCCTCGACTCCCGGCAATTCTCACTCTGACTGTCTCAACGCGTCCACAGTTTCCTTGTTCCTGCTTGAACTCTTTTTGAATTCGTCTCCTTGTCTCAAAACACTCGTAAAATTTATCAGCCTCGTCTGGTCTGCACTCTGTAAAATCTCAGTGCTAGTTTTCGTTTGAAAACACCCATGCATATCCGCTCTTTGAACTTTTTTTATCCAAACGGTATTTGCCACACTAGTATGCCTTTCCCAAATGCCATTAGTCGAGGATGGAGAATGGAGATGTCGTGCTGCATCAATATAAGAAAATGCAATGGAGATCTCCATAATTTTATCATCTTCACACAAAGTAGCGTTAACGAGAACATTATTATTTACGCTTTTGCAATGCAAATCCATTCCTTAAGAACAACGGTGCTTAGGTCATTTAATGTTTAAGAAATTAATAACTTAACAATTGTGGAATTCTTCGTTCTCTTCGCAGAAACTACATCACAGTTTGAGAATTGTGCAATTGTCGTTGGATTAAATGATGGTCTGACCATAACAAAGGACGTCATCAAAATAAATCTACATCGACCAAATGAGATCTCAACAATAGAACAAGTTCCAACCACAATGCAAATCGATACATTCGCCGCTGTTTACTGTAACACAATGTACGTTACTGGAGTTGGAGCCAATAGAGGTGAGATCTGGAAATATAGTTTTGCTTCTGGTTGGATGAAATGCGCATCTTTAGCCTAGTTCAAGGTCGACGTAGACAGCGCAGCGTTTATCGATGAAGTATTGTACATCTGCGGAGGATTTGTGGATTCTAATGAAAGCGTTCTAGACAGCGTTGAAGCCTACAACGGAATCACCGATAAATGCGCCGCAGTTGGAAAGTTGGTTCAATATGTCAGGAGTTCAGGCAACTGTGTTCCATTCAACAGTTCACTTTACATCTTCGGTGGAATAGATAAAGATAGCAATGCGATGAATTGCATTCAAGTGTACAACACAAAATCAAACACATGCTCCGTTCTATCGAAACCAATGCCACGGCCTTATTGCTTGATGAGAGCAGTACTTTGGAAGCAGGGCCGTCTTATCCAGTAGGCACAGTAGGCACTGTGCCTAGGGCCTACGAACTTACCAGGGGCCTACGAAATCCTGAAAAAATATATTGAAAAATATATGCAGTGATTGGTCAATGACCAGAAAACGAAAAATTGCAAATTTAATTTTAACAAGCTAACTTTTTAAGACTAGAGTTAGCTAATGAAACAGTTACATGTTAACTTTGCGGCTCTTTGCATTCGCGAAATCGCTTATAACGTCTTCAAATGTCATTTCTCGCATTAGGCCTAAGTCGTTTTCAATTGAAAGCAATGCAAGGGAGGATAATCGTGCCTGTCCAATCGTTGACCTCCCGTAATTTTCAGTTTCGAAAAAGAAAGTTCACCTTCACAACTTGTTCCAAATATAGAAAGATCAATTCGAAAAGCATAATTGACATTTGGAAAACTGGAGACCTGTCAGCTATTTGTGATCTAATCATTTCAGCTACAGATTTATTGTCTGCAAACATTCGAGAAAACAAAAGAAATTCGTCAATAAATGCATCTTCTAGATCACATGGATATATCTCAATTAATGCCTTTGCTCTAATCACTATTTCTTCAGTTGATAAAGTTCTGTCAAGAAGAAAATTGAACCTTTCATGTAGTGTTGCGTAAGCTGCTAGCCGCTACCCATCTCAGTTATAAGTCTGGCAATGATCACAAAACATGGTTCAGCATAATTTTAAGAACTAATGTAAATGTGTTGCAATTTGAATTAATACAGAGTTGAGTTGGATAGGCCTTAGGGGCCTACGAATAGGTTAATATGCAAAAGTGCCTAGGGCCTACAATGACCATAAGACGGCCCTGTTTGGAAGACATCTGTTATTTTGGTTGGACGTTATACTTGTTTTATATTTGACATTGAGACGGAAACATGGAGAAAAAAAACAGTTCAAAACTGATGTTGTTCACTTTGGTCTTCTGCTTGAAAGTGAAAGAGTCTTTATCATCGGAGGAGGAATCAGCGAAAAAGATAAAGATGGCAAAACAATATGGAAATGCAGAGACGACGTTCGTTATGTTCCTCTCCAGAATATCATCAATGATAAAGCTGTTGAATGGAAGATTCACGGGAAATTGACAGACTGCGATCAGTGGTGTAGTACTATTATTATGTTCGCGTGTACATTAATAAAGATCGCTAGATGAATGTAATTTAGAAGCTTCTAAACATTTACTTCTTATTCTAGTTGGGTACTTGCTCTTGAATCTGTGACCCAGGAATTATAAGGTTCTAGGTCCACTTTAAAAAGTCGACCTAATGTTATATTCGTTATCGGGGTGCCATGGACTGGGCATAAAATTATTCATGGCAATGGGAAAAATAGTCACCCTTCCTTAATTAATTTTATCAGTATAACTCATTCGGTTTACATTGTTATAGCCTAGATATTATAGCCTACACATGATCATTGCAGAGGAAAACACTTCGACAAATTTATTTCATTCGCCAGCTGTGACGCGGTGAAATACAATTTTGTGCGATAACCCCAAAAATCGTTTTTCCCGATTTTGCAAAAAGTGGACATACAATGATGGAACTCTTGTAAAATCAAGGCTTTTTAAAGAAATTTTTATAACTGCACAGCTCCTTCGCTCCCGTCCAGTCCTGCATAGTAAATAACTCTCAATCGGTGGAAATGACATTTTAAAACTATTGTTAGCTGCATTAAAGGGTTTCTGCAACTGCACAAATACACTTGCACACTGCACATTTTGTGTACAACTGCACACAAAGAAGTCCTGTATCATACGATAACTCATATGCGATATCACGCAGGCTAGTGTGCAATATTATACAAAATCCTATTATAGTAACCAAGATTTTGGTATATCAAAATAACTCATTCTCGGTTTACATTATGACATTTTTTAAACAATGGAGGAAGCTGCGTCTGTTGAATGTTAGCCTAACATTTAACAGACGCAGCTTCCTCCATTGTTAGACAAATGGCGATGGCTAAAATAACGGTAACGCAGAGGAGCGAAGAACAGAAGACAACGGGTTGGACACCCACTAGAGCCTATAGGCTATAATAGCCCCACAAGGTTCGAATCAAACTTCTGTTTCTGGGGCGACGGTTTAACTGGCATACGCTATAAGCTATGCATGATCCTTCGAGATTTAAAAAAGTTTGGGGTTCACTTCCTGGAATATAGCATAGGCTATAATAATAATTTTATAGTCTTCGTTGATGTCGTGTTTGACGATAAAAACGATTACATTGCAATGTTGGAAGGCGACAGATAAGCGTTGGCAGATAAATGCATGCCTAGCTGCTGTGTTGTCTCCTGATATCTGCATGGCAAGAAAATGGCGGAAACAGGTCAGGCGATGTTCACCTATGCTATTCGACAAAGAATTAAAAGGTAACAAAACAGTTAATGGCCACAATGGCCATATCCTGTGACGGCTTTCAAATTCTCATAATTTTATCTTCCTTGTGTTTAACTTTCAAGAACCAAGACCCAGAGTCCCAGACCCGACCTACTGAAATTGTTGGCCTATAGCTGGCGCCGCCTCTGATCCGCACCGAATAAAATTAATGTGCATAATTAATGTGCATAGACAGGGACCCATGTGAACCTAGTAGAACCATAGACCACACAAAAATGGAGCGGTCATATAGAAAGGTAGAAAGGAGGTCATGCATTCATGATCGTCACCACTCAGAAAAGACGAAACATGGAATCGGTGAATAAAATCCCATGGTCAACAGCGTCAAATGCGGCACTGACATCAAATAGAGCCAGCAGGGTGAGCTGGCCTCCGTCAACCGCTCCGTAGATGTCTAAAAGAAGACGAAGAAGCAATGTCTCAGTTGAGTGGTGCTCTCTACAGCTAGATTGATTTGGAGGAAGCAGTTTTTCTCCTCAAGTGGACAACGAGCTGCATAGCAACCAATAAATTATATACATACATCCATAACATGACATCAATGCTTAAAGTATGGCTGGACAATCATGGACGGCGTCCATGCTCTTATTTTTGAAATCTTCACAGTCATTGCACAGTGCACACCGTCCTGCCAGTTGCTAGGCCTGCATAGCCTGAAAAAGGAATGGCGTCTGAATAACATAACGTTTAGCATGCAATTTGGCTAACGCATGGAGTCATTGAAGCAGAAAGTGGGCAAAAGAGAGGCCATAACTGGGTCACTCTTTCATTTTCACACTTCAAAGGCACAATTCCACCACCGCCTTAATTATCAAACAGGTGAACTGCAGCTGAGAAGAGAAACAGAGTAAGACAACTTTGCTTTTATTCAGGCAATCGTTTAATTATTTTAAGTTTCATCTTCTTGTGTAGTTTTTTTTAGTTAGACGTAGGCTAATTCCACGATTTCAGAGCTTAGTCCTATAAGGTCTGTGTGCCATGGCTTTTACAACAGACACGGACTCATCATCTCGGCGCCTAACTAACTGCCACGTGCACCGCATTTGTTGCGATGTGTTAGTGCGTTTTAGTTTAGTTTTCAGCGAAGTTCTGCGTCGAGTTTGCAGCTGACGGATCGGATTATCTTCCGAGACAAAGATATCCTAACTAGGCCCCCCAGAAATTCGCGATCTTGCGCCGCGCAATTTTTGCGCAAATTTCCAGATTTAGCGCAACAGCGCAAAAATTGGCAATCCGCGCAATTTTAGCGCAAATTTTTGACAAAATCTTGCTAATTTATCTAAATTGGGCTTTGATTGACTTAAAATCACCGCGGCCCATGAGAGTTCAACATAACAACGACGACCGATGTGCGATAATCAAAATGGCGACCGCCGAATGGGATAAAATCACAGATGAATTTTTAGTTAAAGATCGATATTTTTGGTAGTAACGCACAAACTTATAGTATAAAAAATTCCAGAACTTCACGGCCACACAATAAAATGTGTTAGACGAAGTTTCTCAAAGCGGTCACACAGCAGCGTCGCTTGCTGTCTCGGCTTATGACAGAACGAACGCATTTAATCTATAGGCGTCAGGCGTGCACACAAAGACGGAAAGCTAGTACTCAGCACGTTGTGTAACTTGGTGATTCATTATAATATAGGCTATATAATACTATTTTGAAGTGTCATTTGTAATGAGCGTAGATTTTGGTGGGCGTGAATTGTGCAAAATTCAAATTATTTGCGATCGTCTGCATACATTAATCTTATGGTTATAGGAACTTTATAACTGCATTTTTGGCTTGATTGTCTAATTTCTAGAACGCCAAAGCTTTACATTAAATGACAAAAACACTGTTAGATACTTTGGTACACTGATTCAATGAAAAAATAACGAACATTTTGATTTTTTAACTTCCGCAAAATTCGCGCAAATTTCTCGTTTTTGGTGCGCAATTGTTTCAATTTTTTGGCGCAAATTTCTGGGGGCCCTACCTAACGGTTGTGAGCAACACTTTTTGTTTTGGTCAATTTTCGACGGTTTTTGTTCTGAAATTCACAGCCAGCGCCACGCTTCAGTGGAGCTTGACTTCAATGCATTGCATGTATCTTTGCGGCTATGATAAGTTTCGGGGGTTTTACATCAGACTTGGACTTTCCCGGTCTCGCCTACCGGGTGGTTTGGATTAATGACGCCATCGTCCGTCATGGTACAACTTCGGCTGCGCAGTCGATCCGAGTGTTTTAGGCGGAAAATTTATCTGACCTTTGACGTCTTCGACCTCGGGGTTCGCTGACCTTGGTGTCAGTTGGTGATGCACGTTCCTATGTGTGGTTTCATGGAGCCTCAAGTCCGCTGTTTTCACGCTCTACAGCAGTATAGCTGGTTGAGAATGCGGCCAAGCGTTCGCCGAAGCGTTCAACCGTTGCAGAGTGGAGGGATGCCCTTTGGCCCCTACTCAAAAGCATCGTCGGCTTGTGATCTAGTTTGCACTTGGTCTCTGCTTTTCGACGCTGGTGTCTTCCATGGGTTTCTTGAACATACATCCTTTCTTCGACCTCTCGCAGTCAACCCATCTCAACGTCCTCTTCCTAAAAGGGGACTCTGTGTGGCACAATCACCAGCCACACAGTCTTTAGATTTAATCGGAAAAATAATTTACTATAGCCTACTAAACAAAAAGGGTATCAGTTCAATTGGGACACCGTGTATATATTATATACTGAACGAAAAGCAAGAAGCAAAGCGATTAAATGCAGGCTTTGGAGATATTTGAGAACTCTTTAATATGCTGAACGCAATTGGCTACAAAATATACCTAACAACCAATATTAAAAAAGATAGGATTTATTTGACCATAGGAAGTTTTTCACGTAAGAATTTGAAATCAAATGTGAAAGTGAGGCCTTGGAAAATAACCTTTCTGGTTTCCTGCGACGCATGATCTTAAACGACAGATTTCTGCTATTGCTAAACAACCTAGGATCCTAGATATTATTTTATGTACATTACATTTTGGGCTTAATTATTGTCTTTTTTGAAGGCCGTGTAACTTCTTTGCAAAGTCCATCTTAAACAGAATAGACCAACTTACTCTCACTCTCACTCACTTACAATACACTTCAATCATCCCAGCCGTTCTACCTTCGTCAGTTGTTCACCATCCAGCCACATCATTCAACACGCTCCTCATTATCCATTACACTGCTTCGCCCTCCTATCACTTCATCACTGAAATTTGCAAACCGCTCCATAGCCATTGCCGTTCCACCTCTCTGGAACAAACTCCTGCCAGAACTTCGGCAAACTTTCGACCCATCATACGAACTCACCAAAACTCCACCTCTCGCTATCTCCCCACAGGTCTTTCACTCATAACTGAAAACATTGCTCTTTCACAAATCCTATCCTGATTCCTCCTCTTCTCATCACATCCCTCGTCATTTCAATTCTAAACATCACCCACCTTAGCCGTCCATCTATCTGCCTGCCTGACTCTCCGGACTTGACCCGCTGCCTATCGATTTTGTTTTGATTGAGCGCTTGTGAATAAGCTGGTTCCCGCGACTTGGCTTTTGTGGGCGCTGTAGAAGTCTCGAGATAACGATTACGATTACGATTACTTAAATTTCTTTATTAAGGTTTTAACCGGTCAAATCATTTCGAAGAATTGTTTAGTCTGCAAGTATTTTGTTTAATAGATATGAGTATTCTGCAAAACCTTGTGATATTTTTGCAGTCTATGAGTAGGCCTATGCAATTTAGTGACATGGGCCTAATGAGCAAAACTTCAATCCATGGTAGCTCTATGACGTCGTCGTCATCGTCGTCGTCGGTGCCTTATTCGTCACTTCGAAAATTGATGACCTCATGGACAATCTTTCCCCAGAGATCTTTCCGCTTTTTTGCGCGCACCATCCGTTCCATCGACAGTCGGGTCCATTCCATCACATCGTCCATCCACATTGTTCTTGGTCTTCCTCTTCCTCTTTATCCTTCAGTTTCTAGTTTATAACTTTCTGAAGGCAGTTTGTTGTCTTCCTCATAATAATTATGTCCGAAATATTGTAATTTCCTTTTTACTATTACATTCCAAAGTTGTTGTCCAGACACCCACTTCTCTCATATTTGTGATTGTAATTACAATTGTAATTCAGACAATTTATATAGCATAGACCGTAGCAAGCCACTTCTATGATGTTTTTGCGCGCATATTGTCAACTGTCAGAGTAAATGGCATGAACTCGAGAGAGAGCAAGTGCAGCTTCAATTGTTTTTTTTACGTTGATTCAGTCTTGATTTCCTGGATAGTTGCCGGAAGACTGTTCCTGGCACGTGGGCCTGCGACCCGAAAGGCGCGATCACCCATTTTAGTTTTCGTCGCAGGCGCGGACACGTCGGAGGTCTTGGACGATCGCAGACGGGACCTACTTGGATCGTCTGCTAGCGGTTTGATGCTGTCTCTAGGTAACCTGGTGCGCAATTGTTGAGACATCTGTACATAAGGATACAAAGTTTGAAATTGACAAACGAAAGTAATAGTCAGTTGGAGAAGAACTGTTATGAGCCAATCATTGATCAAGTGTTGACGACTTCGTTTTCTTTGTCTCGACATAAATTACTAGTGATGAGTCATGTGCCTCGTCGGCTTAGTTCAATTACCTCGCTATAGATGATTTGGATAAGGAGTTTAGGCAGGGCCGTCTTATGGTCATTGTAGGCCCTAGGCACTTTTGCATATTAACCTATTCGTAGGCCCCTAAGGCCTATCCAACTCAACTCTGTATTAATTCAAATTGCAACACATTTACATTAGTTCTTAAAATTATGCTGAACCATGTTTTGTGATCATTGCCAGACTTATAACTGAGATGGGTAGCGGCTAGCAGCTTACGCAACACTACATGAAAGGTTCAATTTTCTTCTTGACAGAACTTTATCAACTGAAGAAATAGTGATTAGAGCAAAGGCATTAATTGAGATATATCCATGTGATCTAGAAGATGCATTTATTGACGAATTTCTTTTGTTTTCTCGAATGTTTGCAGACAATAAATCTGTAGCTGAAATGATTAGATCACAAATAGCTGACAGGTCTCCAGTTTTCCAAATGTCAATTATGCTTTTCGAATTCATCTTTCTATATTTGGAACAAGTTGTGAAGGTGAACTTTCTTTTTCGAAACTGAAAATTACGGGAGGTCAACGATTGGACAGGCACGATTATCCTCCCTTGCATTGCTTTCAATTGAAAACGACTTAGGCCTAATGCGAGAAATGACATTTGAAGATGTTATAAGCGATTTCGCGAATGCAAAGAGCCGCAAAGTTAACATGTAACTGTTTCATTAGCTAACTCTAGTCTTAAAAAGTTAGCTTGTTAAAATTAAATTTGCAATTTTTCGTTTTCTGGTCATTGACCAATCACTGCATATATTTTTCAATATATTTTTTCAGGATTTCGTAGGCCCCTGGTAAGTTCGTAGGCCCTAGGCACAGTGCCTACTGTGCCTACTGGATAAGACGGCCCTGAGTTTAGGTCGCTGCAGTTGGGGAAGAAACTTGGAAACAGATTTGTAATGCATTCGTAACCCAAACGGAATTAGCACAGAAGCTGCGTCTATGACCCGAGATGGCCTTTAGTTGCAAACGGAATTAGGGGTAACGGCTTCTCGTCGTGTGTTACCAACCACTTCAACTTGAAGGAATATTTAGGCTATACATCTGATATTTACCACGTGTCTGTCTATTGTCTAAGTTGACTTAAAGCAACGTTATGATTTTATACGATAATTATGTGTAGAGAGTTTTCAGTTTTCAATATTATATTATTGAGAATTGTAAGCTTAATTCAACAAATACCAATGAATACATGGGCGGAGTTTATCAGGGGCTAGGGGCTAACCCCCCCCAAGAAGACCCAGGTTCATTTTTTTGCCGTGTAAATGGTAGCTTAGTCCCTCCCAAAGGCATCTGCCCCTCCAAGAACGGAAACCAAACTCCGCTTATGATTGAATATAAATTAAGACATTCAATTTGATCGGAGTTTCTGCCCATTCTGTTTTATAGGATTTTTGGGGAAGCGAAAATGGCGGAAGTAGGAGAGAAGGCTGCAAAGCAACTTCAAAATATGACAGAATGTTCGATCTGCATGAGTGATTTCACTGATCCCAGAGTGCTGCCATGTATTCACACTTTCTGCCTCGAATGCCTGAAATGCACTGGAGAGGAGGCGCAGATGAATCCAGGAGAGAAGATGCCATGTCCGTTGTGTCGGATGGAGTTCATTATTCCGGTAGATGGAATGAATGGTGTACAGAAGAACTTCTTCATGTTAAACTTCTTGGAGTTCAAGACTACGCTGCAATTAGGGAGCAATACCATAGTCTTCTGTGACACGTGTAACATTAGGAATGAGGGCAGAACAGGTGAAATACCGAAAGCCACGATGATATGCTTAGAATGCCAAGAAAACTACTGTGACAGCTGCGTTAAAGTTCACCAATTTCAGAAACTGAGCAAAAATCACCAAGTAGTAAACATTGGAAGTGATTCCAAATTAGATATGCAACGAAGATTTTCTGCAATATACTGCAGCAAACACACTCAGAAACCATTAGACTATTACTGCGCCGGTTGTAAGAAAATCGTATGCGTGTCTTGCTTCGTTGAAAGTCATGCAGCACACAAATGCAAAGATGTGACTACAGTTGACGGTGAGTTTCGCCAAACAATTCAAAAGAATTCATCAAAGATATCGATCTTTGCAGATGAAATGCTGTCATTACGAAGGAATGCAGAGACTAGAAAGGCAAAATTCCTGAAAGAAATAGTCGATACGGAAAACGAAATTCTTAGAAGAAATCAGGAACTCAAAGACATGATAGATGAGAACACAAAATCACTTTTGAATCAGTTATCTGTAATAAAGTCAAATCATTTGAAGCAAATAGAAATCGAAGTGGAAGAAATTGGCAGAAGATGCACAATACTGAAGAGTTTTGAGGCTTATTGCACTGAATTGAGATTGAAAGGATCGGCCAGCGATATCTGCAATTCGGTTGACCAGTTAATTGCTAAGGCAGACGATTTGGAAAGAGATCACGAGGCAATCATTGGTCGTCCATATCAGTCAGTTGAAGTTTCTTTTCAAGCAACAGATTTACTGGAAATTTCAAAGACGTCTAACAACAATGTGGTTGGAGAAATAAAAGGTGAGTTCTATCACAATCTTTAGTTGAGTGTTCCTTCCACTTAAGCTGTGGTTTATGTTGTCTTTGAGGACCATGTATTCTCCGTTTCGTTCTAAATGCTTCATGGGTGCTTTATTTCTCTTTTCCATTGAATTGTGGTTGTAGAATAACGACTATGCTTAGTAAAAACCAACAATTTCGATGTTGCTCATTTAGAAACCAAAATCTATGTGTGAATTTTTTATATGGTCGTTCGAAGGACATTCTGTGGATAATTCTACAGGAGTTTTTGGTTTTTCACAGTGAAGTAATAACGTGTGATTAATAATTTTTAGTTAACAGGAAAATTAATACGGCTTAAGAATCTGGATTGCCTTCAACCGACCGTTTTTCTATCGCTGTCGTCTCTGAGTCTTTTCTTGTGTTCATCTCAACCGTGTTCTCTGTATAATGATCTCTAGACCTTTCTCCATGCTTGACTCATGCTGTCTCTCGCCCATAGGCCTTAGGTTCTTGTCCCTGCTTCATTTCCTTCCCTCCTGATCACGTAGCGTATATAATAAATAAATCAGAAGGATACAAATTGAGAAGAGAAAATGCTTGTTTAAGAAGGGTGCTATAGGGCCGACGACGGTACAACAGTGGACGAGTGAGCAGGGTAAGGGAAATGCAGACAGACTCAAACTCCACCACTGTTTGTACTCCGACGGTGCCAGTCTCATTCCTGGATAAAGGAGGAGGGCGACACCAATCATCTTTGCAATAGCAGTGTGGTTAAGCAGCAGCAAGTAGACAGACATAGATACACACTCGAGTGAAGGGAGAGAGACAATAAGAGAGACAGATTAGGACAGAGAGACAGTCAGACATACAGGCAGACAGACAGAGACAGAGACATACATATACAGTGACTACAGAGAGCACTTGTGCGTGCGTGTGTATGTCTGTGTGTGTGCGCGCGCCCGCGCGTGCGCGCGCGAGTTGGTTGTAGAAACTGGCGGTCATTGTATCTTCACGCAAAACCAGTTGATAATCACAATTGCAGAAATGTAACTGTGAAAGAGGTACGACAATAATCAACGTGGAGCTGGGGGTGTGCGAAAATGTCTCAGCCATGAAACCCTATGAATGATTGGAGGCTGAAATCCTCGACTCCTGGCAATTCTCACTCTGCCAGACTTACTGTCTCAACGCGTCCACAGTGTCCTTGTTCCTGCTTTAACTCGTTTTGAATTCGCCTCCTTGTCTAAAAAAACTCGTAAAATTTATCAGCCTCGTCTGCCCTGTAAAATCTCAGTGCTAATGTTCGTTTGAAATCACCCATGCATATCCGCTCTTTGGACATTAGTTTTCTATCGAAATGGCATTTGCAACACTATTATGCCTTCCCAAAATGTCCTTAGCCGAGGATGGAGAATGGAGATGTCGCGCTGCATCAATATAAGAAAATGCAATGGAGATCTCCATAATTATTTCTATCATCTCCACACAAAGTAGCGTCAACGACAACATTATTATTTACGCTCTTGCAATGCAAATTCATTCCTTAAGGACAACGGTGCTTAGGTAATTTAATGTTTAAGGAATGAGTAACTTAACAATCATGGAATTCTTCGTTTTATTCGCAGAAACCACTTCACAGTTTGAAAATTACGCAATTGTCGTGGGATTACATGTAGATGATGGTCTGACCATTACAGAGGACGTCATCAAAATAAATCTACATCGGCCAAAGGGGAGCTCAACAATAGAACAAACACCAACCACAATGCTGTACGAGACAGTCGCCGCCGTTTACTGTAACACAATGTATGTTATTGGAGTAGGAAACGTTAAAGATGAAATCTGGAAATACAGTTTTGTTTCTGGATGGGTGAAATGCGCTTCATTAGTTCAAGGTCGACGTAGACACAGCGCAGCGTTTATCGACGAAATATTGTATATCTGCGGAGGATTGGTGGATTCCAATGAAAGTGTTCTAGACAGCGTTGAAGCCTACAACGCACTCACAAATAAATGCGCCGTGGTTGGACAGTTGGTTCAAAGTGTCAAGAGTTCAGGTAACTGTGTTGCATTCATGAGTTCACTTTATATCTTCGGTGGATCCGATGAAGACAACGAAGCTTTGGATTGCGTTCAAGTGTACAACACGAAAACAAACACATGCTCTGTTCTATCGAAAACAATGCCACGGCCTTATCACATGATGAGAGCTTTACTTTGGGAGACTTCTGTTATTCTGGTTGGACGCTCTACCTGTTTTATATTTAATATTGAAATGGAAACGTGGCAAGAAAGAAAACAGTTCAAGACCGATGTTGCTGGCTTTGGATTGGTTCTCGAGAACGAGAGAGTCTTTGTCATCGGAGGAGGAATCAGCGAAAAAGACAAAGATGGCAAATTTACAAAATGGAAATGCAGAGACGACGTTCGGTATGTTACTCTTCGGAATATCCTCAATGATAAACCGGTTGAATGGAAGATTCGTGGGAAATTGTTACAGCCAACCCTTGTACTGGCTTACGCAAAAATGCACATTTTGATCTAGTACATAATCCTGACTCACATCTTTGGATGGCTTGCCGTAATAGGACCAATCTTTATTGACAAGAAAGATTATCACTGTTGCACTCTTGCTGTCTCCAGGTTTGGTACTGATGCTGACAGACTGAGATCAGTGGTGTTACAGTAGTAGTATTATGTTCGCGTGTACATTAATAAAGATCGCTAGATGAATGCAATTTTGAAGCTTCTAATCATTTGCCTCTTATTTTATGTGCTCCACTTGCTCTGGAATCTGTGTCCCAGGAATTATAAGGTTCTATGTCCACTTTTTAAAAATCAACCTAATGCTATATTCGTTATCGGGATGACATGGGTTGGCATAAGTCGACAATGGGAAAATAGTCACCCTTAATTAATTTTATCAGTATTTAATTCATAATCGGTTTACTTTGTGATAGCATATAGATGTAGCCTGCGCATGATCATTATAGAGAAAAATACATCGAAAATTTAACTACGTCGCCAGCAGTGACGTGGTGAAATAAAATTTGGTGCGAGAATCATAAAAATCGCTTTCCCAATTCCGCAAAAAGTGGACAAACAATGATAGAACTCTAACAATAATCACACAATAACGCATACGTGTATGCGATATCTCGCAGACTAGAAGTGCAATATTATACAATATAACAACCAGGATTTTGGTATATCAAAATATCTCATACTCGGTTTACATTATGACATTTTTTAAACAATGGAGGAAGCTGCGTCTGTTAAATGTTAGCTAACATTTAACAGACGCATCTTCCTTCATTGTTAGACAAATGGCGTTGGCTAAAATAATGGTAACGCAGAGGAGCGAAGAACAGAAGCCCGCAGGTTGGACACCCACTATAGCCTATAATAGCCCACAAGGTTCGACTCAAACTTCCGTTTCTGGGGTGACGATTTAACAGGTATACATGTACGCAATAGGCTACGCACGATCCTTCGAGATTTCAAAAATTATGGCTATCACTTCCTGGAATATAGTATAGGTTTTAATAATAATAATTTTATAGTCTTCGTTGATGTCGCATTCGACGATAAAAGCGATTGCATTGCAATGTTGGAAGGCGACAGATAAGCGTTGGCAGAGAAATGCATGCCTAGCTGCTGTGTTGTCTCCAGCTATCTGCCGAAACAGGTCAGGCGATGTTCACCTAGGCTATTCGACAAAGAATTAAAAGGTGACAAAAGTTAGCGGCCACAATGGCCATATCCTGTGATGGCCTTCAAATTCTCATAATTTTACCTTCCCTGTGTTTAACTTTCAAGAGCCAAGACCCAGAGTCCCAGATCCGACCTGCTGAAATTGTAGGCCTATAACTGGCGCCGCCTCTGATCCGTACGGAATAAAATTAATGTGCATATTTAATGTGCATAGGCAGGGACCCATGTGAACCTAGTAGAACCATGGACCACACAAAAGGAGCGGTCATAAAAGGAGGTCATGCATTAATGATTGTCACCACTCAGACCAAACGAAACATGCAATTGGTCAATAAAATCCCATGGTCAACAGCGTCAAATGCGGCACTGACATCAAATAGAGCCAGCAGGGTGAGCTGGCCTCTGTCAACCGCTCCGTAGATTTCTAAAAGAAGACGAAGAAGCAACGTCTCAGTTGAGAGGTGCTTTCTAATGCTAGATTGATTAGGCGGAAGCAGTTTTTCTCCTCAAATGGACAACGAGCTGCATAGGCTATATATGGCAACCAATACATTATATACATACATCCATAACATGACTCAAGAAGGCTTAAAGTATGGCTGGACGATCATGGACGACGTCCATGCACTTATTTTCAAATCTGCACAGTCACTACACAGTGCACACCGTCCTTCCACTTTGTAGCGTTTCGGCTTCTGCCCTACTTCTGGAGCCAATGGTAGCGGAATAGCTTTTGGAACCAACCGTAGCTCGTAGGGACGCTGGATGTTGTGTGAATAATGCTTCCCTTTTGTGCATTCCACTCTGCTCTGTAGCAGATAATTCTGACCCAGGATATGTGTGTATTTTCAACATAGGTTCAGAGGTATACTATCAGAATTCAATCGCCTTTCTCTCACTCGTAATCCGACACCAAGCTCTTCTTTCCAGATACCAGATGGCGAGTAAGTTCCAAGACAATATTTCATGACTGCTGAGTGAACAGCGGCCCCCGCTAATTGTGAAGAACCAGATTTTTGTCATTCACTACAACAGACTTTAGTCTTTCATTATCAAAAGCTACGGGTGGCATCACAGTGTCTGGGATTACATTTCCATTGGCTAAGCCTATCGGGACAGCTGCCTCATCCTCCTCTATGGCGCTACATAAATACTCTGGGCGATCGCCCAATTCTACAGCATCGGCCCGATCGGCCGCTAGAAATAAATCACACATCGCTGATAAACAGATTCTTTAATAAAACACTTAACTAATACAAGATACCGTGCACACAATGCATTATCGTCAATCTGCACAAAGCACAGGCCTAACCAAACAGTATCTAGCACATAATGTAACAATGAAACTGCCATGGGTGGAGTTTGGTTTCCGTTCTTGGGGGGCTGAAAAAAATTTGGTCCAGAACGAGCGGCGCAAACAATATTTTCTCGGACCAAAAAGTTGATGACTTTTTAGTTGTTTACTTTAAAGTTCTTGGGGCTAAACTCGGAAAAAGATACCATTTGCACGGTAAAAAAAGATGAATCTGGGACTTCTTGGGGGCTTAATCCGTAACCTAGCCATCGTTAAACTCCGCCAATGGAAGTGAGTGAGTATTTGCAGTCTAACGTCACTGTGTGGTGACAAAGACCATTTGCGACGCCCTCCTCCTTAATCCAGACTTGGGACTGGCACTGGCAGAGTGCAACCAGCGGTGGAGTTTCCGCCCATGGAAACTGCACGAACCAAATGTCTTTCGCTAAACGGCGCGAAGCCCAGGCCTAACTACACTGCACGAGGCAAAGCTGTGTGCTTCATAAACTACTAAGCTGGACTGTCTAGACACTAGTCTTTGTTAGAAGATAAAAGAGCGGGTACACGCTAGGATTCGTACTGCAACTAAATGACCAAATTTCGTGGCCTCACAAAACACAAGACAAACCCGGAATCGACCCGAGCGATTCCTGAATACTTTCCACTTAGCAATATATTAGTACACATCAGTGCTGTCACCCATCATCATGACCACCAGCGCAACATTGCCGCGTCACCTGACATTATATCACGGAGTCAACATACATGCGCACATTCGCGACACCTCGTGACGGGTGCTAACACAAGTAAAGGGCGATAAAACGTCATCGCAATACAATAATTATACCTAATTCACTTACTTACTAAATAAAGCAAAGCTGAAGAGTTCACCAACTCTACATTAGGCCTGGAGAGCCTGGAAAGGGAAAGGCGTCCAAGCACTTGTTTTTCGACACTTTGGGCATTTCATAGCATACATGTACATGCATAACATACGTGTACAATTGTACATGCATAACATGCATTCCAATGTAATTTGACTAACGCATGGAGCCATTGGAGCAGAAAGAGAGACGGTCTACAAAAGAAAAGCCATAGGCCTAACTGGGTCACTCTTTCATTTTCACACTTCAAGTTCAAAGAAAGAATTTCACCACGGCCTTATCAAACGGGGATCTGCAGCAGAAGAATAGAAACAGAGTAAGACAACTTCGCTTTGATTCTGAGTCCAGGTAATCGTTTAATTGTTTAAAATTTCATCTTCTTCTGTGGTTTTTAGTTAGACGTAGGCTAATTCCACGATTTCAGAGCCATGGCTTTTGCAATCTGTTCGTCATTGCTTTTACAATATATATGGAGTCACCATCTCGGCCCCTAACTGGCTGCCACACGCGCCGCATTTGTTGCGATGTATTAATGCGTTTTGGTTTAGTTCTGCGTCGAGTTTGCAGCTGTCGGGTCGGATTATCTTCCGGGACATAGATATCCTAACGGTTGTGAGCAACACCTTTTGTTTTGGTCAATTTTCGACGGTTTTTGTTCTGAAATTTACAGCCTAAGCCACGCTTCAGTGGAGCGTGATTTCAATACTAGCCTGTATCTTTACCGGCATGGTAGGCCTAAGTTTCAGGCCTTTTACGCCAGACTTGGACTTCCCTGGCCTCGCCTATATACCGGGTATTTTGGAATAATGACGCCACCGTCCGTCATGGTACAACATCGGCTGCGCACTCCGCAGTCGATCCAAGTGTTTTAGGTGGGAAAATCATCTGACCTTTGACGTCATCGGTATCTTTACGGCTATGGAAAGTTTCGGGCCTTTTGTAACCAGACTTGGACGGAAATCAGTCTACAAAAGAAAGGCCATAACTGGGTCACTCTTTCATTTTCACACTTCCCCGGCCTCGCCTACCTAGGCGCCACCGTCCGTAGGCCTACTGGTACAACTTCGGCAGCGCGGTCGATCCGAGTGTTTTAGGCGGGAAAATCATATGACCTTTGACGTCATTGACCTCGCGTTCGCTGGCCTTGGGGATGGACGTTTCTCTGTGTGGTTTCATGGAGCCCGAAGTCCACTGTTTTCACGCTCTAGCGGGTTGAGAATGCGGCCAATCCTTCGCCGGAGCGTTCAACCGTTGCAGAGTGGAGGGATGCCGTATGGCCACCTACTCAAAAGCATCGTCGGCTTGTGATCTAGGTTGCATCTGGTCTCTGCTTTCGCCGCCGGGGTCTTGAACCTAAATCCCATCTTCGACCTCTTGCAGTCAACCCATCTCAACGTCCTCTTCCTGCAAGGGGACTGTGAGTGGCGCAATCACCAGCCACACACGCTTCGATTTAATCGGAAAAAATAATTTACTATTATGTTCGTGTTATGTACCAAATTTTATGCAAAGTGAACATTTTCTCGCCAGTCTGCAGCACTATAATGTAGACTTATTGCTTTCTTGCTTAGCATCAAGCCGGTATTCAATGCTTCGATACTAAGCAAAAAGACAGTAACTCATTTTTATACAATAATAATCAAATTTCACTAAAAACGAGTTTATTTCCTAAATTCACAAGTTTAAATATGACTGTTTGCAAAAATTCAGAAAGATTGAAGTATTATTTCTGGTTGGATTAAACTGATTTCTTCTTTGTCGTTTTACGCGGAATCAACTTTTTTGAGTTACTGTCGTTTTGCTTAGCACGGCAGTATAGCCTACTTTCTTGTTAATGGCCAGTTACTTAGTTTGATATAGTCAATAGTAGGCCTAGGCCTAATCATTCTAAAGACTAATTCAATTGATAAACTGTTGTTTGTCTAATAGTTTTACGACTTATTCGATTCACCTGGGTACATTCTATCTTACTTCTAAGTCTATTATTTATATAATCTGTAACCTGTTGCGGTTTGGCAGCTGGATTGTCCATTAAACGAATACATACACTGACGGAAATGGAAGAAGCGCAAAACGAGTAAATGCAGGCTTTGGAGATGTTCGAATAAATGCAGGCTTTGGAGATGTTCGAATAAATGCAGGCTTTGGAGATGTTTGAGAACTCTTTAATTTACTGAACGCATTAATTTTGGTTACAAAATACCTAAAAAAAATCAATATTAAAAATGATAGGATTTATTTGACCATAGCAAGTCTTTCACGTAAGAACTTGAAATCAAAAGTGAAAATGAAGTTTTGGAAAATAACCCTGCTGGCATCCAATGATGCATAGTCTTACACGACAGATTTCTTCTATTACTAAACAACCCAGAATCCTAGATATTATTTTATGTATATTACATTTTATGGTTAATTATTGTCTTTATTGAAGGCCGTGTAACTTCTTTGCAAAGTCCATCTTCAACAGAATAGACCAAATAAAATTTCTTTATCAAGGTTTTAACCGGTCAAATCATTTCGAAGAATTGTTTAGTCTGCAAGTAGCCTACTTTGTTTAATAGATATCAGTACTCTCCAAAACCTTGTGATATTTTAAGTCTATGACTGTGCAATTTAGTGACATAATGAGGAAAACTTCAATCCATGGTCGCTCTATAATGTTGCCGTCGTCGTCGTCGTCGGTGCCCTATTCGTCATTCCAAACATTGGCGGCATCATGGACAATTTTTCTTCAGAGATCCTTCTGCTGTGTTGCGCGCACCACCAGTTCCATCGACAGTCCCGTCCATTCCATCACATCGTCCATCCACATTCTTCTTGGTCTTCCTCTTCCTCTTGATCCATCAGTTTCACCGGTTATTATAACTTTTTCAAGGCAGTTTGTTGTCTTTCTCATTATATGACCGATATACTGTAACTTCCTTGTTTCTATTACACTCCAAAGTTGTTGCCCATACACCAACTTCTCTCAGCACTTCCTCATTCCTCTTTTTGGCTGTCCAATGTATTCTGCGTATTCTTCTATATGACGTTGTTTCAAATAGCAATTTTTGTTCATTGTTCACTCTATCTGTATGTCCAATTGTCCATGCCTCTGAACCGCACGTTGCTATCGGCCATACCAGTGTTCGCAGCAATCTTAGCTTGGTCGGAGTAGCTATTCCTTTATTTTTCCATATTGTACCTATTCCGGATTGTACTTTTTTCGCCATACTCACTAGGGTGGTCCAAAAAAATAAAATTCAAGCTAGGTACCAAGGCGCCCTCTCAGTTTGTTAGACCTGTCAATAGACTATATAGTATTATTGAGACCAAATTTCAGCTTCCCAGTTCAACTGGAAGGCGGTGCTCAACGACATCGAAATATTACCATGTAGTTGTATTAGCAAGAAATCTTGATGCCTTTTAGCTTGATCAAAAACCTCAACCCTTGTCATGTAGATGAACTTGAAATAGATTCTGTTGCACTATCATACTTATTACAGTCAGTGCTAGCTACTTAGCTGTTTAGCCATCAAGTGACAAGTGCATTTTGATAGCAATAACACTCCAGGTGATCTGATCATGAAGCATTGAGATTGTTGGTCACAATTACTGCAGCGCTTATGTGCGATCCTTTTGTCCTGCCATTTTCACGGAAAACCATTCATATGGAGTGCTTAAAAAGCCAAGATGGAGCAACCTGAAGCTGTAAGATCTGAATTTGTGCCAAATTAACCACTTGCAGTACACTGGAAATGTTGACCGCCTGTGAGTGCTAGTTTCAGGTGATGGTGTCGCTAAACTCTTTGGTATGCCCAAATGTCCCTCTATGACAGGATATAATTTAAATCCAAGGTCATTCATCATCTTCAAAAGTTATTGAGACTCGCTGATAATGGCTAAGACTTGATCTTTGACACAACACCGGACGTTTTAGGGAAGTGTACGTTTTTCGGGAAAACAGGATATGTAAAATGTTCCTGTGGTTGGCCTGCTGTCGTCATTGTGATTGAGTTGATTTAAGCCAAAATCTTCATCTTGTGTTGTTGTCCATCTAATCCAAAATATAATCCAATCTTTTAAGAGATTTAAAGCTGTGTGTGATGGTGTGACACGTGACAACATCCGAGTTTCATCAAGTAGACTGTTAATTTAAAGTCAATTTCAGAGACGACTACCAAGAAGTCATTGAGGTGTCAATGGTTGTCCTTGGAAGTCAGCCCTCACTAAGAAACTGGAGCCCAATTTACCACGCACGTTGAATGGCCAGGTTACTGCATATCATCAAAATAATTGTACGATTTAGCAATCAACGTGAAGTATTCAATCTGAGGGAAAAAAAACTCAGATTCATCCTTTTGTGTGATTGGGTGCCCTCCTTCACTCAAAGGCATCCTCTTGCTGCTGAAACTCCAGGACAAGATCTGTCAATTTTGATTGATATAGGACTTTTGATTCAGGTGACTATTATTTGTAGGCGCTCAACGTTGCTGCCAAGAATGTTCTAGAAAATTATCAATACTTAGTGCCTTTCAGATGAGGCTGAATGTCTGACACTGTTATGCTGCCATCTGCCTGATATGGTTCAGATAAGGTGAAGATTTTTTACGGAATGACTGCAAATCCTAGTGAAAGGATGTTGACGGTAGTGCTGCGATACAGGAGGGGGATTGTCTGGGCGAGTTTGCAACCCAGTGAACACTGACACTACTGCCACGCCTGAAATTTGGCGATTCTCTTTTATACTTATACCAGTGCAATAGCCTGACGATGATGATTATCAGCAGGGTAGAGGCTGAAGTCAGCAATTGAGAGTGGTAAACGACATGGCTGAGAGAAGTGTGAAGTTGTTCGAGGAATTAAACTGACTCATGAAGAAGAAAGTTGTATTTTCTCCAAGTGGTTGAGGCAAATAGAAAAGCTGTCCCCACTCAATCAACAAAGAAATATGCCGTTGACACTGTGCTTGCAAAGCCTCCTACAGTGTAGACGTCATCGTATGTTTGGAGTCATAAAACGAGAACAATAGACATTCGTGGATTTAATTATGCTTTTGACATTTTTTGACATTTTCCATATTTAAAACCTACTGAAATTTTATATTTCAAGCTAACCAATTGTTTAAGTGTCACACATATTGTCATGTTACAGTAATGTATCATCTATCTCGAAATAAAGCACAATTGTATTGGAATGTATGCTCAACACATTTATTTCTACAATTAACGTCTTTTCATTGGCCCATGCAAAGCAAGACAGTCGTTGAGCACCGCCTTCCAGTTGGAATAGGAAGCTGAAATTTTGTCTCAATAAAACTATTGATAAGTCTAACAAACTGGGAGGGCGCCCTGCTTTTTAGCTTGAACTTTATTTTTTACCATGTATCTGTGAACCACACTAATACTCATTCGTGTCCTTATATCCTGCTCATTTCCAATATTTGCCGTGATTGTTGCCCCCAAATATTGCTATATGTTCTATCTGCTGTAACCTTTTTCCTTCTATGTGGATGTTTCCAGTGTTCCGAGTAAGCTTACGACAGGTACTGATGGCCTACAGTTGTTAGCGGAATTAGGGATAACGGATGGCTCTCAGTCTTCTCATCGTGTGTTACCAACCACTTCAACTTGAAGGGATATTTATACCTCTGACATTTAACACGTGTCGGTCTAAGTTGACTTAAAGCAACGTTATGATTTTATCCGATATATGTAGAGAGTTTTCAGTTTACAATATATGGTTGAAAATTGCAAGCTTAATTCAACAAATACCAATGAAAATATAAATGAAGACATTCAATTTTATCGAAGCTTCTGCCCATTCTGTTTTATAGGATTTCCGGGGAAACGAAAATGGCGGAAGTAGGAGAGAAGGCTGCAAAACAACTTTCGAAAATTACAGAATGTCCAATCTGCATGAATGATTTCACTGATCCCAGAATGTTGCCATGCATTCACACTTTCTGCTTTGAATGCCTGAAACGCACTGGAGAAGAGGCGGAGATGAAACCAGGAGACAAAATGCCTTGTCCGTTGTGTCGAAAAGAGTTCATCATTCCAGTGGAGGGAATGAATGGTGTGCAGAAGAACTTCTTCATGGAAAACTTCTTGGCAATCAAGACTACGCTGCAATTGGGTAGCAACACCATAATCTTCTGTGACACATGTAACATCAGGAATGAGAACAGAACAGGTGAAATACCAAAAGCCACGATGAGATGCCAAGATAACTACTGCGATAGCTGCGCCAAGTTTCATCAATGTCAGAAACTGAGCAAACATCACCAATTGGTACAAATTGGAAGCGGTTCTGAATCAGATATGACGCAGATATTTTCTTCAATGTACTGCAGCGACCACACTCATAAACCATTAGACTATTACTGCGCTGATTGTAAGATAATCGTCTGCGTTTCTTGCTTCGTTGAAAGTCATGCAGCACACAAATGCAAAGATGTGTCAACAGTTGAGGAAGAGTTTCGCCAAACAATTCAAAAGAATTCATCAAAGATATCGATCTATGCAGATGAAATGTTGTTCTTAAGAAGGAATGTGGAGATTAGAAAGGAGAAATTCCTGAAGGAAATAATCGAAACGGAAAAAGGAATTCTTAGAAGAAATCAGGAACTTAAAGACATGATAGATACGCACACAAAATCGCTTTTGAATCAGTTATCTGTAATAAAGTCAAATCATCTGAAACAAATAGAAACCGAAATGGAGGAAATTGACAGAAGCTGCACAATACTGAAGAGTTTTGAGGCTTATTGCAGTGAATTGATATTGAAAGGATCTGCCAGCGACATCTGCAGTTCGGTTGACCAGTAACTTGCTAGAGCAGACGATTTGGAAAGAGATCACGAGGCAATCATTGGTCGTCCACATAAATCAGTCAGAGTTTCTACTCAAGCAGCAGATGTACTAGAAAATCTACAGACGTCTAACAGAAATGTTGTGGGAGAAATACATGTAAAAGGTGAGTTGTAACAGTTGAGTGTTTCTTCCACTTAAGCTGTGGTTTATGTTGTCGTTGAGGACCATGTATTCTCCGTTTCGATCTGAATGCTTCACAGATGCTTTATTTATCTTTTCCATTGAATTGTGGTTGTAGAATAACGACTCTGCTTAGTAAAACCGACAGTTTCGATGTTGCTCATTTAGAAAGCATATTTATAAGTGAATTTTTTCTATATTCGTCCGAAGGACATTCTGTGGATAATTCTGCGGGAGCTTCTGGTTTTTCACAATGAGGACATAGCGTGTGTTTAATAATTTTTAGTTAACAGGGAAATTAATACGGCTTAAGAATCTGGATTGCCTTCAACTGACCGTTCTATCGCTGTTGTCTCTCAGTATTTTCTTGTGTTCATCTCAACCGTGTTCTCTGTATAATGACCTCTCGACCTTTCCCCATCCTTGACTCATGCTGCCACTCGCCCACTGTTTTATTGTCGTCGGCCTTAGTTCCTTGTCCCTGCTTCCTTTCCTTCCCTCATGTTCTCGCAGGGTATATAAAGGGTGGGCCAAAAGTACCTCTGAAGGTTTTTTGCCAATATCTTGGCCTGAAATAAGAATATCGAAATGAAATTTTACAGTCTTCAAGACAATTCATATTTACACATGATGATCATATTTTCATCCAAAAAATTTCAAACAGTACAAAGTCATATCAGTTTTAGTAAAGCATCCCACTGTTTTTTGACTATTCAAAAACGTAAAGTGACAAAATATAGATTTTACTTCTTACATCTTTCTTCTGGCCAAAATATTAGCAAAAAACCTTAGGGAGGTGTTTTTGGCCCACCCGGTAAAAATGGAGAAGGGAAAAATGCTTGTTTGAGAATAATGCTAGGGCCGACGACGATAGAACAGTGGACGAGTGGCAACACGAATAAGCAGAGAAAGGGAAATGCAAACAGACTCAAACTGCACCACTGTTTGTACTCGGACGGTGCCAGTCTCAAGCCTGGACAAAGGAGGAGGGTGACACTAATCATCTTTGCAATGGCAGTGTCGTTAAGCAGCAACAAGTAGACAGACTAGGATACGAATTCGAGAGAAGGGAGAGAGAGATAATAAGAGAGAGAGAGAGAGAGAGAGAGACAGAGACAGAGACAGAGACAGAGACAGAGACAGAGACAGAGACAGAGAGAGAGAGAGAGAGAGAGAGAGAGAGAGAGAGAGAGATTAGGACAGAGAGACTGATTACGACAGAGACAGATAGACACACAGACAGAGACAGACATATACAATGACATACATGGAGCGCTTGTGCGAGCGTGTGTATGTGGTTTACTGTCAATACCGCGCACACAATACCGCGCACACGATACCGCGCGCACAATACCGCGATTCACAAGACCGCGCACGATCATTACCGCGCACGATCATTACCGCGCACGATGATAACCGCATACAAGTATTTTAACATGCATCCAGCTTCTACGTCAGATCTAAAAATACCTTCATCCAGCTTCTATTTCTCATGCGTTATTTTAATCAATCCAGCTTCTATTTCATATATAAAAATACATGTACCTTCATTAAGCTTCTATTTCTCATGCGTTATTTTCATCAATCCAGCTTCTATTTCATAAATAAAAATATCTTCATCCAGCTTCTATTTCTCATGCGTTATTTTTATCAATCCAGCTTCTATTTCATATATAAAAATACCTTCATTAAGCTTCTATTTCTCATGCGTTATTTTCATCAATCCAGCTTCTATTTCATATATGAAAATACCTTCATCCAGCTTCTGTTTCTCATGCGTTATTTTTGACAATCCAGCTTCTATTTCACCTCTAAAATAATTTAATCCAGCTTCCATTTCTCAAGCGCTGGACCAGTTGTCTGTAGACCAGTTGTCGTTTGACGAGTTGTCTGTAGAACAATTGTCGTGACACCGCTTAAATAGAAGTTGGATGAAGGTATTTTTAGATCTGACGTAGAAGCTGGATGCATGTTAAAATACTTGTATGCGGTTATCATCGTGCGCGGTAATGATCGTGCGCGGTAATGATCGTGCGCGGTCTTGTGAATCGCGGTAATGTGTGCGCAGTATTGACCGGATACCGTGTATGTAAGTGTGCGCGTGTGTGTGTGTTGGGTCATTATATCTTCATGCAGAACCAATTGATAATACCGACCGTAGCGTTAACCAGAACATTTACGCTCTTGCAATGCAAATCCATTCCTTAAGAACAACGCTGCTTAGGTTATTTAATGTTTATGGAATGAGTAACTTAACCGTCATGGAATTCTTCGTTCTCTTCGCAGAAACCACTTCACAGTTTGAGAACCATGCAATTGTCGTTGGATTAAATGATGCTGCGACCATAACGAAGGACGTCATCAAAATAAATCTGCATCGACCAAATGAGATCTCAACACTCGAACAGATACCAACCACAAAGCTGAGGGAGTCAGTCGCCGCAGTCTACTGCAACACGATGTACGTTACTGGAATAGGAGCCAATAAAGATGAAATCTGGAAATATAGTTTTGCATCTGGTTGGACAAAATGCGCTTCTTTGGTTCAAGGCCGACGTAGACACAGCGCAGCGTTTATCGATGAAGTTTTGTACATATGCGGAGGATTTGTGGAATCAAATAAAAGCGTTCTAGACAGCGTTGAAGCCTACAACGCAATCACCGATAAATGCGCCGCAGTTGGAAAGTTGGTTCACTTTGTTGACTCCTCAGGTAACTGTGTTCCATTCAAGAGTTCACTTTATGTCTTTGGTGGAAGAGATAAAGATAACAATGCGATGGATTGCGTTCAAGTGTACAACACGAAAAAACAAACACATGCTCTGTTCTAACGAAACCAATTCCGCGACCTTATTACTTGATGAGAGCTGTGCTTTGGGAGACATCTGTTATTTTGGTTGGACGCTATACCTGTTTTATATTTAACATTGAGAAGAATAACTGGCAAGAAAGAAAACAGTTCAAGACCGATGTTTATCACTCTGGTTTACTTCTGGAGAACGAAAGAATCTTTGTCATCGGAGGAGGAATCGCCGTCGAGAGTATAGATGGCAAAACAACGAAATGGAAATGCAGAGACGACGTTCGTTATGTTCCTCTTCAGCATATCATCAATGATAAACCGGTTGAATGGAAGATTCATGGGAAATTGCCAAAGCCAGCCCTTGTACAGGCTTACGCAAAAATGCACATTTTGAGCTAGTACATAATCCTGACTCCCATCTTTGGACAGCTTGCCGTAATAGGACGAATCTTTATTTACGAGAAAGATTATCACTGTCGCACTTTTGCAATCTCCAGGTTTGGTACTGATACTGACAGAGTGCGATCAGTGGTGTAGAACTATAATTATCTTCGCGTGTACATTAATAAAGATCGCTAGATGAATGTAATTTAGAAGTTTCTAATCATTTACCTCTTATTTTATGTGGGGTGCTTGCTATGGAATCTGTGTTCCACAAATTATAAGGTTCTATGTTTCCACCTTAAAAAGATCAACCTAATGTTATATTCATTATCGGGGTGACATGGACTGGGCATAAGTTCACAAATGGAAAAATAGTCACCCTTCCTTAATTAATTTTATCAGTACCGTATAACTCATATTTGGTTTACATTGTGATAGCCTAGATATAGCCTACACAATTATTACACATGATCATTGTGGAGGAAAATATTTCAAAAAAATTCAATCGCTAGCAGTGACGCGGTGAAATACAATTTGGTGCGAGAATCCTAAAAATCGTTTTCCCCGATTTTGCAAAAAGTAGTCCTTGATGTGCCATGAGGTCCCGTATGCACTTTGGTGTTGGGGGAGTTTCACTTCCAATCAGTCAGTGGGTCCCTGGACATGAAAAATCACCGAGGTGCTTGTCCACCATGGCGGCACGAATGACGTAATTGACAAATCCAATATGGCCGCCACCGGCCATATTGGAAAATTTATCTCTTTCATTTCTTGCAGCATATGCACGTGCAATACCTCTAATGGTACTAATTCAGGTATGTAGAATTCATTTCCGATATTGTTTTTGTCATCGGGGGTCATCTTGAGGTCATAAGGTCATGATTAAGGTCATTTTTCATCTTTTTCATTTCTTGCAGCTTATGCACGTGTAATATCTCTAATGGCACTAATTCAGGTATGTAGAATTCATTTCCGATATTGTTTTTGTCATCGGGGGTCATCTTGAGGTCATAAGGTCATGATTAAGGTCATTTTTCATCTTTTTCATTTCTTGCAGCTTATGCACGTGTAATATCTCTAATGGCACTAATTCAGGTATGTAGAATTCATTTCCGATATTGCTTTTGTCATCAGAGGTCATCTTAACATTATCAAGGTCACTGAATTTCATCTTTTCATTTATTACAGGACATACATGTGTAATACCTCTAATGTTACTGATTCGGGTATGTAGAATTCATTTATGATATTGCTTTTGTCATCCGGTGTCATCTGAAGGTTATAAGGTCAAGGTCATTTGTCGCATCAATGATGTCGATTATAACTTGAATGAATGCAGCGTAGAAAAAGGTGTTATAACTTTAATTGAACAAATTTAATTAGCTTATTATGACATGTTGGAAGTCAATACTGCTTTATGCCATATATCAGTTCACTTCAAAATATAAATATTAAGATTGTTTTGGATGTGTGCAATCAAGTTTGCGTCGTACGGTTTTGCAGGATTAGTTTTTCACTTCCCGTGACAAAATATGGCGCAGAAATTTGCAGCAGCGTGGCAACCACATCGTCGATTGTCACACCTGTTGAACTGTTGCATATAATTGTGAGCAGAATTCGTGACAAAGGATGCGGATATTGTGATAAGCAGGGTACCGAAGTGCTCCTTTCATCCGCGATTTAATGGCTCTATAGTCTTGCTTCATGTTCATTGTGAGTTGCAAGTGGTTAGCATGGTGCACCGGAGGGCCCCTCGCTGAATGTGGCCTCTGATCCCACTACTTCTAAGAGGGAGTGCATCAATTCAGAACGTGGATGTGATATAGTTGTGTGATCTCAGCTGGTCGAACGTGTCACAGGTTGTAATTGACCTTGGCTCTGCCCAGACACGTACATGTACCAAGTACCAGGTACTTCTCTACTAATGCTGCATCTTGCTCTAACAGCGTGTCTGTCTCTCCAAGGTTTGTTAGATACCGTAGTGAACTGGGTTGCAGGCAATAACTGCGTGTCTGGATCCCACCTTGGACGTAGGCCTGCAGGTCAGCAGCATAAGATTGGATATGGACAGTCATAGCTGTCAGCAGGGAACCCGGATCGGCAGTGTAGATTATACAAAGGGACCCACGAGGATCTAGTGGACATGCCCGACACCTGGAGAGGCGCTACAGACAAATCAAGTCAGCTGCCGAGCAATCAGATAAATGCACTGTCAGTACAAGGAAAAGAAGCGAAGCTACTGGGAGTCCAAGATTATCCGGCACTCGAGGAGCCCGAGAACCTCTTGACTGCATTTAACGATACAGTCCGTGAAGCCACGGCTAGTAGTCCACCACCAACCTTCCCACCTACGACCTGCAGTCTATCCTCATTATCCTAGGTCTCAGTTATTGAGAAGATTGTTGCTGCACAGCATATGCATTATCTGGAAAAATAGCCCTCTCACAATTTTTCAGTCATGTTTCTGCAAGCGCCATTCCACAGAAACTTTACTTATCCGCCTTTTCTCTGACATCTATACGGTGTTATCGATAGATCCCAGGTAACTCTCTCACTGTTTAATTTGACGTGATCTCTGCATTTCACAGTGCTGATCACGACATTCTCTTGCATCTATACGGTGCTATCCAGCACCTTATAGATGCAAGCGTTTATCGATTCCTGTGGCCACTCTGGAAATGCACTTGATTGGCTTGCTTCCTTTCTGCAGAACCGCTCCTTCATGGTAGCCAACGGGTCAACTATATCCTCGTGGATCTCTTTGCATAATCTACACTGCCGATCCGGTACTTGGTACGTGTTTTGGCAGGGGCAAGGTCAACCAGACCTGTGAGATGTTCGACCAGATGAGATTAGACATCTATATCACCCCCACAGTCGGAATTGATGCTCGACATCCTTCAAGCACTGGGGATGAGAGGCCACATTTAGAGAGGGGACTTCCTGGTGGACAGGGTGGAAATGGCAGCCACTTGAAACACACAATGAATACGAAGCATACTAAATCGCAGATGTAAGGATCACTTCGGTGCACTGCTTCCATCAAAATGTCTGCATCTTTTGCCAAGAAATCTGCTCACAATTATATGCAACAGTTCAACAGGTGTGACACTCGACGCTGTGGTTGCCATGCTGCTGCAAATTTCTCTGCCATATTTTGTCACGAGAAGTAAAAAAGTCATCCTGCAAAACCGTACCACGCAAACTTGCTTGCACACATACAAAACAATCTTAATGGTTATATTTTGAAGACATTGATGCACTGAAAAATGACATATTAAAGCAACATTGACTTCTAACATGTCCTAATTAGCTACGTTTGTTTAATTAAAGTTATAACAGCTGTTTATACTGCTGCATTCATTCAAGTTATAATCGACATTATTGATGCATCAAAATGACCTTGAACATGACCTTATAACCTTCAGATGATCCCGGATGATTTAAAACAATATCAGAAATGAATTCTACATAGATCTACCCGAATCAGTAACGTTAGAGGTATTACACATGTATATCCTGTAATAAATGAAAAAGATGAAACTCAGTGACCTTGACCTCTATAACCTTAAGATGACCTTTGATGGCAAAAACAATATCAGAAATGAATTCTACATACCTAAATTAGTGCCATTAGAGGTACTACACGTGCATAAGCTGCAAGAAATGAAAAAGATGAAAAAATGACCTTGACCATGATCTTATGACCTCAAGATGACCCCCGATGACAAAAACAATATCAGACATGAATTCTACATACCTGAATTAGTACCATTAGAGGTACTGCACGTGCATATGCTGCAAGAAATGAAAGAGATAAATTTTCCAATATGGCCGATGGCGGCCATATTGGATTTGTCAATTACGTCATTCGTGCCGCCATGGTGGACAAGCACCTCGGTGATTTTTCATGTCCAGGGACCCACTGACTGATTGGAAGTGAGAAACTCCCCCAACACCAAAGTGCATACGGGACCTCATGGCACATCCTGGATCAAAGTGGACATAAAATGATAGAACTCTTATCAAATCAAGGCTTTTTAAAAGAACTTTTGAAACTGCACAGCCCCTTCGCTCCCTTGCAGGCCCGTATAGTAAAGAATTCTCAATCGGTGGAATAACGTTTTAAACCAATTATTACTGCACAACAGGTCTTCTGCACCTGCACGAATCCATTTACAACTGTACATTTTGTGTACAACTGCACACTAAAAAGCCGATTTTAAAATCTATTCAGTACCATATACTCAGAAGCGCCCCCGACAGAACCCCGACTAAAGAGAACAGTATTGAGGGTAGAGCAGAAGTTGCAGAACGTTGTCGCAAGTGTTCTATAGGAATTAGACGTAGTTCCGCTCAGAAAGCACCAGAGTACTAGACGTTAGTAAACGGGCAATTGTTCGAAGCTGACGACATAGGCGGAGACTTGGTCCGAACTTTGGGGGGGGGGACGGACGAGCGGCCGGAAAATGATCGCCGGGGCGCGAAGCGCCGGGCAGGAAAAGGGGTTTGTGACACCTTCCTAAATGTCGAATCTTTTTATTTTTCATGCTGAAATTGTGACATTTTAGGCTGTCATTAAAAAATTGCTCATTTTTTCAGTGCTAATTATTGTCCTGGTTTAGGACTTCAAAAATGCCCTCCCAATGTTGAAATATTTTGAATTTCTACCATGCAATGGTAGCATTTCAGGCTGTCATTTTGACAAAATTGCTAATTATTTCAGTGCTAATAGTCCTGTTTTAGGACTTCAAAAGTGCCCTTCCCATTGTTGAAATGTTTTGAGTTTCCATATTGCAATTGTAGCATTTTTGGCTGTCATTTAAACTAAATTGCTCATCATTTCAGTGCTAAATGCCTTGGTCTAACACATCAAAGTGTTCCCCATAGGCCTGTATGCATGTCGAACATTTTTTAATCTCCATGCTGCAATTTCAGCATTTTAGGCTGTCCTCTTATTGAAATTGCTCGTCATTTCAGTGCAAATAATCCTAATTTAAGACTCCAAAGTTTTCCCCTCATTGTTTTAATATTTTAGAATTTCGAGATTGTAATGGAAACATTTTATGATGTGAACTCAAAAAAATTTCTCATAATTTCATTGCTGAATGACATGGCTTAAGACTATAATGAATGTTACCTGGACATTGTTTAGATATTTTGAATTTCCATATTTAAACTGTAGGAATTTAAGCTGTCATCTTAATAAAAATAACTCAGTTTCCAATGCTGATAGTCAAGGTTCAATTAATTATTAAGAGTGTCACATCCCAATTGTTTTGATTTCCACACTGTAATCGTAGCTTTTCTAACTGTCATCTTCACAAAATTATTTATGATTTCAGTGCTCGATGACATGGCTTAAGATTTCAATATATGTCCCTCCCATTGTTTAAAATATTTTCAATTTGCAAACTGTAATGATAGCATTTTAGACTGTCATCCTAACAAAATTGATCATTACGGATAAACAGTGGATAACACTGCAGAAATTTACAATGATATTTCTGAAATATTGGCTGGATGTAAGCACCTCCGTCCCCGAAAACAAACTTTGGAGGGGACCGTCCCACGCTGTCCCCCTAAGTCTCCGCCCATGGCTGACGAAGCTGGTAGGAACATTCGCGGGTAAGTCGGTGAATATGAGGAACAAAAGTGAGCTCTTGGTCCAACAGGACACCAAGGTCACGGACCGTACCCTATAATTGAAAATGTATAACTAAGAAATTCAGTCGCGAGAGCAGCGAAGTCAATTTTAGCAAGTTGCCTGCGAATGTCCAGCTAGATAAATAGTTATATTATGTATACATAGCCTAATACATAAACATAAACATATACAATACATATATAAATATATACAGAGAGAGAGGGAAAGCGAAAGAGAAAGAGCTTATGTTGAATGATGGAATTATCGTTTCTTCTGCATTGAGGTTTGTTTCTTGAGAATGGAAGAGTCTTTATTATCGGAGGAGGAATCTGGAAAACAGAACGAAGATGGCAAAACAACACGAAAATGCACAGACGGCGTGCGTTATGTCTCTCTTCAAAATGTCATGGATGATAACCGATTGAATGGGAGATTCACGGGAAATTGCCAGAGCGAACAGTAGTATTTGCTAACTCAAATATTCTCGTTTTTTAACTTGCAAAATAATAATACTGACATCGTTTGATGGCCTGCAGTAATAGATAGATAATTTCTGCGTAATAGGATGCACGTCACTCGTTACGCTAAGCTGATATCAACTTTGGCTTCAATTAACGCCAGCGTTGTTCAAGGATCAGGGATCGGTCCTTCATCATACATTGTCGGTGCCTCCGACCTGCATTCGATACATGCACAAAACAAAATGAAGAAATAGGCAGATGACACTTATTTATTCATTGGCGCCTCAATGCGAAATACAACTCAAGAGGAACTTGATAATGTGTCCGATTGGGCCGAGCGAAACAATCTTCGACTTAATGCAGGAAAATCTATGGAAATGATTATCTTCCGTCGCAGCTCCAAAGCAAAAATTGCTCCTCCTGAATTGGGAATCGAGAGAGTAACTTCAATGCTCATACTAGGCGTGACCATCAATGATGATCTTGGAGCAACATCACATGTCAATGCCGTTCTAAGTACCTGCTCTGGGTCGCTCTTCGCGCTTAGAGTCCTACGAGCCCGTGGTTTCCCCTCTCCTGCCCTCCACGAGGTAGCCCGTGCAACAACCATCTCTCGTCTTCTCTATGCCTCCCTTGCTTGGTGGGGATACACCACTGCAATTGATCGCCTCAAACTTCAACGCTTCTTACAAAAAGTCAAGCGATTGGGATACCTCCTTTCTCATTACCCTGATCTTGACCGCTTGATTGACGATGCAGAGTTGCAGACGTTAAACTCTTAAATTGTGTCATCTGGAATTTCAATCATGTAGGCTACTCCGAAGCCTATTTCCACCCATTGTTAAAATGCCTTATGCTCTGCGTTCGCGACCACACGACTTTGAACTGCCTAGAAAAGGTGGCTTTAATTTCATCTCTCGTGTTCTTTTTAAGACTGTTCACAGTGTTAACTCTAGGAACCAGAAATCTATCTTTCGCATGCTTCCAGCCTGAATGCTACGGACACTCGTTACTTTTGCCCATTTGCTTCTTTAAAATACTTTTTTCCATGTAATAAGTTGCGGTATGTCAACTTAGCTTTTCTTGAATAAACAAAGTATATTATATAGGTCAGTTTATGTTCCTATACAATATACATCAATGATCTTCTCCCCTCGCTGCCGCTTACTTCTCCCCTACATTGCATCCTGAACTCAGCAGCGGTTATAGAGTGTTACATAGTATTTTTGGAAAACCAAATGATCGGAAATTCTCCACTAAATTCCAAGGTCCTAACTTATGGAATAAACTCCCAATAAACATTTGAAAGCCCCTATAGCTTACCTCATTTTGAACATCTCTAACGTGTGCACATAATGTGCTACGTTTTCTGATTATAATAGTCACTCATGCTATTGCTGGTTTATTTATCATGTTCTCTTTGATTAGTTTAATATATCCGTGTTTTTCTAATGTGTTTGCTACTGTACCTTAAAATTGTCATTCTGTTTCACAGCTGAGTTAAACAGGTGCTTTCTAGTTTGTATGTGCACTTGTTATAGCGCCCCTTCAAGCACTCCACTCAGAGGCGCTCCCGACTGCAGAGCGGACACTGCGTCGGAGTTTCACGCCGAAGCGCTGAGCAATTGCGAGTGAAGGACTTGCCCAAGGTCCCTACGCGGCGACTTGAGGTGGATTCGAACCTCGAACCTTCTGGCTTCAAGGCAATGACGCCCCCACTACACCACGGCGCCCCACTAGTTTTCCTAGGTGTTAGATTCCCCTGCTAGTTACAGACAATCGTCTTGTTGTACTTCGCAATGTACCGTAAACTCCATTATAGAGTGGCAAAACAGAGTCTTACCCAAATATAACTGATAGGTTATTCATTGCTTAATTGTCTAAAGAAGTTAATTATATCGACACGTTCGATGATGCGTGCATTGTGATGAAATCCTGCTATACAGATTAGAGTTAGACAATTGTGTCAGCAGCGATTTTCTCATATACTATGAAATATTTAGAGCAAAACTACATTATTCATAAACTTTCCCAAAAGCAAAACGGATTCTCGATCTGGTTATTAAATTTTAAATCAACTGAAATCACAAAATAATGTACATGAATTATCATTGTTTTAATTGCAATAATAGGTAATATTAGGTATAGTCTATAACAATGAATTTAAT
>OX457043.1:52229166-52234166 GCA_949752735.1 Lumbricus terrestris
AAAGAATAGTGGTTAGTGTCAACTCTTAAAAAATGTCACCCACCCGCCAAAAAATTGTTTTATTGCTATCTTGCTTCTTGAATCTTTTCTTGATGTATATAGATTGGAAGTTGAAAACTATTTAAAGGTCTTACACCAGATTTCTTGCAATTGCAGTTGAAATAAAAAATCAACTGAACTTTACAGACACTTTCAAGATGTCTAAAAAGGCACCTTCTGCTACAGAAAGAAACAAGAAAGTTTGGTCTTCAAATTTGGTACAGTTTCAAAAAGCTAAGAATTCAAGGAAACATAACACTGTTAGCAGTCTTGACACGATGTCAAAAATGCCTATGGAACTGCATATCTTGAATAGATTCAAGACTTTGGCTTCAACACTGAAAGGCAAAAAAGAAAGAGTTCTGATAATTGCTGAAGAGGTCAAAAACTTATGGAGAAAGCTTAACTTTCCAATCCAGCAAGGCAAATCTTCAGTTGAAAGAAAAATCGAAAATGTAATTAAGAAATACGAAAAACATTGTCGAAGACCTGGTAATCAAGTCTTTACCAGTTTGTTCAATGTGACAGATGAGAATGGAGAATGGTTTTGCCGAGAAGACAGAGAATTCTATGACCTTCAGACGTCGACTAAAGGAAAAGTTGGTTATTGTACCTTAAAGACAGATACAAAAGGACTTCACCCTAGAAAGCTACAGTTGATTAAGTTAAAAGTTAGTCAAGACACCAATGTTGAATTAAGCAGTGAAGAAGGAGAAGAAAGTTGTGGTACTGAAGAAGAAAAACAGGATTCCAGCAGTGCCTATGAAGATTTGGATGCTCCAACAACATCTAAAAGACAAAGAACTGATTCAGCAGTACAGTTAGTGACATCAGCAAAACTTAGTACAAGAAAGGCGCACACAGTCTGCAAAACTCTTGCAAAGAGTGGAATTTCTCTTCCAACTCCAAGTCAAAGTGGTGTTTACAAAGCGACAATGAAGGCAGGAGAACAATTAAAGCAACACTATAAGGAAACTTTAAGGAACGAGAATTGGAGCTTGCACTTTGATGGGAAGCGCATAAAGAAGAGAGAGTATCAAGTTGTAGTTCTGAAAAATGAAAATAGAGAAGTTAAACTATCGGTTCTTGAACTAATCAATGGAAAAGGTGAGACTATATTTAATGGAATAAAGACTGTGCTTGATGAATATGAGCTATGGCCTGCAATTAAGATAATTATTTCTGATACAACCTCTGCAAATACAGGAAAATCTATTGGTGCAGTCACACGGCTACAGAATCATTTTGTTCTGCTTGGATTACAGAAACCTCTTTATATTGGATGCCAACATCATGTTCTCGACACAATACTGAAACATGTTATGGATGATTGTTTTGATGGAGCAACCACCTCACCAAACCTCAGTTATTGGTTCATTACGAAAGTAACAGAAGAGTACGAGCAATTGAAAGCATCGTTTGACAATTCTGGAAATGCTCTGAAGAAAGTAGAACAAATTGACTGGCGAGATGACATGGCTTTCCTTCACCATTTGATTGCTTGTTACAAGGATTTTAAGAGTACAGGAAGCTTTCCTATGGTAGAATTCAAAACACTGCCAAATATAAGCAATGCAAGATGGAATAGCAGAGCAATTTTTGCCTTGCTAGCTTACATTTTAATTCCGCAATTCCAGCAGTCACCTGAAGGTCAGTCAGCATGTGACTTTATTTGTGGTACTTGGAGTGACATCTGGTTTTCTGGCCAGTACTATAATCCTGACAACTTTGATAATCTAGCAGAAGTGTGTCAAAATCATTCAAAGGCATTAAAGTCATTGAGGAACTTTTGGTCTGTAGAGCCAACATCGATTCCAACACAACGGTCAAATATATGTGCTGAAAGAGCAATTAAAGTTATGCAGGACTTACTTCCACTGTGTAAAAGCATTGACAAACTGAGTATTAAATTTCTTTTGTCAAACGAACACTAAAAAATCTGTACTTTAAAACGTTTAATACAATTTTCCGATGTGCGGCACAGCTGTGCCAGTGTTTATATACAATGTAAATTGTTTTTCTATTTGGTGGGTGACATTTTTTAAGAGTTGACACTTGCCACTGGTGTTTTCTTGATCTTTGCATAAAAACTCCACAACAAATGACATGGGGAAAGGGTTTTAAAAATAGTCATATCCCTACTGGCTAGTACCATGCTATTAGTTTTGTTTATTTCTTTGTACTTAGGCTACTTGGAACGCAGCGTGCGCTATAAGTGCAATTTTGCAATTGCGAAAAAATACCGGTTATCCCATTAGACTACTAAATAAATAAAAATTATATCATCTGTTACAGAAAGTTTCAGATCGTTCGCCAGGTTGCGATATTGAGCAACTTCGTAACAGTAGGCTGTTTGCGAAATTTCTACAGCGGCCACAGAGCGAAGTCGCGGGAACCAGCTTATTCACAAGCGCTGTATCAAAACAAAATCGACAGGCAGGGAGTCAAGATCTGGAGAGGCAGCCAGGCAGCCAGGCTGGCAGGCAGGCAGGTCGTCTAAGGTGGGTGATGTTTAGAGTTTTTTTTGCGAGGGAGGTGAGGAGAAGTAACCAGCAAAGGATTTGTGAAAAAGCATGTTTCAGTTTTCTGAGCGAATGACCTGTGGAGAAATTGCAACGGATGGGGTTTGTGTGAACTCACAGGATAAAATAATCAGATTAGCGAACAAGAGGTCACTGGAACCAGTTTCGGGTGTAGGCCTACGAGAGAAAGCTTCATATTGTCCTTCATATAACTCAGAAGAACACAGATTAACTGACCTAATACTACTTAAGCTTATAGGTAGGCCTAATAATATTATTATTATCAATGACAATAATAGTGATAATATTTTAGGTCAATACCGTAACCTAATACTACTTGAATGCAAGTTATAGGCTTAGGCTAATCTGTAAAGATCACAGTGAAGCCTGTGCTAGGTCGTATCAGGAAACCGTACAGCACCAATCAGCTTTGAGTGGGGTAAATGGATCATAGATCACACAGCCAATTAGAAACCAGCTGTGGTCTGACTTCACGTAAACATAAATTACATAATTAACATGAATTGGTCGCGAGTGAATATTTAGCTGTAAAAAGCCACACATTTTTCACTGAATGGATTTCGATGAGATAATTATCTGTTAAAAAACCCATCTGTTTATCTGTGATTTCGTTCACCGGTGACTCCCTGTAAACACCCGAACTCGTAATAGACCTATACACTGTATACAGCTATAGGCCTAGTATTCGTTTCTGGAAGTTTTCGCTCATAGCATAGTATTGAATATGTGGATCGAAAATTTGACTCCCGCGGTAACAACACTGGTAATTCGATCAATCAATCAATCAATCTATCTATCTATCTATCTATCTATCTATCTATCTATCTATCTATCTATCTATCTATCTATCATCTATCTATCTATCTATCTATCTATCTATCTATCTATCTATCTATCTATCTATCTATCTATCTATCTATCTATCTATCTATCTATCTATCTATCTATCTATCTATCTATCTATCTATCTATCTATCAATCAATAATCAAGTGATCAATCAATCAATAAATCAACCAATCATTAAATCAATAAATCAATTAATCAATCAATCAATTAATCAGTCAATTTTCGTTTGTTCGAATCGTCAGAATGGCAAAGGCACAACTCCGCCACTGGTTGCACTCTGCCAGTGCCAGTCCCAAGCCTGGATAAAGGAGGAGGGCGTCGCTAATGGTCTTTGTTGCCACACAGTGACGTTAAACTGCAAATGCCGTCGCTGCAAAGGCACACCCTGCTGTCACAAGCTCGCGATGGTATGGTCGAAGAAAGCGAGAGCTCTTGAAAGTCTGAACATCCGAAGAGCGGCAGATGATCAGGTAATCAGGTTCATTGTGTCATGTGTAGGCCTGTACTCACAGATCACAGGTTTAGGATCTGCTCCTCTATTCTAACTCCACCTCTTTGAAGGGCCAGTCTGAAGACTCGGTGAAGGAGGAGGGTGCCGTTAATCTCCACGTTATGATATGCAGTAGCGACACAGTCCACATGATTAATGTAGAGATGATACACGTGATCGATGGCGAAGTAAGCTTTGGCCAAAACCTGCCAAGTCTGTTTCTTTGCATCTCCGAGGAAGCAACAGGATCTCAGAGGTAGGAAGTGAGACTAGAGAGAGACTAAAGAGTCTGATAAGAAGGACATTGGAATGATACGACGGGTGTAGCCTATATATACGCAGAACATTCATATTTATGTTGTTTGGACGAAAGGTTCACAGCGGATAAGTTGAAGAGTTGTTGTGGCGAATGAAGAAGAGGTACAACACGAGCAGAGAATGGATTTGAAGAGGACTCAAGGGTGTAGAAGACCGACGACGAAACACGAGGTCGTCTGAGCATCTATACAGAGACATTGAAAGGGAAGATTAAACGGACTGACAGACAACTGCAGAGTGACTCAGACGGATAGACAGGAACCGAGAAAGAGACAGACAGACACGTAAACATAGTTAACATAATTAACGTCCGTCTGTGTGATGGACGGACGGATATACAAACAGACAGATGGACGGACAGACGGACAGACGGACGGACAGACAGATAGACAGACGGACGGACTGAAAGAGACAGACAGACAGAAAGTCGGACGAACGGACAGACGGACATACAGACAGACATATAGACAGACGGACGGACAGATGGACAGACGGACAGACGGCCGGAGAGACAGGCAAACAGACAGACGTATTGACAGACAGACATACATACAGACAGACGGACAGACGGACATACAGACAGATAAATGAGAAACCTAGGGATAGACTTCTCGGTGGATTGACTAAGGTATAGGTAGGTAGCAGGAAAGCAGGAACCCATATAGCTAGACAGAGTCAGCCATGGGCTGGTGCATGCAGGTTGGAGGCAAGGGAGTCGGCCTCTTCCAACCCACCGCCTTCCCTTCACCGAACCCTACCCGTA
>OX457043.1:52241666-52249166 GCA_949752735.1 Lumbricus terrestris
ATTTTCCAGCCTTGGCATGTAATACGAAGGCCTACTGTGCTATTATTAGGCCTAGCCTCATGAACAGAAACCTTTGATGTTGACTTTCTCCTGCATTTGCATACGATTCACAACCACACCCACACAAGTAAACATGCAAACATAGGTCTGCACATAAAACGCGTACACACAGACACACCTGAACACACAAAATGAACACACACACAAATACACACATATACACACACCTACACATACACATCTACACACACACACACACACACACAAATACGGAGGCAAATACAAACAAAAATAAACACAAAAACACAAACACACAGCCAAAATATAGAAAGTTGTAACGACTTCTCAAGGCGCTATATAAATGTTCTGACAGGTACATACACATAGTATACATAGATGTCGCTGTCATCATCGTTGTTATCATCATTGTTGTTGTTGTCATTGTTGTCGTTGTCGTCATCGTTGTTGTCATTGCTGCTTTTCTTGTCATCGTTGTCATCGTTGTCGTTGTTGTTGTTGCAATTGTTGTTGTGACTGTTGTTGTTATTGTTGCACACGATGATGTTCCTCTTTTAACAACCGTCGGCTCATTTGCATTCGAGGCCGAGCGAATGAGTGATGCAATTAGTTGCCATGGCAGCAGGCATCTGTGGCTCCCTCTGCCGGGCTGCTGAGGAGAGGAGAGGAGAGAGAGCGGCTCATGTAGATGTAAGTTGGATGGAGAATGGGAGAACTGGAGCTGCTGAGCTGCGTGCTGCATATGCCAAGGACTTCTCATGCCGTTCGTTGTGGAATGGAGTGGGACAGGGAAGAGGATAAATGGGAGAGAAGTAGGGAGATAGACAGACGGACGGACGGAAGAGCGAAGGGACAAATAGAGATGTATATACTGATGGATGGATTGATGGATGGATAGATGGATTGATGGATAGATGGATGGATGGATGGATGGATGGATAGATAAAATAGATGGAATAACAGACAGAGTCAGGCAGATATTGATATTGTTGTAGACAGGTACGCAGGTAGACAGACAGGCAGACAGACAGGCAAACAGACAGACAGGCAAGCAGACAGGTAGACAGACACACAGGCAAACAGACAGGTAGACAGACAGGTAGACAGACAGACAGGCAGACAGGCAGACAGACAAGCAGACAGGCAGACAGGTAGACGGACAGGCAGACAGACACCCAGACAGACACCAGGCAGACTGTTGTACATACCGAGACAAAAACTAGCAAAAGTAAAAGCAGATAAATCAATCGCCATGAACAAATCAATTATCAACGATACATAGAAGCAGACAGCGAGGCAGACAAAGAGGCAGAGAGAGAGACAAACTAACGGACCTACACTTGGAAATACAGCGTGGGACAAAAAAGACGGAGGCTGCGTGAAGTGACTAAGTGCGAATGATTGATTTGTGGTCAAACTCTTTCTTTACACCGACATCTCAACCAGAAACTCTCGCGAAACTGCATATAATATATGCACATATATAAATACATACACATCATATGTCTTAGTGTGTATACAATATACATATATATATATACATACTATATATGCATGAACATATAGCATGTACTGTACCACATAGCATTGTATTGAGTGTATATAAATCATGATGGAAGGATAAAATGGGATAAACATGCAGAGATATTGATGTAGAGAGAGACAAACATACACAAACAGACCAGGGTTATGACTGACAGTCTGACACAAGGTAAGTGAACGAGAGAGAGAGAGAGACAGACAGACAGACAGAGAGAGACAGAGAGAGAGAGAGACAGAGACAGAGAGAGATAGACAGACAGACAGAGACAGAGAGATAGATAGAGAGAGACAGACAGACGGAGTGAATGACAGAGACAGACAGGACTGAGGAACAGAGAACTGAAGCATCGCTAAGGAACTATTTCATGGGGATTTACATCGGACCTATTCGTATATTTCTACATTTTTAGTTTTGATAACAGTGATATCGGATATTTGTGTCAATGGTTGTGAACCCGCTAAATCACCCCCGAAATACTCCCACTGGAGAGACAGACAGAGACAGACAGACATATAGACAGACAGACAACGAAACATCCAGACACAGACACAGAGAGTGAGCAAGGTAGAGGCACACGTACAGACCTACAGAGGCATACCAGTATATCAGAGACATCAACACTGCACAAATTATGCAAATGTAAAATCTGTTCCGTTTATTCATTGACGAAAATTTATGATAAGATCATCACCATGACGACGACGACGACGACGACTACAACGATGTTGATGATGCTGCTAAAAAATCATGGCCACATTAACAGACATCAATGTCTGTTTGCCTGTATGTCTGTCCACCTGTCTGTTTGCCTGTCTGTCTGTTTGCCTGTCTGTCTGCCATACTAAAATCCTTTTTCTATGCAAGATTTTGCACTTATATCTTGGCGGACATTCAGTTTGATTAGCCTACAGTCGCTCTTTCATTTAGACTCAAGATTCCTAAGTTAATGGATTCAAGATCCCATAAATTTGCTGCTGGCAAAATGTATAACTTGATTAATTGATAAATTGTTGGCTTCAAAAATTCACTAATTCATAAAGAGGAGTTTATGTCACGTGTCTGTATCACGTGTCTTTGTCACGTGTCTGTATCACGTGTCTAAGTCACGTGTTTAAATAGTATTGTATTGTATTGCAATGCATTGCAGCATTCTCTTAGGTACTATCCGGAAAGTGTTGATACACTGCAATACTACAGGCGCCCACCCACTCTAACCCACCCTCTGGGCGCCTGCAGTCTGCTACACCGGTAAGTCAGCACTGTTCTTCCATACCAGAATCCGCTTCCTCGGTCGTGGTTTTTTGGACATTGGAATGCAGCCACAGCACACTTCCGGCTCCGGCTCATACTCAACAAGAACAGGGCCTGGTCTCGGTGGAATCATCCGAACAGACGATTCTTCGGAAGACCACGACACTCTTCTTGATCTGCTCTTCGACCCTGATCGCCTCCTGCAAGATCCAGGAGGTATATCATCCGGCTGGTCGACCAGATCGGCAGAAGCATCCGTCGTAACGGCAGTCTTCTCCGTGAGTTCATCGGAGTCGCACTGTGAAGGACGAAAACAAGGACACCATGCCCATCTTCCCTGATGTGAGAGCAAAACAGGGGCCTCATCTTCGCCATGGTTCTCGCCCTCTGGGGCTGGAGCAACCTGTCTAGATCTCCTAGTGAATAAATTTCTGAAGAAAGAAAACATTTTTCAGTCACAAGTAAAGATAATCTATTAACTATAAATAATCAAAGAGTATCTCAAGTAAGAAGCATTAGCATCCGATGCTTATATATGCAAAAAAAATCCGCATCACCACCGTCTATTGGCCGCCTCCTGGATGACGTCACAAACAGATTATTATTAGCATGCCTATTGTTCTGGTCTTTCTATTGGCGTAATTGGTCATACCGATTGGGTCACGAATGACCCCAAATGGAAGGAGATATTGGAACGGACTAGAAAATAAATATAGTTTCATTACGTCATGCCTAAAAATATCACCGATACTACATGTGTACGGACAATTTCTCGACATTTGGTACAAAACTGATTGCTAAATAGTTGATAAGTTTTCAGTTATAGCAGTCGAATAATTCTTAGTAAAGTTATTCGGAACGCTAATTTTGATACGTGTTTTGGAGGAGTGTGCGCGATGAGGGGTAACGGCCCGCTATTCCGAATATTCGCTATATTCCGAAGGTCCACTATTCCGAAGGTCCACTATTCCGAAGGTCCACTATTCCGAAGGTCCACTATTCCGAAGGTCCACTATTCCGAAGGTCCACTATTCCGAAGGTCCACTATTCCGAAGGTCCACTATTCCGAAGGTCCACTATTCCGAAGGTCCACTATTCCGAAGGTCCACTATTCCGAAGGTCCACTATTCCGAAGGTCCACTATTCCGATTCCGAAGGTCCACTATTCCGAAGGTCCACTATTCCGAAGGTCCACTATTCCGAGGGTCCACTATTCCGAAGGTTCACTATTCCGAAGGTCCACTATTCCGAAGGTCCACTATTCCGAAGGTCCACTATTCCGAGGGTCCACTATTCCGAAGGTCCACTATTCCGAAGGTCCACTATTCCGAAGGTCCACTATTCCGAAGGTCCACTATTCCGAGGGTCCACTATTCCGAAGGTCCACTATTCCGAGGGTCCACTATTCCGAAGGTCCACTATTCCGAAGGTCCACTATTCCGAAGGTCCACTATTCCGAAGGTCCACTATTCCGAAGGTCCACTATTCCGAAGGTCCACTATTCCGAGGGTCCACTATTCCGAAGGTTCACTGTTCCGAAGGTCCACTATTCCGAACGTCCACTATTCCGAAGGTCCACTATTCCGAAGGTCCACTATTCCGAAGGTCCACTATTCCGAATAACCGCTATATTTTGTTTGTTATCCTTGGTGGTTATGGTTACAGTGGGTTTGGGTCAGGGTTAGGATGGGTTAGGGTTGGGTGGGTTAGGATTATGTTTAGGGTTTTGGTTAGGGTACCCGGTTAGGGCTGGGAAGGGTTAGGGTCAGGGTTATGGTTAAGGTTGGGGTTGGGGTGAGTAAGGGTCAGGTTTAAAGTTATGGTTAGGGTTGGGGTGGGTTAGGGTTAGGTTTAGGTTTATGGTTATGGTTAGGGTTGGGGTGAGTTAGGGTTAGGGTTATAGTTAGGCTTAGGGTTAGGTTTAGGGTTAGGGTTCGAAATAGTGGACCTTCGGAATAGTGTACCCAAACCAACTAAATAGACCCACTCGAACTAGTATTGTCTTAAACCAATCCAACCTACAACTGCTTGTTTATTCTGTATACTTATTTTATCGTAATCTCGAGACTTCTACAGCGCCCACAAGCCCTTGAGTCGCTGGAACCAGCTTATTCACAGGCACTCGATCAAAACAAAGTCGATAGGCAGAATGGTGGTAAAGAACCGGAAAGTTAGGCGTGGAGTTAAACAGACCGCTATAGAGGATGATACACTGATTTAGAGAGAGAAAAACTGTGTGGGAAGTAGAAGTGAAAGAATCACGAAACGATTCTGTGATAAAGCAATGTTTTCAGTTTCGCGTGAAAAAGATGTGTGGTGGGGATATAAAAGTCTTAAGCTCAATCTGGCCAATAACTCTAAAGCAATATATTTAGGCTAATAGCACACCGTAAGATTCTCCCAAAGCGCTGCGACCTTGGATATCTATGGTATCCGAACACAACAGGTGTGTCCAATAGCCAAGCAGAGACCTCGTAACCTGGGACGATTTAAGACAATGCAGTACAGATAATTGTCAGGAAGACTGATACGAAAGCAGAGAACTATGGGAACTATGCAGGCGATAGCGTGAGGCGGGTTTCTCGTGAACTTGCATAAACCGCAAAGGCCCCGAGGATCCCCTCGGGCAGTTGAGCGAATCGATGACGTCTATGCTCAACCGAGTTCCAACCGGTACAGACAACTCTCGCGTATATCCATAGGGGTGGGGAACCAACAGAACAAACCCAGTCATGACCTGGAATATATTTAAACGCGTATACAGAATATGCAAGGCTTTTCAAAGGAATTTTTAGAACTGCACAAGTCCCTCCTTTCCTTTCCCATACTCCATGGTAAATTGCTCCCAAGCGAAGAACAATGACCTTTTAAAACTATTTTTAACTGCTCAGAAGTGCTTCTCCTATACTGCACAATCAGCATCTACTTAGAACTGCACATTGTGTGTGGAACTACACGCTTTAAGAGTCATGAGAGTATACATACTGAGTATTATGTAGGCCTACCTGCATGTATAATCCATATTATATACGGAGCATAATACACAATTATTTACGAAAGATTGTGTTCAATATAAAAAATATATGAAATATTTGCACACTGTCGTGCATTCGTATACTTGGGGAGAACACGAAGAGTGACTAATTTGAGGTAAAGCGGAAAAGATAATGAAGACAAGGGAAGAGTCGGAAAGAGAAGGTTAGAGAAAGGTTAACGAAAGAAGGGTACACCACGGAATGCAATGGTAGGCACGACGAGGAAACTCAATGCTTTTCCTCGCTTTGCATTCCATTGTTATAAGACCTATTCTGCTGTTTAGTATAGTATGTGAGGGAGGAAACAGGAGGATATGGAAAAATAGAAGTAGAAGGAGAAAGAGAAGGAGGGAGGGAAAGAGTACAGTAACAGGAGAAAGAGGAGGAGAAGAAGAAAGAAGAAGAAGATGAGGTTCGGAAGAGCAGAGTTGAGATAGGAAAGAAAAATAAGAAAAGAAGCATAGGAATATGGGGGCGGCGAAAGGGAAGATGGAAGAGCAGGAAAAGAAAGAAGAGGTGTAGGAAGGCTGGTGGAAAAGATAGAATGTAATCAATATTGCCCTGGGAAAGGTAAAATGGGAACTCTTGGTGCAGGTGTAAAAATGGAAGCAGGTGTAAACGGATGAGGACCAACGTTCGACGAAGGCATGGAACAGTCGAGACTACGACTGACGTCTTCCGTAGGAAACCATCCTTGACGGAAGGAGAGCGTATACACTTCTCTCCAGTTCCTTTTCCAGGTGGAAGTGTTTACCATGTCGACTGGAAAACCGATCGAGGGGTTGCACTTGACCTCTTCCGCTGACCCCGTGACGGAAAACGTTCGACTGCTTGCCGTATCTAATTATGGAAGGAATTAGAAGGAAGGAGACACAGAGAGAGACACACAGTGAGACACAGAGAGAGACACACACACATAGACAGATAGAGGACGAAGGGACAGACGAACAGATCTAAAAGTAGATCGGATGGAATGCGAGGGAAAATGAAAACAGAAGGGGAGAGGACATGTAGGATGGCGAAATGATAGAAGGTGGGAAAGATGGACTAAAAATAGTTGGAAACAGACAGACAGACAGACAGACAAGCAAGCAAACAAGCAAGTATAAACACAAAAAGACAGTTTCAGAGAAGAGAAAAACTTATAAATGACTATCTTCATCTATATCCGAGACTTCCAAATTTGGGGACGGGCTCTGAGGCAGATCCGCCATTGGTCCGCCATCTTTGATATGCCAATCTTCATGGTCTAATGTTGTTAAAGAAACTAGATAGCTAACCTCAAACGGGCCAACGACTTCATTCATTCATTCGTTCATTCGCTCATACGTTCGTTCGTTCGTTCATTCGTTCACTCGTTCGTTCGTTCATTCACTCATTCACTAATTTATTTATTCATTCGTTCAGAGGACTTCTTCAGTGCACCTACAAGATGACTTACTCATGTAATAGCGAGCATTTTTGCATGCTTGTGAAAGTTCTTATGCAGAGTCCATGGTTAAACTAAGAGCACGAAGTTCTGAAGGAAGACAATCCCACGTGGTCGACCAATCTATTGCCAAGACACGATATGTTGACTCTTTCAGTCTCATAGTAAGGTCCATCTATATAATACATACGCGAATATCATATTTTCTACCCCTCCCCCTGTTG
>OX457043.1:52254166-52256666 GCA_949752735.1 Lumbricus terrestris
GTGATTCGACGACCTACCAGGCAGAGAGACGTATGTACTCCGAGACGGTCCGGGGTTCGCTTCCCGGAAGTGGGCAGCTGGGATATGATGCCCACCAGCACGGTCACGTGTTGTCAAACGCTGGACAACAACAACAGGTCAATGATTATTGCTGGCGTTTTGAGAGAAATAGATTATTTTTAATTGTAGGTCTGTTCAATTGTATTATTTTGTACTGTATTGTGTATTGTGTATTGTGTACGCGGTATTGTGTATGACCAGTTATCGTTCAAGAGTTGCCGCCGTCATTTTCTTAGCTTTGGCCCATCAGGAATAACTCTCAGATGAGGAGGAGAAGAAGCCTTGAAGTTAGCCCCGAAAAGCAGTCGTGAGTAGTAGAGGAAGTGCCGGTTGATTGGTCCAAAACCGGCACTTCCTCTACTACTGTCGTGGATGCCATTTTCTTGGACTTCACATATCATGTAAAGTGAAGTTGTTCCAAATGTATGAGTTTGTAATGTCATGTAGTGATATTATATGTTATGTCATGCAATGTTATGCTAGCTTATGTAATATTATCTGATGTTATGTAATGCTATGCTAAACAATGCAATGTGATAATCCTTTTCATGTTATGCAATGTTACTTTATATTCGGTTGTCTTATGTTAAGCAACGGTTGCTTATTCGTTTGTTGTCAGGCAACAAATCGACAACTGGTGACTCAACAATGGCTGCAACAACAACCGTTGTCCCAACAACAACAGTTCAGTCAACAGGAAGTACAGTATAGACAACAGATTCAACAACAGCACCAGTTGAAGCAACAACAGGAACAGCAATTTCTAATACAGGAACAACAGAGGCAGTTGCAACTGCAACAGGAACAGCAAAGGCAGTTGCAACTACAACTGGAGCAACAAAAACAATTGCAACTACAAGAAGAACAAAAGCTGTTGCAATTGCAACAAGAACAACAAAGGCAATTTCAACTTCAAGAGCAACAAAGGCAGTTACAGCTACAAGAACAACAGAGGCAATTGCAACTACAGCAGGAACAACAAAGGCAGTTGCAACTACAACAGGAGCAACAAAGGCAGTTACAGCTACAAGAACAACAGAGGCAATTGCAACTACAGCAGGAACAACAAAGGCAGTTGCAACTACAACAGGAGCAACAAAGGCAATTGCAGCTTCAAGAACAACAAAGGCAGTTGCAACTTCAAGAACAACAAAGGCAGTTGCAACTACAAGAGCAACAACGGCAGCTTCAATTACAAGAAGAACAAAGGTTGGTGCAACTGCAACTTCAAGAACAACAAAGGCAATTGCAACTACAAGAAGAACAAAGACAGCTGCAACTAAAACAGGAACAACAAAGGCAGTTGCAACTACAAGAACAGCAAAGGCAGTTGCAACAACAAGAGGAACAAAGGTTGGTGCAACTAAAACAGGAACAACAAAGGCAGTTGCAACTACAAGAACAACAGAGGCAGTTGCAACTGCAAGAGGAACAAAGGTTGTTGCAAGTGCAACAGGAACAACAAAGGCAGTTGCAAATACAAGAGCAGCAAAGACAATTGCAGTTGCAGGAACAACAAAGACAGTTGCAACTGCAAGAACAACAAAAGTTGTTGCAACTACAACAGGAACAACAAAGGCAGTTGCAACTACAAGAAGAACAAAGACAATTGCAACTAAAACAGGACCAACAAAGACAGTTGCAATTACAACAACAGCAGCAGCAGCAGTTTCACTCACAAACCATCCAGCGAATGTACGTCGTGGAAGAGAAAACTGAATCCCGTCATCAGCCGATCGCGTCGCAGACCCTGGACTCGCGAGTGGGAGAGACGTCCTTCTCCTCCGCCCAACCGATATCCCAGTTTGCCTTTCGAGAGACCTCGTCCTTCGTAGAACCTTACCGATCTACTATATCGGATGGAGCAGTCCAGTCCAACTCCTCCTCCAGTCAGTTCACTAGCGAGCAGCGAAGTGCACAGCAGGGTGGCAGCGGTGACCAGGCGATTGAAGTAAGCCAGGCTATTGCAGGCCATACAGCAGCAGCAGGACAGGTTGGTGGGAACCAGGTTGGTGGGAACCAGGTTGGTGGGAACCAGGTTGGTTTGAACCAAGTTGGTGGGAACCAGATTGGTCTGAACCAGACTGGAGGGCAAGTGATAGAACAGCGGTACGTGGTAGAGAGGCAGGTGATTGGTAGGGGTCAGACGGGAAGCCAGGCCAGCAGCGTAGGTCAAGTGGGAGGGCAGAGTGGAATAAACCAGGTTGGAGTACAGCAACCAGCAGCTGGTCAGATGATAGAGCAACGGTACATAGTCGAGAGGGAAGTGATTGGAAAAGGTCAGGGAGGTCAACAGCGTGGCACAAACCTATCCCAAGGGCAGGGTGCCTTACACGCAAATCAAGCTGGAGCGCAAATGACCCATGCGGCTGGAACCGGACATGGTGCGTACCAAGCAGCGTACCAAGGCGGTACTCAGACTGGTACGCTGCAGGCGAGT
>OX457043.1:52261666-52499750 GCA_949752735.1 Lumbricus terrestris
TTTATGACCAGCCTGTACAGTCCTCTTTATGGGCAGCGTCGAAACGGAGAACTTGACTGGACCAGAAGCTCTGGCGAGATCGATCAAGGAACTGTTCGAGTCCGGACGACCTCTGCCAAGGTCAACGATCGTCCAGTTCAAGGTCACGCGAGATGGAATCACATTGACAGACAACAGACGCAGGTAAAGAAGAAGGAGAGATATTTGAATTCTTTATTTAATTGTTTATTTATCATTCAATCCATTTATCAATATGCGGATCCATCTATCCATTCGTCCGACCGTCCGTCCATCGATCCATTCGGCTATCTAACCATCTGTCTGTCTGTCTATCTGTCTGTCTGTCTGTCTGTCTGTCTTTCTATCTGTCTGTCGATGTTCCTGTCTTTTTTATGTATGTCTGCCTGTCTTCCTATCTGCCTGCCTGCCTGTCTGTGTGTCTGTCTGTGTCTCTCTCTGCCTGTCTGTCTGAGTGTCTCTCTCTATTTGCCTGTTTGTCTGTCTGTGTGTCTCTCTATCTGTCTCTCTGCTAGTGTGTGTCTGTCTATCTGTCTGTCTGTGTGTTAGTGTGTGTCTGTCTGTCTGTCTGTCTGTCTGTCTGTCTGTCTGTCTGTGTATCTCTCTATCTGTCTGTTAGTGTGTGTCTCTCCATCTGTCTGTCTGTCTGTCTGTCTGTCTGTTAGTGTGTGTCTCTCTATCTGTCTGTCTGTCTGTCTGTCTGTCTGTCTGTCTGTCTGTCTGGCTGTCTGGCTATCCACCCACTCATCCACGCACCCATATATCCATCCATTCACTTATTTATAGCCTCCTGACCTGAGACGGTCATGACGGTGCAGGGACTTTGTTAGCAAGTCCTTCACTCACAATCGTCATCGACAGATAATTGGTCATACGATTATTATAGTGGCGCTAGATAAATAAATGAATGACAATAATTATAAGACAGAGACATCTACATGTATCAATAACGTCACTGAAGTCTTGTAGAGTAACGTCACTCAGTCTGCATTTTAAATGGTTCTTTCTTTTCGATTCTAGAATATTCTTTCGACGTTTCTATCCGATCCAGACGATAACGTTCTGTGGCGCGGACGCAAGAGACAGACGGTTAGAACGACAACTATCTTACTTACTTCTTTGACTCGCAGTTATTCTTACGATAATTACCAATTAATTATTTGACTAATGGTTACTGATTACTGTAAATAATAAGCTAGTATTTCAATAATTAATCGCAGTATTTAACCGGCTCGTTTCAGTGTCATAAATGCGGTCAGTAAATTAATTACTATATTGTAAATGATAATGATAGCTTAAGTCGTTAGTCAACTTTGAGTTGCCTAGTTAGCTAAGACAGTGCTGGTATTAAGCCAATCAGATCCACTTGTCTGTCTATTTTTGAGTTTGAACGTGGCTGATGTGTGGTTTTAGGTGGACCGTCAACAGTGAAGATATTACAATCAGTGGAAAGTTAGTGAAGATAAAATCTTTGTTTGGTGACGATGATGGTTATGATGATGATGATGATGAATTGATGATGATGGTTATGATGATGGTTATGATGAGATGATGATGATGGTGGTGGTGGTGGTGGTGATGATGATGATGCTGATGATGCTGCTGCTGCTGATGATGATGATGACGACGACGACGATAACGATGATGATGATGATGATGATGATGATGATGATGATGATGATGATGATGATGGTGGTGGTGGTGATGATGTTGATGCTGATGATGATGGTGGTGGTGGTGGTGGTGGTGGTGGTGGTGGTGGTGGTGGTGGTGGTGGTGGTGGTGGTGGTGGTGGTGGTGTTGATAATGATGAGGCGCACTATAGGTCGTAATGGTGGGCTCTATCTTTACCGCTAGGGCGTTTGGTTTCGTGGCCCGTAAGCCAGGAGCGGCGAGGGAGAACGCCTGTCACGTCTTCCTTGAACTCGATCCCACTCAGCCTGCCAACGTCATCGTCAACTTCGTCACGAAGGTCATCATCGGTCAAGGTCAACGCCTGCTCCAGTAGTTCGACCACTTCCGGTTCGCGAAGATACGATGACTCATCATCTCCTCCGATGGATTTCATCCTATCATCTGTTCTTTCTCTGATGTGTTCTTTAGGCCACTCTGTGTCCTCTGGTTTTTTCTCGACGTTGTCCCCAGGACTGTTCTCTGTTATGTCCTCTGTTATGTCCTCTGTTCTGTTCTTTGATCTGTCTTTTGATCTGTCTTCTGTTCTGTCCACTAATCTGTCCTCTGCTCTGTCGGCTAAACTGTCCTCTGCCCTGGCTTTTGCTCTGTCCTCTGTTCTGTCCTCCGTTCTGTCCTGTGTACTCTCCTATGGTCTGTCCTCTGTCTGTCCAGCGGACATTTCTGCCAAGACTACAATTGCCTGAAAACTTTACCACGTCGTAATGTGGGCAAGAAATGTTACATACCTCTGTTTGCATGTGTTTTTCAGGAGGAATAATATTGCTAACATCTTATTCCTCTCAAGTGACACTCCAAATTCAGTTTCTTCCACTGTTCTGCCACCCGTTTGTCTCTTCTTTCTCTCTGTCCGCTGTTCTGTCCTCTATTCTGTCCTCAGCTTTGTCCTCCACTCTGTTGTCTGTTCTGTACTCTATTGTTGTCCTCTATTCTTCCCTCTGATGCGCCTTAGTTCCATTCTTTGTATTCTCTGTATTCTAGTTTGTCCTCCGAAACATTACATTACATCGCATAGTGTTCGCGTTTACTTTACAATTGTTGTTCGTAAATTATTGCAATAACTTATTCTATTTATTCTCGTTTAATAATTATCACAATGACGTTTACGTTCTTTGCTTGCAGTGTACAAAGCCTTGCCTAGACATGATGACGGTATACACGCTACATAGCTATAGGCAATAAGTCGCCTCTGAGTTAGTTAGCCTTGTGGCAATTATTGTCTATATTACTGCCTAGTGTATACTATTGTTGCCTTTACTATAGGAACTATAACCGTCCGGTTGTTAGTTGTTCGTTGTTAGTTTTGTTGCCCTTGTTGTATACGGAGACAACGTTTGGTTGCAATTGTTGTTGATTATCGCCTTCAGACATAACTTGTTTAACCAGTGTTGACGTGCGTTGTATATAAGACCTAAATACAATACAATGCAATGCAATACAATGCAATACAATAAAATTCACACAATAAATGCAATGAATAAAATGCAATAGGTAACAATACAATAGAGTGCTATACAATGCAATACAATGCGATGCAATACAATGGTATGCAAAACTAGGCAATACAATAAAAAGTCACACAATAAATGCAATGAATAAAATGCAGTACATTACAATACAATACAATAGAGTGCTATACAATGGAGTGTAATACAACATAATACAGTAGGCCTACTATAATACATTGTACAATGGAATGGAATGGAATATACAATGGAGTGCCATACAGTGTTGTAATACAATACAATACAGTGCCATGCAACGTAATACAAGACAATGCAATACAATAGCCCACAGTCCCACAGTAGGCCTACTATGCAAGAAGGGACGCTATAACAAGTGCGCATACAAACAATAGAAGGTATAGTACAATAGAACGTATAGTACAATAGAATATAATGCTGATAACTGCAGTACATGGGCGGAGTTTATCAGGGGCATGGGGAGGGGGCTGAGCCCCCCTCCCCCAAGAAGACCCAGATTCATTTTTTAACCGTGTAGATGGTATCTTTTCCCGGGTTTAGCATCTCCCCAAAAGGCTTTAGCCCCTCCAAGAACGGAAACCAAACTCCGCCCACACTACAGTTGAACAATAGGCCTGATCTCTTACTCATAACTGTCTGTTCAGAAAGCGCTATGGCTCGTTTACACTGGTTGGTTGGTATAGAGTTTGAGGTAGATATCATTTGTAATTCATCAATAATTTACACAAATTTATGCAGCAGCCCTTCAACATTACTTCTCAGTAGTGCTCCCCCTCCTACCACAGCACGGCTGAAAAGAATGATTAATAAAATATAAACGATAAACGATCCGGGTCACACTATTTGAATGCAGCCTGTATAAGACAAACATACATGTATATCTTAGCTATTATTAACAGTATACTTGGACTATACTTTGCATCTCTAGGGCAGGAATTAGTCATTGCTATTTTTAAGCTATTTGGACGAGTCAAGATGAGTTTTGCAATTATTATTATTGATCAATTAATAAGGAATATTTTATTCTAGCATATTCTTCTCTCTATTCTATACTATTCTATTCTATACTATTCTTTGCTATTCTATTCTTCTCTTGCCTATTCCACTATATTCTATTCCACTCTATTCTATACTATTCTTTGCTGTTCTATTATTTTCTTCTCTAGCATGATATTCCAATATATTCTATTATACTCTAGTCTAGTCTAGTCTATTTTATCATGTGATTGCTACCACAGAAAGGTAATCAAAGTCATATTCCTCGGTTCAATAAAACAAATTATGGGTTGGGGGTTGAGCCTTGGTTTATGCGAACACAGGTTAGTGACAAATTCTGAACGTTTTATTGTGAAAATAACCGAGATATCATAGGCAATCAATTCTTACAAGTAGGAGAACAAGAACAGATATGTCGTAGGCCTACTCAGATTAATTCCTTATGCAATTTCAGTGTTGTCTACGCTATGGGTCCTGCTTGAAACAGATTCATTTCTAAATGGGAAGCCAGTGCAGCGATGTGAGTATAATAAGTTCATATCTAGATAACATATAATAAAATACGACACAGTAGAAATACAGAGCAATACAATACAACGAAAACAGTAGCACGGTACAATGCAATACTATGCTAGACAATGCTGTACAAAACTATGCAAGACAATACCATGCAACACAATGCTATGAAATACAATAGTATGCAATGCAATAATATGCAACGCAACACTACCCAATACGATACTCTGCAATACAAACTATGCAATACAATACTATGCAATATAATATTGTGCAATGCAACATTGCGCAACGCAATTTATGCAATACAATATTATGCAATATAACGCTATGAAATGCAATATTATGCAATACAAAGTTATGCCATACAATGCAATGCAATACAATATTATGCCATACAACGTTATGCAATGCAATATTATGCAGTACAACGCTATGCCATACAATGCTATGCAATACAGAGCTATGCAATGCAGCAGAGCAGTTGTGTTTTTTCTGTGAAGCGTTTTTTTCAAAGGCGATTGACATACTGCAGCAGAAGAGCCGACCATTAGAGCCACCTATTAATACTTAGTTAGATGGTATACGGCAGAGGAAGGGGAAGGTAGGGAGGAAGGTGGGTAGGTGCTTGCCATTTCCATAAAGCATCTGGTACATGTAGCTCAATGCCAACAGACTTAGAGGCAGATAGAGGACGAGGCACAGAGTCGGCCGAAGACACAGCGTCTTACAGCAGACATACACGGAGAAATAGGATTGAAATGGAATGCAGAGCGTTAAACAGACGGACAGACAGACAGACAGTCGGACTAACAGACAGAGAGACAGACAGAGAATAGTGACAGTGACACCCAACGAGAGACGCAGACGTAGAAAGCGACATACACAGAGACAGCCAGACACTGAAGAAAAGAAACAGAGAGAGTCAGAGAGACACATATACGGAGAAGTGGACGGGGACAGAAGCGGCCCACAGAGACAGAGACAGACAGACAGGCAGAGAGATTCATATATATATATATATATATATATATATATATAGAGAGAGAGAGAGAGAGAGAGAGAGAGACAGACAGACAGACAGACAGACAGACAGAGATGGAGAGATATGCAGAGATATGCAGAGAGATACAGAGAGATGCAGAGAGATACAATGAGACAAACAATATGCTTAAGATTCAGAGAAACGGGCACTAGCAGGCAGACACGAACACAAGCAGACAGAAAGACAAAGGCATTTGTTATTTTCCTGCATATCCTTCAGAACAATGACCTTGCCGACAACAGAGCAATTTCTCTTCTTCAGCCAAAACCTCAGTTTTATGTCGGACCGCAGACAGACACACACAGAGACACACACAGAGACAGACACACAGACAGACAGACAGACAGAGTAGATCGGTCTGCAACAGCTGAGGTATGTTTCAGTATAATGTGGCGATGGCGATAGAAGTGAAACGCGAGAGGTCTGAAGCAGTGGGAGGTGCAGCAATCATTCTGATCGCTACACCCTGGATGGGGGTCTGACCGACGTCGGTTGTATAGTATACGACTCTCAACGATATCGTGTGTATACAATGCAGCTGAAGACTGCGATACATAAGACGAGTCGTCGTGCTTTGCAAGTAGAGTCGGCTTCACAAAAGTGAACGAGTAGATTTGTTAATTTGATCGACCGGTGACACAGTGAGCAGATGGGTTTACGAAGATAAAGACAATTAGCGTAAGTTCTCTTGAAATGTTTATTGCTTTCTTGATGCGTGTTATACTAAGATAAAACGCGTATATAACACGCAGCAACCTAATGAGTAATTATGGAATTTAAGGTGATGGCTTGGAAATCAACGTGCGGTTAATTTCGATGTCAAAGTAAATATAAAATGTCAATGTATTCGATGTTATATTATGACCGTATAATTATGACCTCGAATCGAGTGACTGACACTCCATACTCGTGTCTACCGCAGAGCTGGTATAAGTGAATTTTCTTCTTCTTTAAAGGCGTTTGACTAAATAAAAGCAACCCAACCCACCACCCTCACGCACTCCCCGCGCGCGCACACACACACACACAAACACATTTAAACTCACTCACACACACACACGCACGCACACACGCACACACACACACACACACACACACACACACACACACACACACACGCTTCATCAAAACAAGATGAAACTAGTTATTCGTTGACAGTTCCAGTGTTTATTACTTTCAGGTTTTTCGATCAACTCGATCAGCAGGATTTGACGCGATTTTCGACATAGGCCTAATGCACAACACGATCCGTAGAAAAACAGCTTCACTATAATTATATTGCCCCCGCCAAGCCACCCCTCGTTACAAATTTGAGAAGTATGGGAATAATTATCTTCTAGTTAGACCTATAAGACGGAACATCGAAGGCCCCAGGGTAAATGTACGTGAATGAGAATCTTACTCAAAGACCTTCAAACGACAATCTGACTGGAGACACGGTGCTACTGGTCGAGCTATAGCGTCGGATAACATATGAATGTAAGCTTACACAGTTTACAGGAATGAGCGTAAACCTAATCCCACAAGAGGATAATTATTACTATCTGAACTAACGCTGAGAATGTCACAGAAAGACGCGGTTGCTGCTGCAGCGTCGAATCTCGAACCGACGAAACGAGAAGCGTTGGATGTTGAACTCGGTCTGGAGTTGGATTCCTGTTGTTCCGATTCAAACGGCGAGGATCCCAAGTCTTGGTACCACCATCAGAGTCCTCTGCACGTCCGTGGGATCAAACGGAAGGATGGACGACCTGTCTCGGCAGAGGTCAACTACGATCAGACGTCGAGGAAGCTCCACATCTACACATTCTCCGCTGCAGTTGATGATGACGTTGAAAGTTGTGTGAAGACCGGACGAAGGGTTCCTGAATCCGATCTCTACCTTAGGAGACAGAGTACACCGGAAGCAATCGGTGCAATCCTATTATCAGGCGCCGTCGTCGGTGGGCAAAGGAGGACTAAGGACCGTTCGACGGAGCTAGGCAAATTGGAGTTGGCAGAACGAGAAGTGGTTTGGGAGAAAAGAGGGAGCCACGAAGGAGGATGTGGTGGTGGTGGTGGTGGTGGTGGGAGTGGTGGTGGTGGTGGTGGTGCAAGAGAGAACGATGTTAGCGGAAGAGCTATGCATCCCAACGTGACCTGGAAAGGTTTAGGGAACCAGAGGGATAAAGCAACTGGAGAGAGTTGCTCTTCCTCTTTGTCGCAACGGCAAGAATTGGGCAATCTGCGCGAAACAGTCACGACGACTCACCTCGACGAGATGGAGCGGATGGATACAGCACGCATTGATAAGCAAACGGAGAATCCCATGCAAGGTCATGATCAGTTTCACGAGGACGATGAGAGACTTTTCACTGAGGGGAGCGGAGGTCCTCAGTCCAATCTGAATCGTGGAGATATTGGCGATGGTAGGAGATGGAACGGCGGAAATTTCCAGGAGACACCGTCGTCCAGAGGAATTGGAAGTAGTCTTCCAAGTGTCATCCTAGCAAATGACTTTCAGTCTAGGTCGCAGGAGGACATGCATCGGATTTGGCCATCGCAGATCGGATGGATTCCAGATGGAGTCAACCAGGAACCCAGCGCGAATCGCCGGATGTTGGATGGCGAAACAAAACCAAAAATCTGGACCAAGTCGACGGGGAATTCTAGCGCGGAGCGGATGTGGAAGAAACCGGCTTCGGATTTAACACACGATGCCAATTATATTCGTAGACGATTCTGGAACGGAAATCCGAAATCCCCGACTACAAGCGAAGAGGTCTACAAGTCAGAGGGATCACTAGAGGGTATGAGGACGAGGAGAAGCAACGAGGGATCTTTGCGACAGTGGCTAGGAGATTCTACCCACCATGATCCCGATGATGCCCTGCAGTCGTCGTCCGTTGAAATGGGACTGCCACTAAGAATCGAAATACCACCGGAAGAACACATAACACGTCATCAACCGACGAAGGAGCGATGTCAGAGAAATAGCGAGACTCTACGATCATCGACGACAGCCTTTCTGAACTTCCGAAAGCCGGAAGTCATTCGGGAAGGTCTCGCCCTGCAGACCAACCTCACCGGAAATGGGTTTTCCAGAAGGAGTCTAAATGTTCATAGCAACTTCAATTTCGGTGTAAGCACTCGGACTTTCGAAGGCGGCAACACTGACACTTCATCGTCGACCGACCGAACGTTCAACGGTTGTGGAAGTCAGTTCAATAATTATTCGCCTCTTCACGCTCATAGGAAACCGTTTGAATTTCAGAATTCCTGCCAACGTCGGTATGGTTCTCTGAGGGACGCTGAAGCAGCTGGTTCCCTGCAACGCATTGCAATGTCTTTAGAGGACGGACTAGACGCAGAGCAACGCGACCCTGCAAGTAATCCTTCCTCGCCAACACACCCGCAAACCAACCACGAGCGTTTAGAGGAAACGACATCGTCAAAACCTCGAAACAATGAGTCATTCAAGACGAATGAGCAAAACATCACAAACCGAGTTCAGTCTTTGACGATTGTAGGCCTAAATCTGTCTGGATCTAAACCATTCTCAGCAGCGCATTGCAATCTCACTGGTTCACCAGACGCAGGCAAAGACGTAGAATCGACTTCAATAGCTCATCGTTCATCCCAAGAAGGTTTGGAAAGCAACAGCTCAATACAACATCAACTGTATAATAAGGACAAAAGATTCCAGAGTGAATCAAATGTCCAAGACTGCAGACAGATAGACGTTTGCCAAAGTGAGTTTCCAAGAGTTTATCGCCCACTTCCGGGTCGAAGTTGTAGCGTACCCATTATTCTGAATCATCCACCGCAAGCGCATTGCTTGCAAGATGATCATTCCTTTGATAGTCATCAACAGCCAGGAAGTCAGAACGGATTTTCTCCCAGTATCCATAACCAGACATCCAAGAAGTCTTGGACAAGCGATTCGTCCATGAAACCCAATGCAGGACATGACTTGCAAACAGCTCCGGATGCACTGGCTCCCAATCAACCCAACCTGGAATACTCCTCCTTCTCTAAGGATCTCAAATCATCAGACTCCGGTCGTAGCTTTGTGCAGAGCGTCGACTATTTACCTAGACAAGACGAGAAGAAGTCACATCGCAAATCGCTACCGCTAGTCTTCTACAACAGCAGATATAAGGAGACGGAGACAATCGATCCTCTGACGAACGAATTCAACGGCGGAATGGACAGCGTTAATTGGATGCAGTCAAACGGAACGGATGACTCGACGTGGCGTTCGTTTCCCGGCATCCAAGCGGAACGGACATACGAGCAGGTGCCAGATGAGCGTCGCAGACAGGGTGCTGCGACTGGCCACTCAATCTCCACTGAGAGGAAGCCACCGAAGCCCAGAGTGGAGACGACAGTGCGGTCTCGGCCTGGAGACTGGCATTACAACACGATATACGAACCGGATGAACCACCTCCCTTGGAGGAAGTCCCTCCAACGACCAAGGACAACATACAGCAGGAAGATCACGATGATGCATCTGGAATGGCCGATCAACCAGACAGTCAGTGGAACTCACTTCCGAGTCTACTCGACGCCAGCGAAGAACTACACAGAGACGAAGAAGAGGAAGGAGGACGTTTCCAGAAATCCATCTCTTCCGACAGAATCCACAGCAGGATCTGGATTCCGACAAACAGAGGACGTCGATACCTGCAGGTTTCGACGACTGGAAATCATCCAACTGACAAAAATTCCCACCACTTGGAGTCCACCAACACAGGAACACCTGGAGCGTCAGTGTGGGTCGACCTGAGGGAGGATGCAGCAAACGACGATCACAGCGAAAAATGCCAGACTGTCTACAATCGCGAAATAAAACAGATTCCTTCTGTAGCAAGTCAGATGTTTAGAAATACTAAAAGGCAGTTTGTAACATCGAGCCAGAAAATTCAGCGAGATAGCGTCCCACAAGCAGCAACCACCAAAACTGAGGTAAAAGAAGAAGATCTTGCGAAGAACGCGGGCATCGCAAAGACACCACCAAATGACTTTACTAAAGGTTCCAAATGTTCTGATTCCTCACTCTGTAGTGTTGATAATAATACTAAGATGGAACGAGATTGGAAGAGTGCAGAAGTTCTGATCGGAAAGGATCAATCAGGACTGAATCGAGCACTAAAGATAAACAAGCTAAGACCTTTAACATCAGACAGTTTTGAGTATGGAGAATCAAAACCCGGATTAGTGAATAGACAAATAATTGTTCAACACGAGGAGAAAATTAATTCGGCACATCTCGAGACAACAAAACGACTACAAACTGAAACTGTTGGTTCCATTCGATCTGAAGTCCCTTCTCCTCCCGCACCTCAAACAAACGAGATTTCTGGAGCCGTGATAAAACTTCAATCAGCAGAGAATCCTACGTCTAATTTACCCATCGATAAGGCCGTTCAACAAACGATTGGCTTTAGAGCAGGTGATACGAAACCAACTCAAGATCCATCACGGTCAAACCATCTACCACAGATAGACATCACGACGATCAAGGCAAGGGTGTTCCGACTCACAGACGATAATGGAACGACGGAGTTCAGCAATGCATCGAATCAGCTGGACAAAAGTAAAGGCCTTCGTGGCAAACTATCCATCGAGGTAGACGCCGTTGAAGATCAACAAACGCCGAATCGAGCTCGAAAAGTTTTGCACGGATACGAAACAACAGCACAACAAGAACAAGAAGAAGAAGGAGAGTTTAAAAGTTCCATCCGGTCTCCAATTTTCAGTATTTCGGGAGGAGATGCCAGCGAGCAGACGGCTAAGCGTTTGGAAAATCTCGGAATGGACGAAACGTTCAGAGATGTCGACTACGAACTATCGAGACTCATGAAAGTGGAACGAGAACCAGCGTCGAAGAATTCAAGGACTCAGCGATCCTTTGTCGTCCAGCCGTTATCGTCTGAAAATCTGAGTTTACTAGACCCCTCTCGAACTCGCGAGTGGCGTAACACAAGTCTGGAATACGCGAAGCAGTGGTTGGACAGCACAGCTGCGGCGCACTGCACTAATTCGCCATTAAACGCTGACAACTGTTTCTACCGTGACAAAGAGCCTGGCAGTGCAGACATGGAGCCAGTGTGTGCTCTGCCGAAAAAAGAGATTGATGCAGAAAATGGATCTTGCGGCTATGATGCCAAGGTGATCGACTCAATCCTAGAAGACATTGCTATTGTTGAAAATGAGCGTTCCTGTTCGGATGGCATCGGAATGGTGGAACTTAGCAATACTTGTGACGTAGTTACCGGTAACATTAGATCGCCTTATAAAGCAAGAAGCAGAGATCTGCTTACAGAACATGCTCTTGGTATTCTCGTACCCACCGCGCGACCCACACAACTTCAGGTCCACTCAGGCGACGAAAGGTATCTTGCTTTTCCTTACAGAATATCACTTTCAAGGAAGCCAACAGATGCGAATAAGTTCAACGCCGACGAACAGCAAAATCTTTCGCAAAAACCACACAAACAAAATCATGTCTCGGTATCGAAAGGTGAAGATGGTTCTACAAGACTGCTGTTGGTGGAACCAGATAGAAATGTCCACATGAGAGATAAGCCACTCGGTTCTTCAACGATGACTAAATGTGAAGTTGAGAATCACAAGTCGAATTCACCCAATGAACCAGTTACAGAACACAGACCAAAGCCTCACGTATCCAGTGCAACGCATCAAAAACATACTAGACCAGATGATGCAGCCAGATTGAAAGGATGTCATTATGTGGAGGAAGATTTCCCTGGACGTCTGAGGACTGGTGAATCGGGAAAGACTGGCATTTGTCTAGCGCAACTTGGTGCCACAGTCGAAGCGGAAAACGAAGATGGAAAGAGATCGGAAAGAACACGTGAGACAACAGATGCCAGAAATAACGAGCAACAAGCAAGAATCCTCTCTTCAGATCTCCCTCGACCAGTTAAGCCCTCAGTGGATTCATCCACCGATCCGTCAGACTCGAAACTATTCCACGAAATGACCTTCGAATGGTCTCCGGCCAAGGGCGATCTCCTGGCAGCATCGAAGACGCCGGAGCAGTGCTTCGTCTGCTCTCGAACCGCAAGGCTGCCGGATATTCCGTCGTTGAAATACTACAGGTTGAGTCATCGTTGTTTGAGGAGCAGCCTGCAACACGTTGACTCTTCCACTACCAGTCACTCCATGTTCTTGATCAATTCCCGAAGTGAAATGAGTCTTCGAGAAATGGGAAACATAAGTCGGAAGGTATCAGGGAGACACTGCTCGTCGGTTCCCGTTCACAATTCTTCAGTTCACGGTTCATCGACTCCTGTTCGCGGTTCATCGGTTCAGGTTCCAGGTTCTTCGGTTCCAGTTCACGGTTCATCGGTTCCGGTTCACGGTTCTTCGGTTCCGTTTCACGGTTCATCGGTTCCGATTCGCGGTTCTTCGGTTCCAGTTCACGGTTCTTCGATTCCAGTCCAGCGCAATTCTCGTCGGTCTTTGTCGGCTGTAGACGCACCCACGGTCAGAGGGAGACATCCGATCTCGGGTGGCTTAACAAACGTCAGTGATCCATGTCTCTCACTGGCAACTGCTTCTGCAGAACTTCAGTCAACTTCTCCTAAAGGACAGACTGCTGCTGCTGCTGCTGCTGCTGCTGCTGCTGCTGCTGCTGGCATTTGCCTTCAACCTCTGAGAAGAGACGAACAAGACTTGTTCACTCCTCAGTCCAAGGTCTTCGTAGGAGAACCTAAGGCCACAAATGAAACTCATCCGACTTCTTTATCATTGACAGAGGGGTCCAGAAGAAGCAGAGACTCTGCTTCAAACCATCTGTCTTCAGGGCAAACATTGACGCAAAGATCTGTGGGTGACACTCGGGTTAGACCTGGACAAACGCTTCTCAAGTCCAGTCCCAATCCTGATCGCCTGGCGTTCAGCGCTGAGGGTAGACTCGAAACCAACAGATTGTCATGTAATTTTGAGAGTCAGACTCAAGACAACTCAATCGTCCAATCGCTCAGAAATTATCTAGCGCCCATTCACGATTCCTACTCAGAGGAGACGAACTATGAAGATCGAAGCGACACTGAACTCACGGACAATACGGACGTTTCTTTGGATGGGCTTATGCTGAGACCAGACGAGGCGGCGGGGCGTTCCCCAACTTCACCTTCTGTTGATCTATACGAATATTCTGACATGGAAGCTATCTTCCCAACCACGGACATTTCGACGTTCGTTTTTGAGAAATTTCAAAAAGACCAGGACTCAAACAGAACCAGGGACAATACATGCCGACGAGACAAAAATTACTCCACCCCAGATGGCCTAACAGAAATCGGAATGCGAGGAATGAGCCAACACCACGGAACTCACCATGGCGTCAGTGAGAGACAGGAACCGAGTCATTACGATGAACAAAAGAAACCTGGAAGCTTTGCGAACGTCGTGACAAGAAAATCGGAGATTTCTCGTCAGAACGTCTCAATGTTTTCGTTACGGCAACCAGGGGAAGCGTTTCCGAGCACATCATCTCAAGGTCAACCGCGTCAAGGAACTGGATTTACAACAACAAAGGACACCAGGTTGGAAAATATGGTCGATCCGTTGCATGACTCTGAAAAGGCTGTTGACCGAACCACTTCTGGAGTAGTATCATGGAAGAGCGAAACAACGGATGATAATAATATTAGAGTAGAAGACGGCTCAGAACGGGATCCGAAAGATATAGGTGCATCGTTTGACCATCTGCTCAATCCTTTTATGAAGCCGACGATAGGTGGAAATAAGTCCACTGGAACGAACTCTCAATCCCACTCCATCGTGCTTTTCCAGGCGCCACAACCCACTGATGTCGTCTTTCCACCAAGTTCAGTTCTTCCTTCTGGAAGAGTGAAATATCGAAAACTTTCGCCACAGATTTCTAATTTAGTACCAAACTATGATGTTAACACGCACGTCAGTATAAGCAATAACAATAGCAATAACAATAGCAATGCTAATTCAAACCGAGATAAAGTATAACGCAATTAGTTCAGAATCAATATCCCAACTTTCATCAAATTTGCCTAAATGCTGTTAATTAGAATCAATCAAAATGGGAACTGCTTCTAATCCATTCAATTAACAGTATACATGTATATAGTCTATTATGATCTTATTTCATAAGACGACATGTTTTTAGTTTTACTTTTCGATTTATAAGCTAGATTAAATTGATCTCCTATTTCGAAGAATAGCGTTTTATTATATGCAAATAGACTTCCAGCAGCTTCGCCGGATAATAAGAAATCATGGCTATAGTATACACTACAATCTCAAGATTCTCAGTAACATTATACAAACAGATGGTAGAACTATAGATGCATGTTGTAGTTGTTCATTGGCATCTGGGAGCAGTCATGCTGATAACTATACTTAGTAGGGTTCCCTAGCACAGTATGGGTCTAGTAATTATCCACCTACATGATATTACAAACACACACATTTACTCCTCCTCTGCTCCTCGCTCTATACTGCTTTCTGAGTAAATTTCTTCTAATTTGATTTCGACGTTTTGTAGGCGTCCGAATTCGTTTGTTGTCCTCCGACGTCTTTGTTAGAACGCGATCCACGTGCATGCGCGGCTGACTATTTTCTGCCCGCCTGCGAGGACTGCACACCACATCAGTCCCCTTCTCCATATCGGAGACTATAATTATATTGAGACCTCAAAAATCAAACGGAAATATGCACGCGATGTAAAATACAGATTTTAGATAAACGGAAGACTAGGCCTATCTATAACAGAAAATAAACCTTTCACTATCAGATTAAAGTCTTTTCCAGAAAAACGTCAATTCTCTCTGCAATAGCCGCAATAATCGCATACATCATTAAGAACAATAAATCGCTCTCCGTAAAAACACGTCCGTAGCGTAGGGAGGGAGCAAAGCTTCTCTTCCCCTCCCCGTGTGCTATCCTATGTTGTGAATAGTTTTACCGTTCTCTGGTCTTTTAATTGCACCCTATTGACAACTCATTTCATTTAGAATAATACAGCTTGAAAGTGACGACTATAATTTATATAGAGAGCTTGAAGCAGCGATTTAAAGGTGTTTAGTGAAAGCGAACCATAATTGGTAAGCGTGCCTTGCCTTATATTATCCGGTAGGTCTAACTAGTCTTATTTGCCCTGTTTTAAATAAATATTATTTAGAGAAATTTTTTTAATTAAACCTAGTTTTCATTTGATTTGGAGTTTTATTGTGAGAGTCTGCATGATGTCTGGATATCGTAGCCTATTCTCTTTGTCATGTAGCCATAATGTTGCATATAGGCCTACATAGGCATAGGCCTATAGCCATGTCTCTTATAAGCATTGGATGGATGGATCCGATTTGACCAGGGTCTATGACAACAGAGGCCGTTACCCTGGACAGAAATTTGCTCGGCGTATTACAGCACTTAAGAGCACTTAAGAGCTGTGTCAATTACTTAATTAGACTCATTGCAAGGTTGAAAGTGGAGTGTGAAGTTGCATGCAACCCTATAGCTTGCGTAATGAGTCGGATATTTTTGTTTGTATGTGCACTTGTTATAGCGCCCCTTGAGCCACTACTCAAAGGCGCTCCCGATTACAGCGCGGACACTGCATCGGAGTTTCATGCCGAAGCGCTGAGCAATTGCGAGTGAAGGACTTGCCCATGGTCCCTGCGCGGCGACTTGAGGTGGATTCGAACATGCAACCATCCGTCCATCCGGCTGCAAGGCGCCGAACATACCCACTAGGCCTATATATGCCACCTCGCCCCACAACCGCAGCTGTGATAATATAATAATTATATCTCACTGCAAGCCGTCATTTTCCACGTAGGCCTAATTTGTATCCTTCTTAAAGAGTCGATTAAAAATAATGGTTCGTTAATTAACAAATTGCAATTTATTTTTATAACTAGTTAGAGAATTAATAATTAATCAGTTGCGTGTTACTGCAACATTTTGTTTAGTTTTAGTAGAAACTGACCGCGCGCTTTTAATTCTCTAACTAGTTATAAAAATAAATTGCAATTTGTTAATTAACGAACCGCGCGCGTTGTCTTTTACAATGTACTTTCGGGTAAAATTACCGTGTCAAATTCTTTGAACTAATAATTGAGCGAAAGTGACGAATATGTATAGAGCTTGAAGCAACTATTATAAAGGTGTTTAGCGGAAACGATAGATTCGAAGCAATAACGATGTTATATAATTATGTTGTTTCAGGCATTTCACGCATATATATGCAAAAAACGATTAAAATAAAATTTAAAAAACGGAAAAACGTCGCTTTTTCGAAAAAATAAAAAACGACAAAAAATGGGAATGAAAAATAATTTGTCTTTGTTACGTCTGAAACTTCATTTTAAGCTTATAACCTTGCCTATGCAATTTTATCTTAACCTGCAAATAACTGAACTCTAAATTTTTATTAGGCCAAAATTAATTGGTATTAGTAACGTTGATCCACCACATTTATTTTTTCTTATAACTGTGGTTTAATAAGAAATTCAGAAAAATCAAAGATAAACCCTATTGAAATCTTTTCAAATTTAAATTGCAAGCATAAGCCTGTATAAATTCATGCTGATCAAATCGACAAAACACAACTAAAATCCAATCAGAAGTAAAGACCATAGATGGGCACTAAATTATATATTGTACATTAAAATTTTATACTTAAAATTGTTACTTGTAAATATTAATCATAGGCCCAAGAATTTTAGGCCTATTTTAAAAAATGACTAATTGTGCTATAGCGCAACATAATTTTTATGGATAGTAATTCTCTCAACAAAATAAAATGTCCTTGGTTAAAGAACCGAAAGCAAGATTTAGAATTAACCTAAATATTTTTTGCTAAAAATCAATATTGTGGGTATTCTGTTTTATATTTCAAGAAAATTCAAAGTTCAGATGCCTTCACCATAATATTTAAAAGTAAGATTAATTATTTGTGATCGTAATCTCGAAACGTCTAGAGCGCCACTGAAAGGCCAAATGTAGGGCACCCGCTTATTCACGAGTGCTGACGCCGCTGAGTTAGCGCTTGTGTTTACCCGATTTATTATTATTATTCTTTCTAATTAAATAATGATTGAGGCTACCAATTTCCACTTCGTGTTGCTTAAGTGTTAATTATTGGTCAAAAAGATAATTCTCAAGAAACGCAGAACAGCGATATGCTATCAACTTAATAGTTTTCCGTGCTGCAGGGGTGCGATTATTAAAAGGGTAATCTATCGTTTTAGCGGAATAAATTATGCGAAATGTTATGACTGGCGCAGCTTGATTATTTTTTTCTCAATCCGGCTTCTTTGGTATGAATCATTCACATCAATCAAGCATCCATTTAGGCAAGATGTCATTTAATTAATCCAGCGTCTATTTCAGCAATAACTGCTTTTATTCAATCCAACTCCTATTTAAATTACAATAATTTTTCTTCAATCCAGCTCAAATGTCAGCATTAATGCTTTCATAAATCCCACTTCTTTTGCATTAAAAATTGTCCTCATCAATCTGACTTCTATTAGGGAAAAATTATTTTCGTCAATCTGACTTGTGTGCCATCAACGCTAAATCACGTGCATTGACAAATAATTTATTCCGCTAAAACGATAGATTACCATTAAAAGTTCTGATTGAAAGTATGTATGCTCATTATGAATACTAATTATGGATATTAATCTGGGACTATTATTGCTGACCTGGGACTAGTATCGAAGGGATATGACGCCGCAACCTGTTGGCTAATCAGAAATCGCCTTTCTGATACGTCAAGGGCGATGTTGTTGACGTCCATCTGGGCGCTCAGCAGGGTTATTTTGATCTGAGTCGCATCGTTTCGATGGTTTTTTAGTTGTCATCCATATATAATCTCGACTTTAGTCTCTGGCGTAATTGCCCAAAGTTCATCTAAATTTTTATAGCTCCGATCACAATGATCTTCCTTAGAACACATTTTATTTAGTTTGCAAGTTCTCTTTGGCATTAAATTAAAAATCGTTTTTCACTACAACAAACTGGAATGGTCGGCTGAGGCCTCCCCGAAAAAGTCCCAGATACATCCACAACCATAATCTGTTTCAATGAGCTAATTTTTGTCGACTTCATAGCACTTTGATATTAGTCCCAGTACTGACGGGAAGCCAATGACAGTTAGGTCATTATCATAGATTATGTCTGTCTCTACATCCAGGACTTTTGCAGGGTAAATTTTGGACGATTATACGGATGACGGCTAAAAAACGTCAAAATGATAGGGCTCTGTTCAAAATTATCCCGGATAGACCTTACTTACATCGCCTGTGATATATAAGAAAGATGATCTCTAAGTGGCTGACAGGATGCGACTTCATATCCCTTCGATATTAGTCCGAGATTTAATGTTGTTGGTGAACAGAAGTTTTTCATGTTCTCTTCAATTTTTTCTAGGCCAAGAAATGATGGAAGGACATTCAAGGTCTTCGTCAATTCTAGACGTCACCTATGAAGGTAATGAATGAGTGGACAGGATTGCTTTACGTCACTTCGTATTATCATTGTAATTAGCAATAGTCTATTGTCTTCGATGATGTACAAGACAATGTTGTTTTTAAGGTAATGGTGTGTGTGGATGTATGTCATAATTTTTCTTTATGGATAATAGATATACCTTTATTTCTCAGGAAAGATTCTATTAAGGGAACGTGTCTACCTTGAGTGAATATTATTTCGTCAACAATAAATCTTGGCAGCCCCAAATATGCTTCCCACATATTCCATACGTTATTTTTCATTCCAGCAGGGTCTTTTGTTAAAATTAATTATAATCATTATATTACAAATATTATTTTAAATACTAAAATTATAATCATAGTAGTTGAAATAATAATAATTGTAAGATAATGACAATGATCATAATCAATTTTAACCATAATAATAATTAGCAGTGACCCTCTTGTTTTTCCTGAATTTCTCACGTCACATTACGTTGAGTGCGTTAACGCAACCACGAAAAGCTCGTAGATGGTAAATATGTAATTGTTCTATACAGTGTGATGCATGTGCGATTGTCTGATGTAAAAAGGGACTACTTACTTACTTACTTACTTGCTTACCTACTTGCTTACTTACTTAATCTTTTCAGGTGATGGTTTGTGCCAGACGCCAGCCACCATGGGCGAGACGTCGATCAACAGCCGGCGTATTTCGACGCGGTCGATCAAGCGGAAAAAGTTCGACGATGAGCTCGTCGAGAGCAGTCTCGTCAAGTCGGAGAGAGTGCGGTTGCGGCAGCAGGCGTCGATCGAAGCAAGACCGGTTCCTATGGTAACGAACGATGCGGACGTGGAGCATCTTGAACCGCTGCCGGTTGCGGCCGTTGAGAAGAAGAAGGTGCACAAGGTTGGTTGCGGTTTGTTTTTTGTATTCTGCATTGTTGATTTGGTTTATCATGGGGTGCGGTGATGTAAAGGTGGCATCGTTGCCTTGAAGCCTGAAGGTTCGAGGTTCGAATCCACCTCAAATCACCACGAAGGGACTTTGGGCAAGTCCTTCACTCGCAATTGCTCAGCGCTTCGGCGGGAAACTCCGATGCAGTGTCCGGTCTGCAGTTGGGAGCGCCTCTGAGTAGATAGCTTGAAGGGGTGCAATAACAAATGCACATACAAGCAATATTATTTATTTAGTGTTTGGCGTTTTTTACGACCTGCTTGTGATGTGTCTGTCGCTGTTTCCTGTGATGATCTGTTTGTCAAATGTTTGCTGTTGTTTATTATGAGTCGTTTATGAAGAGTTAAGTGTTTGTTATATACTGTTTATTAAGTGCTGTTTGTTATGAGCTGTTTACCAAGTAGTTGTTTATTGTTTTCTACAGTACATTTTTCATGTAGATCTTTCATTGTCATTTGTTTTATCATCCAGCGTTTGTTTGTTGTGTTGTGAAAGTTCTATTTTTTCAGTTTTAAATGGATGATCATAATTTTATATCTGCTTTTTCTTTCATTTCAGTCGAAATCATCGAGTAAACGATCAAAGAAGTCGCGAGTAAGATTCATTCTACTTTCACTCGACTTACCTTTGCTTGAATTTCTTAACTTACCTTGGTAATGTAATTTACATTGACTTGCCCTGGCTTAACTATGCTAACTTTCACTTTCACCTCTCTTTACGTGTCCTTGAATTATCAAATTATTATAGCTTACCTTCATTTACTTGTCCTTGAATTATCCTGGCTTGCCTCCACTTACTTTGGTTAGAACTCATTACGAACCTTGACTCGTTCTGGCTTACTTTAGAACTCTTACTTCGACTTTTCTTCACTTATTCTGACTTACCTTAGCTTACTTTGACTTCTGTTGACTTGTTCTGGCCTACCTTCACTTACTTTGGTTAAGTCTTCTCTTGGCTTGCCTTCATTTAACCTTGCTTTCTGTTAAAGTTGAAGTGGTTTAATGCCAGCGTGTTTGTTTGTAGGTCAGTTTCTCTGGTTCAGGGAAAGATCTTGGACGGTGGAAGCCGCAGGATGACCTCGCTTTAATTTTAGCCGTTCAACAGGTAGGTTTTCTTCACATCTCCATTTGCTTGACTGCATAGATTGTTGAGTGATTGTATTTGGCACAACTATACACACACTCACACACACACACACAAGTACAGTGCAGATACTGAAGCGCATAGGCAATTGTGAGTGAAGAACTTGCTCAGGGTCAATACGCGGTGGCTTGAGGTGGATTCTAACCCGCAGCCTTCCGGATTCAATACGCTGAACATACCCATACACCAGCGTGCCTCACACATATTATATATATAATTATATATATTTTATATATAATATATAATACATTATATGCACACACATGCCTGCACAGATGTAATTGGATTAGTATAGTACTTTTAAACGAGTTACTGCAGCAAAAATCATTTAATAAATTTGATAAGTTTTCGTTTTGTTTTGCTTGCTTAGACGTGTGATTTGACGGCTGTCTTCCTTGGCGTTAAGTTCTCCTGTAGATTTACGCTGCGTGAGATTCAGGAACGCTGGTACACGCTTCTCTACGATCCCGTCCTGTCAAAGTAAGTGGTGATGGGACATCGGAATTTCCGAATCGGTTTCAGTTTTGTTTTCTTCTCTTTCCATCTCGACCGTCAATCAGTTTTGGTTTCATGTTATTTTTTTATGTCTCAATTGAGTGCAGTTAACAATTGCAGTTCTAATGAGTTTTTTCGCATACATCTTAAATTTGGTTTCACTTTGTTCGTTCATTTCAAGAATTTATTATGTAGCGAGCCTTCAAGAAATCGTCTCAGAGGTGCTCCCAGTCCAACCACGGTGAAACAAAGAAGTTTTAAGGAGCATGTAAAACACTGACTTTTCATTGCAGACTGGATAATAACAGCTACGCTTCCGTTTGCTTTCAGTTTCCCTTTCACAATAGGTTTCACTTTCCATTACAGGCTGGCACTACAGGCGATCAAACAGCTACACCCAGACCTGACGGCGGCCGTTCATTCCAAGGTGCTGTTCAGCCGAGACGAGGAAAAGAGTCTCGCCACCGTGCCCTCGGTAAGCATCTGCTGAACTTCTAAAGGGGCTGCATAAATTTCTCATTTCTTATACATGAGAGTGTATATTATTAATATGATCATCGTCATTTTCGGTTTGCAATTAGGTTATACATTTGATCCGTCACGGTTGCAGAATTATGGATTGTATTTTTAATATGGATGGCTGCTATTCATTGCTATGCTCAAAGTCACTTTATTATTGTTATTATTTATTATTTTTATTTTACTACTATTGCTACTATTACTAGTTTTCTTTTACCCTGCTCCATCCCTCAAGAATTAAACAATTCTCTGGCAAATACAAAAAAGCTTTCTTGTATGGCAAGAACCTTTTAAGTATCATTTTCTATTATTATAATTATTGTTTACAAAGTTATTATTAGTGTTGCTATAATTTATTATTGTTGTTGTTATTATTATTGTTGTTGTTGATATCCGCTTCAGTCTGACTTAAGGTTTCTGGCATTTTGATTGAATTCTGATTTATTTCAATTTTTCATTATTTAGTTCCTCTAAATTAATTAAATAGCGCCTCTTCACGAGAGATCTACTCAGAAGCTCTCCCAGCTCAGCCACAGCTTTACCGTTACTTAAAGCAACAAAGCTACATTGATTAGTACATTGTGCAGTACAATGATGATTGTGATCAAGTGAGTGTTTCTGTTGCTTTCCTCAAATAGTGCTATATAAATATATATATATATATAAATGTTTATTAGACAACTCAGCACAGTGTCGAAGTCTTTGAGGATCTCCTGGAGAAGAATCCGTTGACCTTTCTTCCAGGTCGGACGGCAAAGGCGCTCTACAACCACTGGCTGCTCATGAAGCAGTACCACCTGCTGCCGGACCAGTCAGGTAGGCTTGCGAATGTATCGGATGTGTGATGGAGATGCTCGTGATGTTTGCTGATCGTGAGGTGATGGCTTTTTAGGCTCTTCTGAAATCAGGTCTATTTCGAGTTAAAAAGGTTTTCTTCTGAATGATAACTTAGACATCTTATTGGCATTTTATAGAGTTATGGGGTGCAGATTCCACAGTGAAGTGGGCTGTCATTTAATGTAGAGACTTCTGTTCTAAATCTAAGTAAGTCTTCTCATGATTTCTTTATTCTTCATGTAATGTTACATAGCATAATGTGACATAATACGGCATAATGTAATGGCGTAACATAATGTAATCTGACATAATGTAATGTAGCACACTAGCAGTTAATAAATACATTTTAGCGACAAACAATGTAATAATCTAATTATGATTATGATTGTGGCGATGAATATTAATGGCAATAGCAACGATAGTAATAATTGTAATCTGATAATAATAAGCATAGTAATAAATAATAATATTGTAATTGTAATTATTATAATTGCAGTAACGATTGTAATAATAATAGTTATTAATTATTGTGTAATAGTGTAATAATGATGATAATAATAATAATTATAATAATAATAATGGTTGGCATTGTTGTGTTGATAGTTCAGCCAATGCCAAAGGGGGACCACGTCTTGAATTTTTCCGATGCTGAAGACATGTTGGATGACGAGGAATTAAAGTCAGTCTTCTCGGTTTTGTGCTTTTTCATCTGCTCTACTTTTCATAGGTCTTCTGGAGTTACAGAGGTGCTATAAGTGACACCGATACCTACTATTCTGTCTGGCTCTTGAATTTATATAGCACCGGTGTGATGTATGTGAAGAACGCATCATCTTTGGCGAGAGTAAAATCATAGTTAAGTGAATTACATATACAGATCTCTCTTTAGCGTCATTCATATTTTTGTATCTTTTGTACAGCATCCTTTTCATTGGCATTTTCATGTATGTGCCATGGTTTCCCTTTCGATACTCTGCATTATTTTTTGCAAGATCCCTTTGAATTCTTTCCAGTGGGGCCCTATGTGTGGGTGCCTACGCATTCAACCTTAGCTTTCCATGTGATGCTCCCAAGTATCTCGTGTTGATTTTCCATACTTTTTCCAGTTACAGGTATTTGAGACTGTAGAGGTCGCGTCAAAGTCTGTTTCGCAAGGCGTGCTTGACAGTTGGGCGATGATTAAATTAATCCTTGTTAATCTATAGATAAAGATGTCGGTTATCTTTAGATTAATCAACCGATTTGATTAGATTATGATTATTTTATTATAGCCGCAATTGTTTTTTATTCTAGGGGTCCAGCCAATGAGGAACTAGAACATGGTAGGTTATCGTTTGTTTTGTTTTGTTGTTATCATCGTCGTTATTAGGCCAAAATAATGTTGTGTTTCCGGTAACCCGACCGACCCTCTTTCATTGCCGCGACTCAAATAATTTTGTAAAAAAAATTATTGGGAAAAAAAGTTATTAAAAAAAAACTTTATTAAAAAATTTTATTAAATTTTTTTTTTAAACTTTAAAAAAATACTTTTATTGACATAATATGGTGACATTGCTTCCGTATAGAGTTGGATCTTAGGCCCAAAAATTTTGTGTTTCCGGTAACCCAACCGACTCACTTTTATTGCCGAGACTCGGGAAAATTTTGTGCATTTCTTTTATTTACAGTGACATTGCCTTAGAGTTTCACGCCTGCCTAACTACTTCCTGGTTGCCAGTCTTGAAAAACCTCTAGCCTTATCATTCTCACTTGAGCCACCTGTAACGGTGACTAGGGAAAATAAATCTAGCAACCTCTAGATGTAACTAGTCACTGGTTTGGCCTGTCTGGAACGACAGTTCTGTTCGCACTCATCTTCCCCTTCCCTGCCCACTTCATCTTACCACAAAAGAGGTCAACAAAATGAAATTAATAGAATTGTTTTCTAGAGCAATTTTAGGTACAGGGAAATAGGCAGTTTATACTTGCTGAGAACACGTACTTTGTTGCAGCGTGTACCTTTATGCAAAAAGAGTAGTTGGGTATAATTTTCCGGATAGTCACTGTATAAAAATATTTTACCAAAATAAAAATATTTTTCAACCTACCTACCCAATTTTTTAGAGCTCTGTTACCGGAAAGACAGCATTATTTTTTTTGGGGCCTTATCATTTAAAGTTTTTTATTCCTACTGTATATGAACAATGTCTTGATTTTGATCTTACGTGCATTTATGAATATATGCATACATGTATGTATGACATTGTATGCGCATATTATATAGATATATATATATGTGTGTGCAGATATATATATATATGCTATTTATTTAGCACCTTTACAAGCCTTGCCAATTACTGCATCTAAACTGTTTCTTGCGCCACTGTCTCATATTTCATGTTGACTCTGTGTCAAATAAGATTAGAGTCCTGTGTAATAAATCTCTCTGATTACTTTACGTTACGTTGTCATTTTCAGAGCTGACCATCGTCGACAGAAGACAGAAGAAAGAGATTCGACTTCTTGAACAGGAATTGCCGAAGTGGCACGTCCTTGTCGAACACGTCACAGGTGATGATGACTTACGTTGCAGTGTTGTGACTCAAGTCGTGACTTTATTCTGGTAGTTGGCGCATTTTTTTTGCTGCATCACAGAGAGTGACTTATGTCGTAGTGTTTTGACTCAAGTCGTGTCTTTTATTAGGGTAGACGTCTAATTTTCTATTGCTGCTAGACAGGTGACGATGACTTAAGTCGCAGTTTCATGACTCAAGTCATGACTTTTAATATGGTACACGTTGAATTTTCTTTTGCTGTCAGGCAAGATGTTCGACTCCCAATATTTGAAGCGAATTGTAAAAAATCTGTTTTTATTTCTTAATAGCAAAGTATCTTTAACTTTTAAAGTAAGTTTGAAATAATCACCTTAGAATGTGAAGTAAATGTCTTGAAATTTGATAACTTTTTTCAGGAATCAGTCCACCGGAGTTTGACAATCTCACTCTGGCCGTCATTCGTGGAAGACTCGTCCGTTATTTGATGCGTTCAAAGGAGGTGAGTAAGAAAGTTGTTTATTATAACGTGAACTCTTCAGTCTTTATCTGTTGAAAAGCATGCTCATCTGTCAATTGACTGGTTGGGGTTTCAAACATTGCGAGGGCAGGAATTTGGTTGAAGGTTTCTGTAGTCCGCAACCAACTCAGATATGATGACCATACATTGGCCGTACACCTTTGATGAGAAGATGCATGTATGTACACTTGTTATAGAGGCTGCTCAGAGGCGCTCCCGACTACAGCGCAGACAGTGAATCGGTTTCACGCCGAAGCGCTGAGCAATTGCGAGTGAAGGACTTGCCCAAGGTCCCTACGATGAGGTAGAAACGCCCGCTTTCATATGCCAGGGTAAAAAAATGAAGTTGCTAACACTTCATACATTACATACCCATGGCTGCCTTCTTAACTTCATATATGAACATGCCATTTATCCGCATTTTAGTGTGTTCGCTCCCTTTCTAGAGCTCCTCTGGCATTCATCTCCCATTTTTATACAGTTTTATTTAGCCGCGCTGATGCTGGGAGTGCCTCTGAGTTGTCCCCTTGAAGAACCATTATACAAATTAATTTAGCGAATGAATGAATTTAAATGAATAAACATAAACAATTGAATTGATCAAGACAGTTAATATAAATACTAAAAAAAGCAATTTATGCTAAAATCGTATATATTATATCATTATAATAATTACTATGCTAGATCATATATATTATTGTAACGTGGAAAGTTTTTTCATTCACTGCAGATAACTCTTGGGCGATCGACGAAGGACAGCCAGATTGACGTTGATCTGTCGCTGGAGGGACCGGCGTGGAAGATATCGCGACGTCAGGGAATGATACGACTGTGCAACACGGGAGAGTTCTACATAACGAACGAAGGGAAACGACCGATCTATGTCGACGCACAACCTCTTCTGCCCGGAAGCAAACAACTGCTTCACAACAACTCCGTCATTGAGGTAGGTGGGTGGGGGGGGCATTGGGGCCTACGCCCTCTTATGTACATCGGACCATCCTGCTGGAATACTACTACTAATAATAATAATAAATGATAATAATAATAAATGATAGTAATAGTAAATGATAATAATAATAATAATAATAATAAATGATAATAATAATAAATGATAATAATAATAAATGATAATAATAATAAATGATAATAGCTTTCGGAGGCACATTTGCGCAACGCACTGAGGACCACTAACTACATAGGTTAGATTCTTAGAGCTTGAGGGATCATAAATACCCTGGCAGCATAGGCGCAATCACGTCCTAAAAATTGGAGGGGACCATAATGAATCACGTCCTAAAAGTTGGGGGGCCATAATAATAAAGTTAGGGGACTACTCAAAAGTTGGAGGGGACGCGTCCCATAGGGTGGTTGCGCCTATGCCTGGCAGAGCAAAAAATGATAATGACACTGTGGACATTCTGTTCTTGTGATTTACTCATGACTATTTTATAAACAGGTGTTACTGTTTATATGCTTGTTTATCAAGTGTTACCCGGAGGTAAAATTTATAAACTTGATACTACCTGATATTATTACACCTGATATTACTACGTAACAGTAACTTGCCTTTACTTTAGTTGTAGCCCGTCTAGTTTTGGTCGATTGCATTACAATTAAACGAGCATTTTTGCTTTAATTACGTAATCAATAATATGTTATTATCAATTTACCAATTTTTCCTTGAGTTGATTGCATAATTTTAACTTAATTAATTAATTGTGATTTTGTGTTTCCTCATGCACATGCACATACAGGCTTTCTCGATCGTGGGTCACTCTGTTTGGAATAGCCTCCCCTCTGGCTTGCATTCTCTTCCGCAGGACTTGTCCACTCCTTTTATAAACTACTCAAGACTTTCCTCTTTGGTCGGGAGCGCCTCCGAATAGTTATCGTGAAGGGTGCTATATAAATTCCAATAAATATATAGATAGTAAGAGTTTTAAAAATTGTTTTGTGATTTGTTTTCCAGATAACCTGTCTCCGATTCATCTTCCTCATCCACCAGGATCTCATAAACACGATGAAACAGGATTCACAGAAGACTGGAAATTCATAAACGAAATTTCAATATATAACTGACGATCTTGAGAGAGAAGCCTTATTCCGGATTTTAATCGAATATCTCGTCGAGAAATGATTTTAAAATCTGACAGAAAAAGACAGCAACGTTAATTGGAGACTTTCTCCAAGAAAAAGACAGCAACGTGGGAATTTATGAATTTATAAATTTCCAAAGTAGATCCATAAAATTGGGGCATGAATTAATACACGGAAAAAATTACGAAAATGTACAATTTCATCATTCGCATTCGCAGTTTCGCACACGAATAAACTCTGCGATTAAAAAAGGACAATTTTAACATGGAAAGTTAACTTTGATATTGAGAAAAAGACAGCTTGCAAGGTCATATGGAAATGTACGTCATACAAGCAGACTTGGCAGAGGCTAAAGTGTATAAAGGATCTGTATAAAGGCCACAACATACCAAGCTTTATTTTCTATATTGCAAATTAAATAGTATTTCGCTCATAGCATAGCTCTGGGTAACAAGTAGATTAAGGAGATGTCCATATTTTACACATGCATTGCAATGAGGGTGACCGGTATGGGTGCATGTGGTGGGGAGGGCATCTCCTAGAAATCTAATTGAGATGTCCACATTAGCCTATTATTTTAGAATTCTGTCTTGTAATAAATTATCTTCTGATAAATAATTAAATCCTGTCAAGCTCTGAACAGTAAACCATAATTACCAGTTAACAAATTTTAGTTAGCAAATAGGATGCTCACAAAAAGTTACTAGCAAATAGTAAAATAAATGTCTTATAGGTAGCAGACTTTTGATAATTAACTTTTGTTCTAATGGGTAGAGAAGCTTGTTTGTATCGATGCATGGGGTAGATGTCCATAATATGCATTTGGTGCAACAGCGGAAGGGCTGTATGAAAATACGATTTTTGCATACATAATATAAATTAATATATGGACCAAAAAACCCACCAAAAAAACATTTTCAATTAACTAATACACACCTAACGAATTCAAGAATTGACAAATTTTAAAATTATACAATTTTATTGTCACATATACGTTGAAATCTATGCAAAAAAGAACCACACAGGAATCATGCAAATACCTGAAATTCTATTTAATCACATTCAAGGCTGTTTAACTTAGTCTGCAACTTGAGATGAGGCTGGCTCAATAGACTACATATAGTGTCATTGGTACATCCAATGCACTTCACATACACTTCCATATTCTCTTTCTCACTCTGAAGCAAAAAATCTTATTGAGCTTCCGCTCATTTTCTTTTTTCAACAGCGCAAGAACTACTAACGCAAAGGTTTACCGGTACTCCAATGGCAAATGTAAAAATTTATGTACACAGTACTTTTCACAGATTTACAAAAGGTCAACATTTTATGCGTTTTTAAGCCTACCCCAAAAAGTCATCTGTACATTTACATGCACTAATAAACATGGCCTTCAATTTTTCAGTTCTGTCTGACCTGCCAACCATCTCAATTCCTGACCACTGTTCTATCATCTTGTTGAATTCACAACTAGGTTCTCCGCCCAGCTTAACACCACAAGGCAGCAAATTTAAATACAATTGTCAAAATCTACAGAAAACGAATATTTTAAAAATGTTATTAAGCCAACCACATAAGCTGCTAACGGTATTTGGGCCACGGACTAACGATTGTTAAGCTTGTTGTGTTTGAGATCCAACTTAGATTCAGCACCGATTTCTGTTACATCAAATCCTCGCTAAACAGGGCTTAATCACCGGATTCACCTTTCTCGTTTGACAAGCAAGACCTAGCTTCTACGTTTAAAACAGATCACCGACTATGTACAGTTTCATCATTAATGTTCTTCCAGCCTACACGACTTTTTCAGGTGATAAATTTTACGCAATACGCTGGACCTTCAAAATTGCATGGACATTAACATTAGCAAGTCGTACTATTCGCAGGTCTCTCAAATTATCTGTTACCGGGAAGAAGTTGTGTTCTTAAACAGTGCTATCCACCCACACACATTTTCAAAATTAACTTGCAGTTTAGTTTAGCATTCTTGAAGATTTGTGCTATGAACTTTAAACTTGAATGTACATCACTTGTGCAAACTTAATCACCACTTGTGCAAACATCGTTTTTTCAATTAAATCCTCACTCCAAGCTATTCAGCTAACGATTAATATCGTGCACTGACAAACAACTTTTAAATTTAGCTGCAGTTTCGCTCCATAGCACTAAAAATCGCTTACAATTCACGTCGTGTGAAACAGAAGCTGCTAAAAAAACTTGACAACAGAATAAAATCTTGAATAATGCATTCAGCATAAAATTGATCACAACGTTGAAAGATTTTTTGGTCAAGCACAGGACTGTACAGACATAAAACAACGGCAAACAGCTTAACAATATTTTCTTGTGGGTTCTAAACCTTCGACCATCACTTGAAAAATCGCAGGATTTGAACCGGGATCCAAATGGAGGACAGACCAGTCTTCCACCAAATTTCATTGCATACTAGACTCCATTCCGAGCAACATTATAGACTTTGACATTAACAAGCGCTCGCCAGTCACCACTTTCTAATCCACTCGAAAACCCCAAGCACTATTTTACAGCATCAGGCAACAGTAGCAACACTTACTCAGTGTTACCAGTAAAAATCACAATTCTCAGATTTACAATCTTCCAGGAGACTGGTACATCCCGGCATCAAACTCACAAATTAACAGAACCACGGACATAATATAAAAAAATATTATCAATATTAAAACACACTATAAAATTCTTGAGTAATCTTTAAAATGTTCCAACATCAACTTAAATAAAAAACAAAAAACAACCAGCGTAAAAATCAGCAATCTACAGATCTCGATAGATGTATCGTTGACTAGGCTTGAGATTTCCTTCCTCCACGCCAGGTGGCCGTACAACCATCAGATTCCTCAGAGTAATCGGAAATCCTTTCAAATTTGTTTCGCTCGAGCGAGGTGAGGTTTTCATCGGGGGCGTCGAACAATGAGGGTTCGACTGGGGCAGTGGTGAACTGGTCATCGAAGTATCGGGTATCAACGTCGGAGGAAAGCTCGGGTACAAACGGTGGCTTCAGCTAAATAAAAAACAGGACATTCCCAGTTTACTTACACGCTAACTACTCTAGTTGTGAAAAATTTATAGTTCAGTGGCACCTTTGATTGACAAAAACTAGTTGACAAATATCTTCTGAGAGATTTTCACCAGGATAAACTATTACCGTATTAGGTGATTCGTTTGACGCTAAAAAACTTCAGTCATTCCCAGATTTAAAATCTTCCACGAGATTGGTAACATACTAAAATCCTGGTTTTCAATTGCTCATTTGTGTAGCACCTTTTTAAGAAACAAATTACTTTTCTGGCGACAACATCTTCCCAACTAACGTCCTTGAAGAACGAATGGAGCTGAACCTCACGGACATCTGACCCACAGCAACCGAGCCGGAACTGCGGGTCCTTTATAAGCAGCGACCGAACAAGATCCGTAGCATCGCTTCCAAGGACGCAGTCGAACGTGACATCTTCATTCTTGATCAAAGACAGAAGTCCCTCGATCGTAGAGTCAGAGAATGGAAGCCGACCACAAAGCATCTCGTACATGATGATCCCGACGCTCCACCAGTCCACTGAGAAGCTGTAGAGATCGTAATCGAGCATCTGGAAAAAACATTGGTAATGATGTAAATAAGTATAATGAGAATAATGTTATGGTAATATGAAGGAGAGGCTCTACCTTCCACGTTCAGTGTCTGATTAGCCAGCACTTCAATTCAGTCGCTCCTTGCAGCAACTTTTCCACCAACAAAACCATCTGTGAAGGCCAGCCTTTCCAGAATAATGCTCCTCAATTTTTGAAATGCTGAAAGGATGTACTTTGGGGGGGAGAATAGTAAATAAGTATCTTTAATTCTCAATTGCAGACCGCATTCGGAGTTACAAACAACATTATACATGATCATGTACATTCAAAGACAAGATTAATCAGAATAAGAAACATTCTTTGCATTCGATCGTCAGCCTCCAGGAGAATTCTGTCGCAAGGCTTAAATTAAACATTCAGTTTAAAATGTAAGAAACTTGTGCCAACCTCTGGTGCCATGCATTCTCGTGTTCCACAAAAGGTTCTCGTCTTCTTTGAGGCTGACTCCAAATCCTTGCAAAGACCGAGGTCAACGAGTCGTATGTGACCCTCCCGATCAACGAGGAGATTCTCCAACTTAAACATCATCATAAGTGATTCAGCAATTAATCATCGAATTAATCAGCCTTCTGTGTGAAATATATTTACAAAATTATGCCTCCACCAATACTGATTTTAATTAATGAATACTCAATCCAAAAAACCTTCACCCAGTCCCTAGCTATCCCAGTAACTTTAACAAGGTGTATCAGTTTGGTTGAAGCAAGAGAGATTGTTTAGTATTTTCCTTTTAAGCTGCTTTTTTATTTTATGGAAGCTGCTAAATTCAAGTCTTCTGCTTTGAGGCAGAATTATACATGAAATTGTATGTCAGTTAACGAGACAAGCAATTATAACAAATACCTTGAGATCCCGATAGATGACGTTACAGTGGTGCAGGAATCCAATGGCCACGATGACTTCGGATGAGTAGAAGCGAGTGTTGCTCTCCGTGAGATGACCGACCGTGTGCACGAGACGATAGAGTTCACCACCACCGAGATATTCAGTCACGAAACACAGATTGTCTGTCGTTTGGAAGCTGTACTTCATGCACTGAAGGGAAAAATACAGTTGCAAGTCATGCAACAGGTTATGTACATGGGCGCCCGCACATAGGGGCAAAAGGGGCACATACCCCTGAAAAACTGATTTTTCCATTTTTAACTACTACTTTTTGGTTTCTAACAACATTCTTTGTACTAAAGTGCAAATGCTACTAACAGTACACAAAGTAAGACTGAGAAATTCACATTTAGAAAACTGTGAAAAAATACTCGTGTTTTAATATTCTGTTTTGAATTTTCCATCTCTTGCTAAAAATGTAAACCGTAGCCATTGTGTTTTGCCCCCTCCTGCAAAAATGTCTACAGGCGCCCATGGTTATGTATAAGCACTTGTCATAGCGCCCCTTCAAACTCTCTACTCAAAGGTCTTGAAGGGGTGCTATAACAAGTGCACATACATACAAACGAAATGTCACTCCCGATCGGGTCAATTACTATCAGGGAAAGATATTGTGACAAAGGTAATTACCTTGAGGTTATAACCTCAGGATATATTTAAGGCAACCTTAAAAGCAAAAGCATACGTAAAAAACTTTGACCCACGATTAGGAACGGATGAGTCAGCGTCTGGAGAAAGTGCTTCTCCGCCAAAGTTCGCTTGAGCTCCTTCTGCAAAACAAACAAACAAACGCTCCACTTCAGAACAAAGAAGTCGTCTTTTACGAAATGTGTCGTTTGTGTAAACGCAGGAGAGTAACGGTGAAACATATACCATCCTAACATCCTCTGCAGAACTTAGAAGCTTGCTGTGACAAAGTTTTTAAATTTTGATCATTTTCTCCCTGACAATCAAGCTTCAAAGACCATTGGCAAAATACTGGCAATTGGTCAGTTGAAGTTCTCGTATAATAAAAACATAAGAGCAACTGCCCATCTTGCCACATACTGGTAGTCTTTCCTCATCTTTCACCTCAAGTCCTGCCTTTTCTCTCAGGGGCGATCACACTGGGAGTGCTTGTGAAAAGCTTACGCCAAGAGACGCGCATTATAAATGGTCATATAAATACTTTTATAATAAGGAAACTTAGTCTGTTTTCTGTCCTTAGTACTATGCAGGCAGATATACTGTCCTGTGAATTTTGTATTTCTTTGTTGTCTTATTGATTGTGCTACCATCATTTGGTGAATAAAAGATTGATATATAAATACAATTGATACAATACTGGCTATGTGGTTTAAGTATCACACAGTTCTAGAGTGAATTTAAATCCCAGCAAAAGTTCAAATCCCACAAAGAGCGGCCTACGAAGAGATTCGAATTGGTGTTACTTACGAATCCAGCGACCTTTGCTTTCCTTATGAGCTTCATGGCGTACGCCTGACCAGATGACCTCTCCCGACAAAGGATGACCTTTCCAAAGAAGCCCTGACCAATAACTCTGATCAACTCGAAATCGTTCAGCGTCTGAAATGAGAAAAAATAAAACATACCACATAACGTGTAGTATATTATATTTAAGATTTATAAAATAACTCTAGCAGGGTGAACCATTCAGAAGCACTCCCAGTGCACAAGGCCTCGCAAGAATAAACAGGTTTTGAGAAGAGGATGGAAGAAGAGAGACTGCCAAACAGAATTGTAGAGCGAACAGAAGGAGAAAGCACATTCTATAGAGAAGGACCAATTGAGGCAAATGACGAAAACTGAGCCATAGCAGTTCTAGAGTGAGGAATGAAAAGATCAAGTCTGTTTTGGTGGGAAGAAGAAGAGCAACAATCTAGCAATTGCATTAGCAATGGCAAATTTATAAAACTTCATATCAAGCGTTCACAATTGATTGTAGAAAGGACGCATATAATAATAATAATAATAATCTTTTCTTTAATTGAGCGCCTGCAAACGCACTGCGCTTTACATTTACAAGTTATGCAGTAAACTTAATTAAACTTAACTACTAACTGAACAGACAGCTTTGCAATTACAACGGCGCTAATAGCAGCCTACAAAGCATATCCGCCCAACGGGGGCTCGAACCTGCTACCTCTCGCACTCTTGGCCAGCGTGTTAACCATTACTCTACCGGCCCCCCATATAAAATATGTCATGAGCATCACTAAGGTCCACTCTGAACCATTGAAGTATTATTATCATTATTTATTGGTTCTGATGTTGTTGATAATTAATTCAATTGATTAATGTGAAATCTTGAATTTCGACCTCAATTATGAAAATCAGTTGACGAGACAGGCAATAAAAAAGGCCTTACCATAAATAAGACAATGCACATTGCACAGAGACTGCAAGACTGTGTACAATGCTTCATTGTTGAGGTGAATTCATAAGAAAAGCCAGACCAAATAACGTCAACAGTTTTCAAGACTAACTGGCCATCCATGCGTGAAGCAGTATTTCTTATGAGTAACAACTGAATTATATTTTCTGTAGTCCCTTTAAACACTGCTAACAAGTGAAAAGTTATTCCACAACTTGCCATCATAGCCATAAACAGTCGTCAACAGACACACTCAATAATATTATTCACAGTATTTTTCACATCTGAGCAAACACTTTGTTTTATAAACCTCTCAGGTTGTTTCCTTTTGCTGGGCTGGGAACGCTCCTGAGTAGGTTTCTTGAAAGAGGTATATATATTATACACCATAATTTTTAATAACCCCCAGTATATAAGTCCACAGAATGAATGAACATGCTTTTAACACTTCACCACCAGTTAATTCAAGAAAAGCTCATAAAAATCAGTAAAAATCTGAAGAGGTCACCTTCTGTTTCATGGACAACAACTTCTTCACTTCACTGAAAGCTCTTATCCACTCCTCTCTGGAACAAAACATTCGCCACAAACGTTACAGAAACAAATCACTGAGAATTCTCACATTTTACCCATCCAACCTTATTAACATACCATTGCTAACTGCCTCAATTCAATTCAATTTCTTTATTCGTCCGTTTGCAACAACAAGCACACAAAGTCAAAAAACAGAAATTACAAACAGCATCCCAATTATCACCAATTGATATTAGAACATCAGTTTATTCGAAAAGTTAATAAGATAAATCAATTAGATGATTTACATAATATATTATACATTCAATCACTCATGATTTGGGATGTTCACCAAGAGGAGAAGGCTAGGTAAGTATTGATTACATCTAGTAGCCTAGTCTTAAGAAAAAGTGATCCACAAGAAAAGTCAGTTAGACTGATGCGTGATAGGTGTGAAGTCAATGAACAATTTTGAACTTCACTGCATTGCAGAAAGGTAATCAATAAATGATTGATTGACTGACGAGCCTCCATTCCCCGCACCCACACACAAAATCCGGAGGCCCTCCCTGCATACACAATATATGTACAGACCCTTACACAACGCATTAAGCAAGACTTTTCAAATCATCATCATTCAGCAATGAATAATTTCCAGAAACCTGTCTTCCACAGAACTCGTCTCATAAGTCCGTTCAACGATTTCACCGTTCTTCAAAACACGAACGCAGAACGTGTGTCTTTTCACTCGCACCGATGACCCGTTCGACGGGTGGTTTAGAAAGTCGGAGATCGAATGCGACCGGTTTTCCTTGTCGTTGCTTTCAAGGTTTTGCTCTGTGGAAATTTTCTCTATCATCTTGTAGTAGTCGAAGCCAGAAAAAAGCCCGAGACATGGAATGGCTTAATGAAAAGCAACAGAAAAATCATGCAAGTCAAATGAATGTAAACAAACATAGACAATAAATATTACAATTAATTATTATTAGTAGTAATCTTTTTACATGAGAAATGTTGAAATCTCAGTTCCCTCAGGATTTAAAAAGAATCATCCAGAAACGTAAAAATTCATTAATTCATTATAATTGTTATTTATCACTTTTATTAATTCTTATCATTATTTATTCTTATTTAATATCATTTATAACTATTATTATTATTATTATTACTTAATTTCTTGTCATTATTCATCATCATTTGTTGCGATTATTTAGAATCAATTACTATTATTTAGTATAATTTATTAATATTTTAAATAATTTATTGCCATCAATTGTATCATTTACAATTCAGTATTTATCATCATTTATTAACAATTATCACAGAGAAATGTTAATTGAGCTGCCTAGCTAGATATCCAGATGTTTGAAATACAATGAGAAAAAGTAAGTCCATAACATAATATTAATTATGCACCAGGAACTTTTAACATTATTGTATCAACTGAGTGGGAGTCCATTTTATACAGCACCTATTCAGGGCTTAAAGTGTGCCTGGACGGTCATGGACGGGACGGCGTCCATGCACTTATTTTAAAATCTGACTGCCGTCCTGCCACTTATTGGCCAGCACACCCTGAAAAGGTAAGGGGCGTCCATGCACTTCTTTTGGAAAAGTAAGGGCATCCAGGCACTTATTCTTCCACACTTTAAGCACTGATCCTATTGCGATAAAATCCTATCAAGTCAAAGAATTACAGCGTGGTATCTCGATATGATGCAAGCAAGAAAAATGAAGAACTTTCCTCTACCTCGCACGACGTAGGTTTGCTTTGGCTTGGCACAGCGCAAACAAGACTCAGGTTTCGACGGAAAAGAAATGAAGTTTCCATTCTCCATCAACACAAAATATTCCTCTGTTTTCCAGACTGGAATCCGCTGACCTTCAAGAAATTGTTTTAATTACTAATTACCTAATAATTATCTTAATTACTAATTACCTAATAATTATCGTAATTACTAATTACCTAATAATTAACGATTTGAAAAGTCTTGCTTAGTGCGTTGTGTAAGGGTCTGTCCATATAAAATAACATAGGCAGGGCGGGGTAACCGGATTTAGGCGATTTGCATGTGGGTGCGGGGAACGGTAATTACTAATTACCCAATAATTATCGTGATTACTAATTACCTAATAATTATAGTAATTACTAATTACCTAATAATTAACTTAATTACTAATTACCTAATAATTATCGTAATTACTAATTACTTAATAATTGTCGTGATTACTAATTACCTAATAATTATCTTAATTACTAATTACCTAATAATTATAGTCATTACTAATTACCTAATAATTATCGTAATGCAAGTTACAAATTACCCAATAATTATTGTAATAATTATGTTGTCCACCTCTGCTTTGTCAGGTAGAAACCTTTCATTCATATCGTAATAGTATTGTAATCTCAGGATTTCGACAGCCTCCAAAAGAGTTAAGTTGCAGCTAATTCAAAGGTGCTTAGTCTAAACAAAATTGAAAGGCAGGTAAAGACAGTACTGGTGCAAGCTCAAGATCCATGGAGGTCAGGCAGACATCGCATGTCCAATATCCTGCCAGCACTGTCAAAGGCACTACATGGGTCCCATATGGGCACAAGACCAGACCATGGACAGTTGGACACTAAATTGGGTCCATAATATTATGGGCACATTACAGGGTCCATATGGGCACTATACAGGGTCTATTATGAGAATATTGGTTCTACAATGGCTTTGTGTGAGTATGCTAGTATGGCAGCTCTTCATTGCTCAAATATGAGGTAGTCTGGTTTCTTTTTGTAACATGTTTATGTGCAGTAATACAACATTTTGGAAAATTTCTCAGTGCAAGCAAAAGACGCATAAAGGAGGCAAGCTCATTCAGTATTATTAAAGACCTGTGGACTCTAGACAATATTTTGATTTAAAATAAATTAAACTAGGATTACAATAATGAGCAACTTATCATTCCTCACATGGTCAATGACATGCACACATGAGAAATGCAAGAGGAACTGTTTACCTCGTTTGCTCAGCCATCCTTCCTTCAAAACACCTGGAACAATTGGTCCATTGTTCCCATCGTGATCATCATGGCTGGATCATGTTTTAAAAAAACAAGTCATCAATCAACATGAAATAGCCAATCAACTCTGCTTTAAAAAACAAAGTAGTTCTTGCAGAACCTCATTTCTTAAATCTAACTTATCTGGTCTCCAGTGGCGGCGCTAGGGGGGAGACTAAGCCCCCCCCTAAAAAGGCCATCCATTTTTTCCCCATGTAAAAATAAAAATTTTGGACGATTTACCCACTTTAGCCCCCCCAAAACTGAAATCCTGGCGCCGCCACTGCTGGTCTCATGAACCAATGGCAGTTTCCTCAGGGAGGCTCAATCACTTTAAAATCTGTCAGTACATTTTTAAAACTCGATCTTTACCAACCAAAGTGTAGTATCTAAATGGTGTGAGAATTCCTATACACTCGGCTAGTAAAGGATTAAATTCAAATTTCCCTATTAAATGAACTGTGAATTGATACAGTCACAACCTAGCTACAACTTCATAAATTTATGAATTGCTCTAACAAAACTACACGCTACAAACATGGTTTTTCACATGCTCTCATTGGCAGGCAATCATAATACTGACAATCATAGCCTAATGGTGTAGGCTTATTTCTGACATTGTCTTGTACAAAAATACAACATTCTTGAATCATGTTGTGAAATAGGCTTACGCTAGTAAAGAATTCTCGTGCAATCAGTGCATATATTCTGTCAAAACCTCTAAATACTCTCTGTATAGTTTACATTAACTTTCTACCAATTAAAATTGATATTAAAGACGCTTAACAATCGTACTGAGTTTCCTTCCACAAAACGACGAACCAAAGATCGAGCAACACGTTTGCGAATTCTAAAAGCCACCATGACACAGTGGGGCGCGGTGGTGTAGTGGTGGCGTCGTTGCCTTAAAGCCGGAAGGTTCGAGGTTCGAATCCACCTCAAGTCGCCGCGTAGGGACCTTGGGCAAGTCCTTCACTCGCAATTGCTCAGCGCTTCGGCGTGAAATTCCGATGCAGTGTCCGCTCTGCAGTCGGGAGCGCCTCTGAGTAGAGAGCTTGAAGGGACGCTATAACAAGTGCAGATACATACAAACAAACAAACAGCCATCATTGTTTGCCTAAGGCCCGAAACAATGTAAAATTCTTACCAGGTGGTTGTTGTGTCCGAAACCTTCTCCGTCTTCATCCTCATTTCAAGTCGGACAGTCAGTCTTCAAACGGTCTCGCTGATGGCGAAGTCTGCAAATCTCCGACCACTTTGCCGCAACGGCCAGACCCAACTGCGCTAACCCACGCTGTAAACACGTACCCTCCGGGTCCCTCACAGCTCCTTATAACACCCCTACCCGCTTCGCCCAAACTTCACGCTCGACATTACCTTAGCATGATAATTGACTGCACGACCCCGAGCTCCAGCCACTGACCCCTCCTCTTCTACCAATTAAATTTCTTCCGGGTAGAACGTTCTGGCTGGCTGGAGACTTTAACAGCTACTTTCTCTTCGCTCTATTACCTCGGTCCCGCTCTTTAACTTCAAAAAGAACGTCGTAAAACGCGAAGGCCACGTACGGCGCCTATAGCCACTATCTGTAGTGCGGCTATTGCCAGTCTCAATCGTTGAGAAAGGAGGAGGGGGATTGATGTCAATAGCCTTCGAAGCCACAACATTTAGCTAAATTTAGCCTACTATAGAAACTCGGCGATAATTAAGAGACCATCCCTAACTTAAATCGCGAGGCTAGCCTATTTCGGAGCCTGTTTTCATCCAGGTCATTGTTCATACTTCATAGGCCAATAATATTATGTTCTGCGCTCCCCACCGCCAGCCCTGCCCATGAAAGATGACTAATTTCATTTCTCTAGTAAGCTACTTTTTCGGACTGTTCGCAGTGTTCGCTTCAATCAGTAAGAACTAATTTTCCATGCCTGAAATTTTGAGAAACAGATATAGGCCCATAGTCAGTCTAGTCCTCTTTTCATTGCCTTCCGCATGTAGGCCCTAATAAGTTGCGGTAGGCCTACACATGTCACAGAATATTCTGTAGTTAAAGATCTCAAATCAAAAAGTGAAGGTTCAAATCGTGCAACCCGAGTTCAAAGATTCTGCTAAGCACCAACATTAAAAAAATGAAGGTGCTGATACTTAAAACAAGTGACTGCCTCTCAGTCTAACTTACTCTCCAATCAGTGTTTAATCTAGTCCCGCTACTTTGAGAGGGAATCCAGATTTTGGGGTGGGGCAGCGAGGACAAACCACTGTTGACCAGTGGAAGATTTTGACTCTTGTCATCTCTGTTGACTCTCTTTTCTGATGACCTTTTTTAGTCTTTGAGTACATGCAAAATGCAGCTCTTCAATTTTACTTGGGTGGAGGGTGAAATGTCGTTCTTGGATATCCCCCCAGATTTCTAGATTAAACACTGAGTTCTCCGTACGGGCACTCTCCTCATCTCTTTGAACCTACTGACGATAAGAGAACGCATTGCAACGAAAAGTCAATTATGATTTCATGTTCTTGCGCTCCAAGTCTATAGGCTCATACATAATAATAATAATGACAATAAATAATAATAATAACAATATTAACAAATAATAATGAACAAATGTAAAGACAAACGATTTGTATAGCAACTAGCTCAACCGAGGCTGAAGGAAACGGCACTATAGATTAAAAAAAGATAAAATTGCAGTCATACTATTGTTTTAAAAGATAAGTCCTGAGCAGTGATCTAAATGCCTCCAGAAAGGCGCATTCTTCTATACCTGACTTGCAAGGTCAAACATAAATGCAATACAACTCGGCTACAGTTTAGCACCAAGAACAATTTAGCACCAAGAACGAGTTATTGGCCAAGCACCGATGGCAGTTTAGTACCAAGCACCGTCTACAGTACCAAGAGTAATGTAAAAGAACAATTCAACAGTCAGCAAAATCATTACAAAGAACAATTTAATGCCGAGAACAATTTAGTGCCAAGAACAATTTAGTGCCTAGAACAATTTAGTGCCTAGAACAATTTAGTGCCAAGAACAATTTAGTGCTAAGCACAATTCTGAACCAGGAACAACCCGGTCCCGCAAGCACAGTTCAGCACTAAGCACATATTGTTTTTACATCAAAGGTGGTACTGTCTATTGCAGTTTTTTGGCTCGAACGACCAGGCACGGAATGCCAGCATGGCGAACGACGAACTCACTCGTGCTGCCAATGAGAGCTCGCTTCATGGCGCTCACCCCACGACAACCAATGACGATCAAGTCGGCCTGCTCGTCCTCCGCTATAACGCAGATACCTTCGCCCGGATTCTTGAAAGACTCGCCTCGGATTTTAAACTTCAGCTGGAAGAACAAAGTGCACAAAACGAAATTAGTACATATACTATTCATTAGGAGTTCTTATATTATTTATTAGGAGTTCTTATACTATTCATTAGGAGTTCTTATACTGTTTATTAGGAGTTCTTATAGTATTCATTAGGAGATCTTATATAGCGCCAATTCAAGGCTTTCTACTCAGAAGTGCTCCCAACCCAACCTTGGCTATAAATAGGACAGTCCTAAGGCTAAGGAAGAACATAGTGGAGTGGCCCATTCCAGATGGTAAGGCCAGTGGGGCAGCAAGAAAGCATATTATTATTGCCATTTTTCCTTAATATACTTTATCGCTTGAAACTGAGGGTATTTTGGTACAGTTTCATTCATTCATTCATTCATTCATTCATGCTATGGACTTGTATAGCACCCCTTTTAAGAAACCTAGTCATTTATCAGCATGTGGTGTCTATTAGGAGGCAGAAACAAAAATTTTATGTTTTCGGGACAAGTGTTCTAATGACTTTGTTGAGTTGAGTTGGCGAGGGTTGCAGCTGATTTGTCTTAAGTGCATAGTGCAAGGTAGCACCAAGAACAGTGAAACTTAGCAGTTCAAAGATAGTTGATTTGTAGATTTGTATAATTGAGAACCCCCTTCTCCTTGAAACTTGAAATAATTAGCTGCTCATGTATTTGTACTGAAAGTTCTTTGGACATTAATTAGTCAAACTGCTTTATATCATGATCATACTTCTTACAGGACCCATCATTCGCACCAAAGTACCATAATTTCTACTCTGGTATACTTACACCTGCTTTTAAAATACTTGCAATTGCTACTCATAAGTAGTGCTTAGCTATACAGGCATGTAGTAAACAAAATTTAATATTGAACAATAGAGCTGAATTATAAACATAAAGATGAGAGTTAGACACAAGTTATCGTCTATAAGTAACCTAGGTGTACAGTATATAGTCATAGTGTCATATCATTAACAGGGAGTTTAAAATAATGTGGCCTGGGGCACGAGTCATAATGACACTGAACAATGGGAGGGAAAGATTTTGCAGAACATGTAAATCATTGTTAACGACAGCTTTCACTTAGTCGTCCTTCAACACCCCCCTCAACGAAGGACTCAAAGCACTCCTTATTGGTAGAATTGAACATTTGCCTTTCTCTTGATACATTCTCCTTCGAACTCTTCCTCCAGTTTGCGCATCTTGGTATTCATCTTATCGAGTGACTTCTTCCACTCTTCGACAGGCGGGTGAAAACCGGCTAAATGAAAACAATGCTAAGTAAAAATAACGCTAATTGGATAACAATGCTTTCACCCGTAATTAACAATTCCATGTACCGGGTAGGCTACTTCTGATGGAAACACAACAGAATTAATTTTACCACCCGCTATATGTACGGCCACTGGCCAGTGCACTAGTGCTCATTAAGGAATAGTTGGCAAGGGTGCAGAATGCAGAATACAGATGGTGATGATAATTAATTGGAACATTGACATGGGCGGAGTTTATCAGGGGTTAGGGTGGGGCTAAGACCCCCCCCAGAAGACCCAGATTCCTTTTTTTACCGTGTAAATGGTTTTTTCCCCGAGCTTAGCCCCCCCCCCAAGAAGGCTTTAGCCCCTCCAAGAACGGAAACCAAACTCCGCCCAAGAACATTGAACAAACCAAAACAGCAGCAGAGGAAAAATTCTTTTTCTTCCTCTTATTATTATTATTATTATTATTACTATTATGTAAGAACTACAGACTGCAGGTCTAATAAATATTAAGTATTGACCATAATTATAGAACCTGCTATGAGAGCTCACAACACTTCTCCAGTCTCCACATCCCTTTGTCAGTTGATGCGCTTGCTTGTGGGCTTAGCCTACTCACGGTCGAGTAACCCCCCCCAACAATATCTTGGCTATATATGAACCTAATAATTATATTTGCTATAGAAATTTTTCTAAAAACGGAATAAAGTCATAATATACAAAGACTTTCAGCGTGACAATGCGTATTGAGTAAGTAGATATGTGAGCAATATATAATTTGGTACCTTTAAGGGAAACAGGAGACAGAACCGGTGATTCCGGGATGTGAATGAGAACGATCAGGTCGTCCTTTTGCCAGACGTTATTTAGATACCCTGAAACAGAAGTAATCACAGTAATCAAAAAATCAATGAACCAAGAAGTCCGTTATGGTTCATCGGCCTTCAGATTAGAAAGTAAGTAAGGAAGTATAAGTTTACTCTTCATTACACCACTGGTGTAGTCCTAAAAAATGAAGTGGGGGGACGCTTGGAAATTGAAGTGGGGGGACGCCTGGAAAATTGAAGTAGAAACTGTAGCAAAAAGTGCAATCTTGCAAGAATTTGGGACGGCGTCCCCCCGCGTCCCCGCCCCACTACACCACTGCACCACTTGCAACCGCACAATGGGACAGCATCAAGCAGTGCTATATACAAAAACATATAAGGTAATGATTAGTAATTAAAGCTGCAAATTAATTAAGAAGTTCAGTTAAATATATACTATATTATTTGTATGTATGTGCACTTGTTATAGCGCCCCTTCAAGCTCTCTCTACTCAGAGGCGCTCCCGAATGCAGAGCGGACACTGCATCGGAGTTTCACGTCAAAGCGCTGAGCAATTGCGAGTGAAGGACTTGCCCAAGGTCCCTACGCGGTGACTTGAGGTGGATTCGAACCTCGAACCTTCCGGCTTCAAGGCAACGACGCCACCACTACACCCCATAATATATATATATATGAATGTGTGTGCGTGGGTGTATATGTGTGACACTGTGTGTACGCGTGTGTATGAATGCATGTAGGCTATATATAGTTTTATATACGTATATATGTGTATTTAGTAAATGTCTCGCCTCACCATGTATTATAAGTAATTAAACAGGATGAATGTATGATACCATCTTAATTAAACTCAGCACATAACATACTCGGGTGCTCAGTCAAAGTAAAATCCACGGGTGGAGAAAAGGGGAAGAGGGGCATACTCACACTCGAAGGCATATCTGGCGCAGACGCTGGCATCGATGGCGCAGGCGACGACGCGCGAGAACGTTCCCCAGCTCGACTTCCGCCGGACCTCCACCTCCTTCGTCGTCCCACGGTCCGCGGCGACGGGACTCTTTCCCTCGGGGGAGAACGTCACGCCGGTCGCGCCGGGGGACCCAGCAGCCTTCGCTGGTTTCTTCTCGGGTTTTACCTTCTCAGCAACGTCCTGTGTCGGTTTCGGCTGCTGCGGCTCCTTCTTGGAGCTTTTACTCTGCTCTGATGCTTTGTCACTAGCAGGTTCGGTCGGCTTAACAAGTTCGGCCGACTTAACAAGTTCGGCCGACTTCGCAGATCCGACCGCCTTAGGAGGTCCGGCCGGCGCTGAATCGGCCATCCGGATGCCTTTGAAGTTCTACGCGTCACTATAGCAGTTGAAATCGAAATGAAGAATTAGAAGTCGATTCGGAATAGAACAGGTTCTATAGTTTTGGTGACGGTTGCAGCATGAGAAATTATTGCAGAGCCGACTTAGCAGGTCCGGCCGGTGTCACGAAATAGAGTATCACCCGTATTAATTGTATCCCCCAAAATTAAAAAAGTCGAAAAAACCGCTTCCGCGTGTAGTTTTTTTTGCAAATTAATTTTTATCTGCTTTGTTTTGAACAATGACACTAACAGGTATGTTTATTCCTACTAGATAATTTGTTTTGCCCTGTTTTTAGAGCACTTAAAACATTTAAAACACTTAAGAACACTCGCAGTCACTAAATAAATTCGAGTTGCCTTTATCTGAGCATTGCTTAGGACACTTAAAACAATTAGAGTCACTTTAAATTTTGATTACAGCATAAATATTTTTATTATGCGCATTTTTCAAAAAAGGGGATAGAATAGTTTATCCCCCCCCGGATAGTATAGACCGGTTAATTCCATCCGGGGGGATAGATTAATTCATCCCCCCGGATAGCTTTCAGGGGGGATACTCCGTTTCATGACACCGGCTTAGCAGATGCCGGTTACAATATAGCGTTTAATGATTAAGGTTAATTTATTAGACGAAAGAAACGTCGTAAAGGACATGACGAGTGGCCTATCTTTAGTGCAAAAGCAAGCAAAGTCTTCTAAAATTGACCGAACTACATTTAGAACCAAACATCTGTTCTGGCGGGGATTTGAAATCCAATCTCTCGATCCACAACAGCACGCAAACCACTAAACTATGGAGCACGCCACAATATAGAGGCGGCTCATAAATGTGTGTATACAATAGGCCTACAAAACAACGCCTCCGCCATTGTTGACATATTATGTAAAATTGTTAATTCTCCTCCATTGATCGCAATAACAATAATCTAAATACTATGACAAAACAGAAATCATTATCAGGCATTCTATTCACTGACCGCGATGGTTGGCTTATGCTTAAAAAACGACGGAATGATCTTGAATTGGCGAAATCCGAAGAATTACAAGCAGTCGAAATAAAAACAAAGACTATTCATTAGTTATTAATGACGTCGTAAGAGCTTACATCTGACGTCATACATTTTACTTACGTCGCCATGACATGACTTACTCGCAATAAAATATAATCTGTGGACCATGTTTTTCTGATGGCTAAAAAAGTAAGTAAGTAAGTAAGAATTAATATTCTTTAATTGACCACCAGCAAACGCACATTAGTTTAAAAAAACAACGACCTTAATATATTACGGCTAAAAACGCGTACTTTATCAACAGAAGTAGGCCTAAATATAGAAACAGTTAGGCCTATGCAAAGTCATATTCTATTATAGCATTTTCATAATAAAATTTATCTAGACAAAGACGTCAACTCTGGGCAGGGTAAGACACGGGCGGATACAGAAATTTTTGAAGGGGGCCAAAATTTTGGTGATCTTTGCCAGAAAAATCTGATTACCTTTGTTTAGTCGTTTGGCCAAAATGTCTTAGAAATATACCAATTTTCCCTGTCAAAATAACTGATTACCTTTTAAAGTCATCAGTCGACGGTAATCTCTGCAAGCAGTAGGCCTATAGGCCTACTATGACCTCTCCAGTCGTCGTAATCCTACTTTTCTCTCCCGCTACAATGATTTAATGCTAGTTGAAACCAGATGGGGGTGGCCACGTGCCATGCACTTTTGAAATGGGGGGTGCCATGGCCGGATTGGCCCCCTGGGATGAGATCAAGCGACCACGGGCGTATTCATTCGTTTCATTTCTCAATATTTTTGCCGTTGATTTTTAATGCGCTTTGACGTGTAACTGGTGGGTGCGGTGTGTCACCTGAATTTGTCTTTTCCTAAATAAACGAAGATTATCAAATTTTTATAGTGCCCTTTCAGAAACCTATACCAGAGGCGCTTCTAGTACACTTGCGGCAATCATTACAAATTAGATCTAAGCACGTGGTTCTATTAGCCACGCATAGAATCTGGTTTACCGAGAACCTGGATTGCAAACCTTGTCCTTTAAGTTAACAGTAGTTGGCGAATACATTGAAAACAGTGTATAATAAATAATTTTATCTAGGCCTACATCAAATAAGTATAGGCCTACGCCCTACGGTCAAGATTTGCTACCACAATTACACTTCCCAGGCCAAATGGCTTCTGGATTATAGCCCAGGGCCATTCATTCACTCTGAAAAACAATAAGGCCTATGGTTATCCTGGGACTAATGCTGAAATCCTAAATTCTATTTTTGTATTATTCACTCCACAGCTGCATCCAGAAAGGAAAAGAATCTATTTAGATTTGACAGCAACAGATTTATGGGTGGGGGAAGGAGGGCAGAAGGGAAAATGTCATTCCAGGCATGAAATAATGTAGAGCTCATGAGCACCGTTTCTTTCAACCCTGGTCTTGTCAATTGGCAGAAGGCTATCCATAATTATAATCATTATGTACGCATGGAAGGGATTTATACAATTTGCGCATGGGTGCGTGCAGGGAGAGAGAGGGTAGAAGATGATTGTTTGCATACGTAAATTAAAGTATGGATACTGTATAGCCAGAATTCATACAAAATATACAAAGAATACAGAGTCTTTTCAATCAGCTACAGTTTTTATTTGACTTAAACATTAAGAGATCGGAACATTAATTCTAATATACAGGTAACTTCAAGAATGTTTTACATAAAATAGTTCAAAACAATTACACATGCTTGTATCCCTAGTGTACTTGTCACTGTGTGCGATTCTATTGTGAAGCACAAAATAACAGTGCAGTCCACTGCTTTATCCATCCGCTTGTATTTTACATAAATTCCAGTGCTCAACTTATATCTATTTTTACGCTATGGCCGCAGTGTTTAGCAGACCTCATGCCCACACTAACTTATACATCTGCTTTCAAGTATTCATACAAACAACTCAGATTTTCAGTATGGGGAATCTCTTATGCTACGTAATCCCACACTGAATCTTATGCCTTTCATCCATTTGTCATTGAACCTGGTTATCAAAAGTCAACTGTTGTTCATTCAAATGGCAATCTTTGACAAGGACCTATTGAACACTAGCATACATTTTCACAGATACATCAACTAAAAGTGCAAAACAACTATCATAAAACTAACAACTTCGTCTTGGTGAATAATAAAAATAATAGTTTTGATGAATAATAAAAATAATAATACCCTAATTTGTGTGAGGAAGAGTGGATGGCATAGGTCGTGGCAGGTCATTTTATGTACAGCCTCTTTCACCACTGACCTGCCTTATAACCTGTCAAAAACTTTTGGTAATTTTTATTATCTTCTTTATTTTTAATTTCTTCGACTTGCTGAATAACTCCCTTAACCATGACACAAGCTACTAACTTTGTATAGCTGACGCCACCACCAGTGAAGAAATAAATAACGATAAATTAATGCTCAAAAAGCCATGCCGTATTACGATAAATAAGAATGCTGCACACAAACTACTAACATCACATTTGAAACATTTGCCATTTTAAATCGTCTAGTTCGGGCCGTTTAATCTCGCAGTTCGCAAAAGTCTCAACTGACTGATCCTGATCGACGACAGACTGACTGAAGCCCTGACTGACTGACACACTGACTATTTGGTCTGACGAAGGAGTCACAGCAATTCCTGAAGCCGTTGTTCGACAAACCGAAGACTTGGGTTGATGAGAATGTTCACCTTTTGGCATTGTTGAAGCCTGAAAACAGATCAGTGGTCTTGGAACATGAATTCAGCCGGGATCTTAATTCAAAAGCCCATAATTTAAGAGCTGCTACCTGAACTAGTGCTTGTCACCATTGAAAAGGAGAGTGCCACCTTCAAAGGGACTCGAAAAATAGTGTCTGTGTTCACATTTTACAATTTGATGAAATTCAAGATTTCCCTCTTCTTAACTTGGATTAACTATAAATTTTATAACAAATTATGCCATGTTTGTTTAGTAAATGCATATTTTTTGTCACAACGATCAATGATATACAATCACACTTCACATACATTTCACTTTCTCTGAATACATGTAGTGAGTAACAGTTACAGGTTCACCAGAGTCTAACATTCTAAATTTGCAAACATTTTGAGGTCAACATTGTTTGTCAAACGAGAAGATGCAGGACCCAGGTGTTACTATGGCAGATTCATTCATTCATTTCGAGAATTTATATAGCGCCTCTTCAAGAAACCTACTCAGAGGCGCTCCCAGTCCAGCCATAGCTAAAAAAGTAGGATTTGAAATACTTAAAAAATGCAAAGGAATCTAGCCTAGGCATAAGTCGCAGGGTTAGTGGGAGGCCACTCCAGATAGCGGGACCCACAACAGAAAAGGCTCGGCACTGTCTGATAGAAGTGCGATGCTTTTCACTAATCTATGACTATATTTTAAAACTGAAAGAAATGTAGAACAAGCCAGATGCCATTGACTGAATTGAATGACTTAGCTAGGTGTCTTGCTCTGAAAAGGGTTGGGAATCACTAGGATAGACAATGTACAAAAAATAAAAACAAAGGGGACCTGCTCAAAAAAGCAGAAATGACAAATGACTAACAGAGGGAGGTAGTTCATTTGCATTCACTTCAACAAATGGATATAATAGTATGAGTTGAGGGGCATCAGTTTAACATAGATTGAATATAAGGAATGAAAATGTAAATTTTAATAAACTGCATACAACTTACATGTTACGTATCTTGGTCAGTTCCTGGCGATTAAGCTCAACCCTCTTCACGGCTTTGGAACAGCAGGATGCGAGTAACACGAAACACCCGGTTTTTATTTGGTTGTGTCGACAATCTTCCCAGTTCGGCAGCTTGCTTACGTACTTCCAAGCCATCAAGACGTAGTGGACTATGGCCTCCCAGTATTTGCACGCAACCAGAATTCGCAACTGATCCGTACAGCTTTTCTGAAATAAGCATCCAAAACACTACTGGTTACAAGTGACTAAATGAACGTCAAAAACCACTGGTACAATGTCCAAACTATACGCACCCCGTACAGAACAATTTACATTTTGAAAACTACAAAATTACATTTTCAAAACCATTACTACTACAAAACAACATTTGTAAAACTAGATATATAGATACAAAACATGTACATTTTTCAGCCACAAACGTTCATGGTGCCTCAAAGATGATTTTCGTGGTCTTTCTGAAAGCTCTTGCCTAGCAACCTAGTACAATGTGAAAATATTACGAAATAGGTGTCAATCTTTCTGAGGCAAACAAAAAAAGCAGCCTGTCGATGGGAAAATACGTTTATCAAGCTTCACAACTGCAAGTAGTGATACTAGTGAATGCTCGTTTTCTGTGCATTGTCGTCAACCAATTCGAGATCTGAACGACACTGAACATCACATAATGTAGCACAGAGAGCACCTTCGATTCGTTTTCTTTAAGTGTGGTGCTATATAAATGTTCAATTAAAACAACATTGTAAACCTCCTTACATATGTTTATGCATTCAGACCCACCTTCTGATGGATAAAAAATAAATAAACAAATAAATAAAAAGACCACCAAAGCTGAACATTCTGTACTGACAGACACAGAGTGGCTCAAAATTCCCCAAATGTCACTACATAGCGTCTGCTAAGCTACACTTAGTTGCATTACACTGGAGTGAGGAAGGACAGTGCTTTCTAATTGTAAAGCTTACCTTAAACAACAACAGATTCGTGCGGACTTTCCGAAACGAGTAGGACCCGCGACCCGTGTCCCAACGACTCGATGGAAGCAACCGGTAAATGATTTGCAGGATGTGGGCAAGTCGGTCTTCGAGCGGTTTCAAGTCAGGCAGCTTCAAAGACTCGCGTAATTCCTATAAGCAAATGATTAATTACTAAATTTAAAATGTCAAAATAGGAAATTCAATTAATAGAAAAACTGCTTCAGCATCAAAATTACTCTCAGATCACAATTTATAAACTTATGCAACAGCAACGTTTGTGTACCTGAAATGTTACGTTAGTACATACAAAAGTAATGCCAAGTAAAAGTAATGTCAAGCAAAACTTTTGGTAAGAAGAGCAATGTTAAGTAAAAGTAATGTAAAAAAGTCATGTTCTGTAAAAGTAATGTCAAGTAAAAGTAATGTTATGCAAAGTTATGCTATGATAAAGATCCATTTATTCATTCAGGACTTTTACAACACCCTTCAAAGCCACCTACTCAGAAGCACTCCCAAACCAATTCCAGTGATAATGAACAGCTATAATGCCGAGAATTGGCCGGTGTCTACACATACCTCAAGCACAACCGGAAACAATAACTGTAGACTGATAATTACTTCTGTGAATTACACTCAGATATAACTGACAGTTCTCAAGTGAATCAAAACACCAATAAAAAGGTTTTACAGATGATTTGAAGATGAGGGACAATACTCAAGAGATAATTTACGATTCAGCGGAGTCAAAACAGAAAGCGTGTCTAATGGATAATCCTGAAAAGCTATAAAGAAAAGTTCACTTCTCTGGGTTTACAGGGGCCTCGTGCTCTATTTTCCTCCACCCCAGGGTGAACTCCTCGTTCCCCAAACTTCTCTGTTATTGGCCCCATGGTAAGGGTTTCCACTGTCTATATCCCTTATAGCTAGGATTTGTTCAGATGCGTTTTATCACAGCCTTAAAACCGTCCTTTTCAGCCAAGGCTGGGCTAGGAACGTTCTTGAGTAGTAACCTCTAAGGGGCACTATATATAAATCTCCAAAATGAATACCGAATATACCTGCTTGGCATTTAATTCTATTCAGCATAAAGTACTTCTAAAGCAATTATTTAAATCACTTAGAGGGCCGATTGTGCAGGAAGTTTGAAAGGAACTGAAGTGTCATAATAACATAATAAATGCACAATAAAAGAAACACACCATTTCCAGCTCCGGGTGATTTGTGACTAGCTTTTCTATGGTTGAGACCAGTTGGTCTTTGCTGAAGGCATTCAGCTCATCGGTAAACTTCACAGAAGATTTTATTGCTCCAACATGTCTCTGGAAAAAATAATAAATTGCAGTTAATAGTAAGCAACAGGTCTTTCAAAAGAACAGTAAACATATTAATTGTAGTAACCTATTATACGCTACAGTAGTTTAAGAATTCTCACAAGTTCCTTTGAATGCCACTTATCAGTAAAATGTTGCAAATTTGTTGAATTTAGTAGCAACTATGGTATTCGTAATAAATACAGCAATGGTGTGCATTTCAAGAATAATAATTAATAATAAGCATTTATTAAAATACCAGCAAACGCACAGTAGTTTATACAAGAAATAAATAATAGAAACATTCGTGCAAAGCCATACAACATTCTCATAATTTGGCAATAAAGTTCAATAAACTCCAGGTAGGGTTAGATCATGTGGTCTTCTCACGTATTGTTTGGTGACTGTGCATTGTGGGGAGGGAGGAGGTCATGAAGGATGAGACAAGAGTGTAAGAGGACAGAGCAGCAAAGAGGAGTCAGCTTTAGTGCATAAAAACAAGGAAAATAAGTAAGGAAGCCTGAACGCATCGATCAGCTCAACTAACCCATTTTGAATCAACATCTTCCACGGCTGAGCTTTGAGCACCTCTAGACAGGAACCTTGAAGGGGCGCTATATAAAGTTCACATTGATTGATTGATTATTTGAACTCACCTTGCTGGGACTCAATGCGCATTTCTTCACTCGTCTGAGATCGGGGGATGAAAGACACAATCGTTTTCGAACTAAACCAGGAAATGAGTCGGACTTTTCTGGAGTAATTTGTAAGAATTCGCTACTTTCGGCTAAAAAAAAAAAAACCCGGTTGACAAGCATGAAAATACCACGGAAGACAGAAATAACTCTGCAGTAAAAAATTATATTGTTACGCGTTTACTAAGCACTATTGCTTCACTTGATCTTGTTAAGCAAAGAACATGCTCAAGATCCCAACACAGAACTAATCCAATTCAATTTTCGTTTGATCAGCACTTCAGGCTGTCAGAACGCAGCATGTTACATATAACTAATTTTACAAAGGTTTTATGTATAAGTTAAGTTTTATATAATATTAATTGACGTGTTCATTTTAGGGTCTGCTAGGTTAAAAATGTTTTTGAACAGTACTCTAGAGATAAAGTTGCAATTATCTTTTTCGGGAAAAGAGAAGCCATGAGCCGGAGGATGGAGTTCATGACCACAGGACAACTAAGTACCAATCTCAGTAGCTGTGTCCAACATGACTTGAAATGACCACAAGTACAGCTTTCAAATAACGTTTCTGTATTTGTCCTAACTGCAAGACAAGTCCCATGGACACTTCATGTGCATTAATCCCAAAACACACTGCAACTTCCATGTCAGTTTCAGAACCACTGCTATGCACATCGTTGGTTTTTCTCGTATACATTTAAATCAACTTTAGCACAAGTTTTAAATAATACTGCAACAATTTTTTCACAGTCACTGAAAATACTTATGAAAGTCCTCAAAGAGATTGAACATGAACAAAGAAATCCATAAAACAGAGAAATTATTTTTTCCAAAACGTCAAACCAACCCGGACTATCTTCGCTGAAACAGAAACTTGTCGACGAATCCGCTGAGTTGGGCGAATCAATTCGACTTCGTTCCTGGATGATGAGTTCGTCGGCAGACGCAAAATAATAATCGAACGGTGAAACGTTTCCTTCCGAATAAACTGCTGCAAGAAATGTTGCACAACATCCACTAATTGTCAACTATTCCATCTGTATATTATTATATATAGCAGTTATTCCAACAATTTCAGTCAAATAAATTACGGTAAATATATATTTATAGGAAACTTTATCCTGTTACTAATATAGCAAACTGCAGAAAAAATTCAGATTGTGCTAAAAAACTATCATAACTTTGCACGAACTTCAACCTAAGTTATGTATATGTTCGACATTTTAACTTTTTCAACCTCAAGAATAATAAACATTATACAAGATGCTTTGGAATCAGAATTATCAAACTCTGCTGTCACGAATGTATGTATGAGCTCATGTTATAGCGCTCCTTCAAGCCATTCTTCTCAGAGGCGCCCCCAACTACAGCGCGGGCACTGAATCGAAGAACTTACACTCGCTGAAGCGCATGAGCAATTTCGAGTGTAAGACATGCTAGGGGTCCCTACGTGGCAGGTTGAGATGGATTCAAACCCGCAACCTTCAGGCACCGAACATACCACCACCACAACCACAAAGGAACGGTTAGATATCAGTTTCTAGGTCATTCTACGGATCATAAGTGTAGTGTAATGGGCACGCAGTAAAAAAGGCTTTAAACTCTCCAACCCAGTGCAACTGAGTAAACGCAAATGCACTCGGGGGTAAATACGCACACTGGATGCCCGTACTCCAAACAATATGGCTGCCAACGAATGCAATAAAATTAGAGCGCAGCGACCTATCCTATCGACGGCATCGCAACATGCATTCCAGTATTTATCGCGTCAGGGTCGGTTAGGGCTCAGGTTAGGCGCCGTGAGGGTCGGTTAGGGTTAGTTTTAGGGTTAGTGCAGTTATTCTGCTGAGCGCTTTGCATGCTGCGATGCCGTCGATAGGATAGGTCGCTGCGCTCTAATTTTATTGCATTCGTTGGCAGCCATATTGTTTGGAGTACGGGCATCCAGTGTGCGTGTTTACCGCACTCGGTTTTGCGTAAGTGCAGTATTAGGGATCGAAGCACATGCAGTATCTTTGGCCAGTTTCTGATGACGATCGACCCTAACCCTAAGCACCCCGGTAAAAGGACCCTCACAACGCCTAACCTGATAATAATCGACCATCACGACTCCAAACCTAATCTTAACCGACACCCACGGTCCCCGACACTGCAATTATGCCCTCGGTTTTGTTATAGCGACCGCATAATTATGGCCTCTCATTATGCAATGAATTGATCGCGTGAGATCCTTCACCACGTCAGGCCAGTTAGGTACCCGTAATCGTAACCCCAAATGTCTAAAACGCCGCTCGAAAGCCAAGCGCAGAGTGCTCACCATCTTATGCACAAGCGCCAATACTCTAGTACTAGTCAGTGCATATGTAATCTAACCTCGGATCCTTTGCGGTTCGCTGGTAATATCTTGCAGAACGGATCGTGGTCTCGAATCCTGTCGGCGCATCATGTCCATTAAATGTACCGTGATCGGAAACATTTCTGATTTACTCTAGTGCAACGCTGCCGCCAAGCTTGACCAGTCACGCCGCTCTTACAACTCCTGTAGCATGTATATCTTGACCGGAACTAGTAGCAGATTCTTGGCTGGCGAACTTCAGGCACGCGTCACTTGGGTCCCAGATCTTTTCGATTCCAACCTGGAGCCTGGATAAGTCATTTAGATGTATTATTTCAGGCCTACTCGCGTAAATACTGAGCGGAACTTGACCCCGGGAGTCACAAGGCATTGTGCGCTCCGGCGGGAAACCGCTTTTGTTTTTCAGAAGTTGTCAGCTGATCAATCGAAAACCGGATGTGGTCTATTATATAGCGCATTCTTAGTTTCTCCTCCGTCAGACGTGCGAAACGATGAGGCCTCAACGAGTCAACATGACGTATCCCACTTACTATAGGCCTATATGTCCCTGATTATATTGTCCATCCAGATTTTTAGCTTGTATCCCTCGGCCATGGGGCCAGGGCGGATCCAGGAGGGGGTCAATGCCCCCATTTAGAAATTTTTTACCAGCTCTTCTGGGCTCTGGCTCGGAAAATTGATGTGTCCCCATGACCACTTTCGTAGGCCTCCCCACGCCCAACAAGATAGGCTACGCGTGCACGAGGTCCATGCAGAGGCTTAAGGCCACTGCACGACTAAAAAAGGGTCATCAACAATTTTGGCGAATAAAATGGTTAGGCCTATTATACAAAGCCATAGGCCTAGTCCTTACAGTAAATCATCGACATGCTCATGAACAAAGTATAATGACGTAACAATTAGCATTTGTAGAACAATGATAGGTCGTCATATTGCGGAATTTCCATTATCCTAGCAACGCTATATATATTATGGCTACAATGACGTAACAATAATAATTAGGCCTATCGTAGAACAAGAAGATGCCGTACGTCAATGACGTCGTGCTATTGTGGCAGCAGCAATTAACTGGCCGACGACAAAGTGACGCAACAAATTGCATAACAATGAGAAGCGTCACAATAAGAAATCCATAGAACAAATTCGATGATAATTATATAGCATCAACATGTCTAATCAAATTAGTGGCGTAATAATAGTACTTTAGGGAGCGGGCGGTTGGGGCAAGTTCGAGTGGGCCAAAAGTTAAATTTATCGGCCCAGCAGAGTACCCAACAGAAGTGGAGGCAAAGTGGGCCGGCGGGTTGGGTTGGGGGGGGGGGGTCGGTGGCTTAGTGGGATGGGGAAAATAAGTGGGGTGGAGAGTATATGAGCGAGGATATGGGATGAAGTGAAGTGAGGGTCGGGAAGTAAGGAATTGGTCGGGAGCGTGGCGAATCCTAAATTTCCCGGGCAACGCTGGGTAACCCAGCTAGTTTAGAATAAGAGACAACGGGTATATATTAAATAATATAAAAATTGTGCACTACGTCTTTCGATCGGGCCTCCCTCCGCCCCTCCCTCCCTCCGTCCCTCGGCGCTTATAGCAACTAGCCTATAATTACGTGTCCCGAGATTATGATTAGGCCCACGAATAGGCCCTATAGGCCCTACTGTGACGCTCATTGCAATCTTGTCGCTGCTTGTTAGCGACGAAGACATTTCTTCATGACAATTATAATCAGCACCTCTGTGGCCAAGAAATAACAGCGCCTTTAATTGTGGGCCAAGCCTACTTGAGAGTCGCTGCATCAATAATATTAGTATCTCCTTGATACACGTATACGCACAGATCGGGACCAAATGTATCAAATAATTATATCAATTGCGTAGCGTAAAGGGCGATGCTGAAATCTCGAGATAGCGATCGATCTTTTACCGATAGACCGTGTACACATGAAGCGCCCCTACAGTCGATTGTTATCAGTGAATGGAGGAAATAACAGCGATCGGGACAGCAAAGAGCACTGGCTTGTGTAAATATTAAATAACCTACGCAGATTGAATGCACATTAGAGGAATATACGCCGACAAACGGCCGACTGCAGGCTTTGATCTCTGTTATAGGTGGACAAACGATGCTTCCACGACTGTGTCTAAGCTTATTTTATTGTGCGGTTATTAATAGGAAATACGTAGGAATGCATGCAAGAAAGTTTGTTTACGTTTTGAAAGTTCGTTTCCAAGGCCTTCGAAACACTCTCAAACAAAATAATTCATCAAGGCCTATAACGACCACCAACACCTGGAACTGTCTGTGGAGAAATTATTTATAGACCAATATATATATATCATGTAGATATATAGACTATAATATGTATATATATATATCGATTAAGAGAAATATTTTGTTAACGCTATAATTATTATAGTATACTTCAATGAAGTTTATATGGGTCATATATATTGAATGTCTGTTGCATATACTTCCTGAATCTCAAATAGGCATAATTGTTAGGGGAACGGACATTAGCCCCCCGGACAAAAGCCCCCCCGGACAAAAGCCCCCCGGACATTAGCCCCCCGGACAAAAGCCCCCCGAGGTAGGACATTAGCCCCCCCAGTCTATGATATCATTACCTAAAAATGATGCACAAAATGTAACAATGGACCTAAGTTAAGTTAGGCTATATTGCACATTAGTTTAACAATTAACACTGTAAGAATATGCATAGTTAATTGAAGGTTTATTGTGCACATTATAAAACATTTAAAGGCATTAGGCCTAATTGTAGAACAACATAAATGTAAGAAATTCTAAGTCCAAAGTTTGTGAAATATCGATAAAAGTTTAATGCCTAACTGACTTTAACAAACCTTCGTTGTAGCAAACTGACACTAACAAGTAGGCCGACCTACTGTATAGGATTCCCATTCGTTCATTTCTCTAATGTATTGAATCTAATTTTGAATTGAAACGACACTAATAAACCTACGAAGCTGAAACGTAGCCTATAACTGACGTTAACAAGCCTTTATTGTAGGACAATAAACAAATAGACTGTATAGGCCCTATCATTTCTTATCTAAGTCTATAAATTTAGGCCTACTGACATAATTAGGACCTAATTGACTCTAAGAACTTTCGCTTGCACGTGAATGCCAGTGACAAGTACGGCACTATTCCATGATTTGCACAAAGGGGGCTTTTGTCCGGGGGGCTAATGTCCTAGGTAAAATCGGGGGGCTTTTGTCCGGGGGGCTAATGTCCGGGAGCTAATGTCCGGGGGGGCTTTTGTCCTGGGGGGCTAATGTCCTACACCCTAATTGTTATATGCATATTATTTTATAAATTATATAACCTAGGCCTATAGCCTAATATGTGCATATGCATTCATACATAACCTAAGTATATGCACACACATAGCCTATAATTATATAGACTTATATAATTTATAGAAATTTTCAGACTTACCCAACTTATTATTTATTGCTATATTGCAATAGGTCTATCATAGACCTACGTAGCTACGCACCACTGCTAAAAGTCATGGGACCGTTTAGCGGAGCAGATAACGCAGTCTGGCGTGAAGACCAATTCTGCGTTTGCAACACAAAGACCGTTGTTCTGACAGGTCCCCACCTCAATCAAGAGACAGGGACGATTATTAAGAAAGTCACTAATATACACATCGTATCAATTAGGTTTATGTATGAAGCCTACCTATAAAGACCTGTGTATCTGTATGCACGTCTGTATGATTGCTCCAAATAAAAATTTATGCAGCGCTATGACAACGACGTATAAGGCGGAAGTTCTTCAGAAATTTGGAATTAAAGATCAATTTATGATCATAATTTATTGACTAAACAGAGGCGCTCTTTACGCAAGAATACAGGCATACGTTCATAAATAAAGAACTACACACACATACATGTGTACACAACAATGCACACGTACATACATACATACATACATACATACATACATACATACATACATACATACATACATACATACATACATACATACATACATACATACATACATACATACATACATACATACATACATACATACATACATACAAGGCCGTAGCTAGGGGGGTGTTTTGGGTGTTTGAACACCCCCGAAATGGAAAATGTGAAAAATAATATAACGCATTTACGAGCACATGATGTAAAAACCATGAAATAAAGTCATGAAAACACCCCTCGAAATATGCCGGATGACTAAAAAAGTCATCAGTTTTTTGGGGAAGGAAAATTGGTGAGTGAAACACCCCCCGAAATCAGATCCTGGCTACGGCCTTGCATACATACATACATACATACATGCATCCATACATCTACAGGGTGCGCCAAAAAAAGACTCCCCCTAGGTTTTTTGCCAATATTTTGACCAAAAGTAAGAATACCCAAATGAAATTTTACAGGCTTATAGACAATTCATATTTACACATTTTGGATAGATTTCATCAAAATATTTCAAACGGAACAAAAGTTACGTCACTTTTAGTGAGGTCACCCACCGTTTTTTGACGATTCAAAAACGAAAAAAAAGCGTTGGGTGACCTCCCTAAAAGTGGTATGACTTTTGTTCTGTTTGAAATATTTTTGAAGGAATCTGACCACCATGTGCAGATATGAATTGTCTTTAAGCCTATAAAATTTCATTTCGATATTCTTACTTTTGGCCAAGATATTGACCAGAACAATTAGATTGGTTTTTTGTTAATTTTTGTTGCGTCGCGTTTTTGAATCGTCAAAAAACGGTGGGTGACCTTACTAAAAGTGGTGTAACACATGTTGTGTTTGAAATATTTTGATGAAATCTGGCTATGATGTGTAAATATGAATTGTCTATAAGCCTGTAAAATTTCATTTGGAAATTCTTACTTTTGGTCAAGATATTTGCAAAAAACCTAGGGGGGTCTTTTTTGGGCGCACCCTGTATATAAATAAAAATGTAAAACGTTACCGTTCGACATGAAGGATCTCGGAAAGTTCTTGACCGATTGTTTTCAAAATTTTCGCAAAACGTTTCATTCGAACATAAGCGGGTTTGTATAATGCCTTTTGGGAAAAAGTGCAATCTTTACGACCAAAAAACAACTTTTAATTCCATTCGATATACGTCGATGGAGTCCAGCCATATCCATTTGAACTTTGACGCATATCCGTCCGGCGGCGTCCGCCCATTTTTCGGGCGCGTTTTAAAAGGTGTGTCTTTCTCTAGCGCTTATTTATATGTAACTGTCGGTTTTTACAAAATCGTCCATTTGCGGCCGTTTTCCCCGCGTCTTTCTAAAGCGCATATTTCTAGGGATGGAGGAAGGGGAGGGACGGAGGGGGAGGGGATGAAACGGGAGAGAGGGATGCAGGGAGGAAGGGAGAGACGGAGGGAGGGAGAGACGGAGGGAGATAGGTAGGGACGGAGGGAGGGAGGGGAGGGAGGCGAGGGGAGGAAGGGGAGGAACGGGAGGAGGAACGGGAGGGGAGGGAAGGGGGATGGGGAGGGAGAAGGGGAGGGGTAAGGGGAGGGAACCTAGGTAGGGAGGGTTGGACAGTCTTTTCAGCCACAGCAACGCGTGGCCGGGTACAGCTAGTACATATATAAAAACATTCATTCGTATACATGCATACATACATTGCTATTATTATTATTATTATTGTTAAGCTTATACTATCAAATTAATTTCTAACGCGACAAAAAATGCGAATATGAGGCGCGCAGAGTCAGTCGCCAGATTGAAGACGATGCAGTAAAGAAAGTCGACACTCGACCATAGGTGCAATCACGTCCTAAAAGTTGGGGGGGGGACCAAATGAATCACGTCCTAAAAGTTGGGGGACCATAATAATAAAGTTAGGGGACCACTCAAAAGTTGGGGGACGTGTCCCGTGGGTCCCATAGGGTGGCTGCGCCTATGCACTCGATAGATGTCCAGGGTGAGAACAGAGAACTGTCGGAGGTTTGGGGGGTTTCAACGCCCCAGTCTTTCTTAGAACCCATAGTCCAACCACCCGTCCACCCCCAGTTGTTTTTACACAATTCTCCCACTGCAGATGGCTATAATATACATGTTCGAATTCTATCTATAGACTAATGGTATACATTATATATAGAAGTTAGCGTTTGCGCATCCACGACAACGCCACCGCCCATGCAGTGGTCCCTCCTTGATGGTATAGCCTGCGGATGACGCAAATCTATGTAATTATGACTATCTCTCTAGACGCTTCGCTCAATGCGAACAGGCTTTCATTGCTTGTCCATCGAAGAGTCACCGACTGCGGTGACTAACGGTCGGGGTCACTCGAAGGACCGTGACGTCGCTCCACCTCATCATGAAGATCAGACCAAAAGCTGTATATATATATATATATATATATATATATATATATATATACACGCAGCAGTCGACAAGCATCGGCATATCCAATTTATATTTATAGGTCCATGCACTAGAGCCCGGACTTGAACGCACAGAAAGACAGTGGCGGCGCTAGGGGGGGGGGCTAGGGGGGTTAAGCCTCCCCTAAAAAAGGCCATCCATTTTTTCCCCATGTAAAAATTAAAAAAATTGACGATTTACCCCCTTTAGCCCCAAAACTGAAATCCTGGCGCCGCCACTGCAGAAAGAACTTGTTGATTCATATACACCGTGTCTCAATAAAAAAGGTGCAAAATTGTTTTTGTCAGAACTTCGTCAAATTTCCACCAATCTTAATAACTTTTGGTTGGTAGATGGAAAAATGGCTGAAATTTCATGCTATATATAAATTTTCCACCTCACCTGATTCATATCACCGCACTACCTTGTTAAACACAGATGTACCAATTTTTCATATAACGGCGTCTCGAAGCTTGGCTGCATTGAAATCCATTGCATCGAACCGGATGTCAAAGTGAATGGGGCAAATGCCTACTATCGCTACAACCTTCTTGCCCAGAAGATACCGTCAGACATACGCCGGATATCCCAGGGCGAGTTTTTTGTCTTCCAACACGATGGCGCCCGGCGCATCGAGCGCGCGACACCGTCTCTTTCCTGGAGCGAGAGACGCCCGACTTCATTCCTCCAACTCTGTGGCCGCCGAATTCACCAGATCTTAACCCAGTCGACTATAGCATATGGAGTGTGCTGCAGGAGAAGGTTTACCGGTCCAGAATAGCCAGTGTCAACGAACTCAAAACGCGTCTGATCGACGAGTGGGCGCGCTTTGACCAGTCGATTGTTGATGATGCTATCGACCAGTGGCGTCGCCGTCTTAGCGCTTATGTCCGCGCATGCGGTGCACATTTCGAGCACCAATTCTAACACTTTTAAGCAGATCTGTCATAACAATTAAGAAACTCTGCTATTTACTTCATTGCGTGCTAATTCAGACGTCAGATAGTTTGTTGGAAGTATCAAAATATAAGCGTTATATGAAAAATTGGTACATCTGTGGTTTAACAAGGTAATGCGGTGATATGAATCAGGTGAAGTTTCTAAAATTTCTATATAGTATGAAATTTCAGCCATTTTTCCATCTACCTGCCAAAAGTGATTAAGATTGGTGGAAATTTGACGAAGTTCTGACAAAAACAATTCTGCACCTTTTTTATTGAGACACGGTGTATATATATAGGCTACTCACGATAAATCCCGATAATATGAAGTGAAAACCGACAAAATATACAAAACTGGAAGCAGAAACAAAGGTGTCTATCAACTAGGCTATGTACAATTAATAATCATATGTACATGGTTGTATGTGTGTATGTGTGTATGTATGTATGTATGCATGCATGTATGTATGCATGCATTTATGCATGCATGCATGCATGTATGTGTGTATGTGTGTGTGTATGTATGTATGTATGTATGTATGTATGTATGTATGTATGTATGTATGTATGTATGTATGTATGTATGTATGTATGTATGTATGTATGTGTGTGTGCATGCATGAAAGAAGTCATGCATAGTAGTAATAGTAGTTATATTCATATAGCGCAGTATTGAACATCGACTAGACTATACTATGAGTGGCAATAAGTAGGCCTACACGACTATCCGACACATCTGCAGAAAAATTAGGGCACCATAATTATATAACTATTTTTTTTATAAGAAGTGAGATTAAGTTTCTTGCAAGGTTCTTTCCGCCGAAACTCCAGTTCTGATCAACTCAGCCAATAGCAATTATATTCATTAGCCAACTAGACAGCCTGCAACGCCTACGTGCTAGACATGACGACCACACTTTGAATGTAGACTATACAAGCGCGACCTCGCACTTTTACGACGGAGGGCATGGCCATATTTTATAACCTACGTAATCTTCAGCAGTGTGCCTACCTACAGGCCTATACCCCACACACGGTCATAGGACTAAGAACCGAATTAAGCCTTGCCGCATACAGATGATGCAGGCCTATACTGGGACACTTCGTATAGGCCTAGAAAAGTCACAAAACGAGAAGCCCACACCATGCGCTCGTCTGGACGGGTCTGTGTATTTTTAGCGCTCTATCAAAGCGACACGCTTCTTTAACAAACCTAATTGGGTTTCGACAGGTTTTCGATAAGGAGACAATACGATCAATTCAACGGATTATCGACGAAGATTAGAGAAGCCTGTCAATAAGCGTCATATAGATGATCTTTTGTCGGCTTCATTCGCCGTTCGAAGACCAGACGCCACGGAGACGGCCACCCTGTCCACAGCCGGACGTCGTCACTGCCAGCACAGGTAAGCGCTGGAACTCTAGAACTTCCATGCAGGTTAGTTTTAAACTTTGACGGAAGTGAGTGACAATTTGAAAATTAATGGGGATTTACTGAGTACTGTATAGGCTACTCTAATTAGTACTGTATACTTACATTACTCCCTCTGGCCTCTTGAGCTGCGCCTATTCTATTGATCTGACTCATTTTTAGAAGCACTTGAAAACGGTTCTTTTTGGCTGTGCTGGAGTTTGGAGCACTTCTGAGCAGTGCTTTAATGTGGTTTGGGTGAGCTAGTCGGATTGCCGGAAATGAGGTTTTTTGGAACGCATAAAGTGAGTATAGGCTAGTAGGAAGTTGAAATAGGAACTCAAACTCTCAGAGTAAAGGATTTCGAGAGCAGTGGGTATACGCCGTTCCCACACATGACGGTTTAAACCCTGCCTCTAAGTATAGATATCTGTAAGAGGTGCTATATAAATACTTGAATGAATAAATGAATGGGTGAATAAAATATAGTCCATCACAGTCTACGCATTGGGAGGCAGTGTCTCCTTTCACCTCTGTCCGTCGCCTGTCTTAGTTCATGGTCGCATTAGGACTTCAAGTGGCCCTAAGCCAGAGCCGGACTAAGACATCCGGGGTCCAAAGTTCCAAACATCCAGTGACACTGTATGCCATTCGACCTTAGTACTTATTTTTGATATTGACCTGCCTCACGACATGCCGAATTCCTTCAGGAATTTAAAAAATATTTTTTACATTTAATTTTCTTCGACCTGCTGTATGTCCCCTGTGACCCTGACACGGCGCCGTCACTGCAGCGCTCGTGAATAAGCTAGTGCCCGCGCTTGGCTTTCGAGTGGCGCTTTAGAAATTTCGAGTTTACGATTACTGCAAACCTAATTCTCTAACCCAAACCAAAGTATACGCTATTATTGGGTGAACACAAAGTTTTAAGCCTTGGCCCAAAGAATAAGTAATGAAGATATAAGCTCTTTCCATTGAAATACGCCATGGGTCAAATTGTAGCACATAATTTTATATAGGCCTAATAATTAAGTAGTTTTTGCATAGCGCCCTTCCAATGCAATCTACTCGAAAGCATGCCCCGTCCAACCACAGGTAAATAAGGCAGTCTTTAAGTTTGAAAGGAACATAGCGTCGTGACCACAATAGGCATCAGGCTTTATGGGCAACAGGAAGCCAAGTTCTAGAGCCAGCCACCGAGAAAGAGCGCCGATGCATTAGCCATGGTTAATATTGCTTTAATATACGGCCGTCGGCAGGTGAGCAAATCAATTCATTCATTCATTCCTGCACTTAAGTTATAATAATTATCATATAACTCTAAAGCAAAAGTTATTTACTGGATTGAAGAAGTCATTAACGTAGATACTTCTATATCAACGACCTCTTATACCCTAGCCTGCTATAAAAATGTTCAATAAGCCCAATTTATTAAAGTATACTGTAAAACGATAAACTATGATAATTGCTTCCAGCAGTTAAAAAGTAAGTAGCGAAGCATAATAGACTTGCTACTTCCGTTTCAGATTAACTCTGAGGCAATCGCCACCTAGTGTTCGTCGTCGTCAAACCACAAGATGGCCTTTTTCAAAACTCTGCCGCGAAAGGCCAAAGAAGAGCCACCGCCGGTCGAAAAAGAACCCGAAGTGGAGCACGAACCGACGTCGGTGGGGGTGCGGCGGACCTACGGGTCAATGTCCGTTTCTAGGTCAGGTCGGTTCAAGTCGAAGAATCGCCAACGGAAGACTATACTGACCGTCCTTGACCACGACAAGTCGGACAATTCGCAGGGTTCGGATTCGCAGCCGAAACAAGATGGCGCCAAGCAGCAGACGACAGCCACCAGTAAAGTCACAACCACGGCAACAACACCCGCGGCCAATAAGACGTCGACGGCAACTGTTAACGTCACAAATAACGCTACGTCATCGAAGTCCGTTACCGCTGCAGCCGATAAGGGCTCAGCGCAGCAGACGACAGTTGAACCCAACGTCACAACTACGTCATCGAAACCCGTTCCTGCAGCGGCCAGTGAGAGTTCAACGCAAGAGACGACAACTAATGTTCACGTCACCACTACGTCATCTACAACGGTGCCAGTAAGCCCCACAACACCAGGAGTTATAACACCAGGAGCTACAACATCTATGACGACAGGACCCGTGTCGCCACCTATCGCCAAAACGTCAGGATTCTCAACTGCTCTTTAAAATCTGCTGCTGTAATAAAATAGTCGTGCTTTGTAAAAAGTAAGCTTCATTAAGCGTAAACATAAAGGTCTAACGTCAGAAGTCAGTCATGTTGAGACAGACTTAAAATATTTATAGACCGACGGAGTGAAACATAAGAAATTCATTCATAGGCCTACATTAATTTCACATTAGCACGGACGGAAAGACTGACTAACGGGTAGACTGGGAGAAAGAGAAACTCTACGTAGACTTACAGACAAAAGTAAAAACTAAAAATAAATAGTATAGAATAGCCTATGAGAAAAATGAACCCATATAGCTCATATGATTTCTTTTCATGGTCCACTTGGGACGAAGTTTTGAAGTTAGTCTAGAGCGTTTTATTTGTGCTGCCAACGTTTAGTGTTTAATCTAGCCCCTCCGCTTTGAGGGTGAAATGTCATTCCTGGGGGAAACTTCCCCAGACATGTCTAGATTAAACACTGATTTAATTAGACTTAATTTGCCCCGTTTTTATACCTTGCCTCTCTCACCTTCTTCTCTGATGTTCCAGAATCCTGATCAGGGCTTTTTTAACGTGCAGTTGTACACAAAATGTGCAGTTCTAAATGGATTTGTGCAGTTGTAGAAGCAGTTAAAACTAGCAAAAAGGTCATTGTCCTGCGATCGGAAGTAATTTACCATGGAGGATGGGAAAGGAAATAGGGAGTTGTGCAGTTCTAAAAATTTCTTAAAAACAGCCCTGATCCTGATTTCCTATCGTTTTCACTATCCCGCTGAAAGAATGTAGTGCTCTTTAGTAAACTGTGTTCTGCTCATATTGTAGCGCTATAGAATATTCAACATTACTATTTCCATAATTCAAAATATACATCGTTGGTTACCAGACGTTAAGTGACATCAAGTTGCAACTTATTTTCAATTAGATTTTCATTTAATTAATTTATTTCTGCCGAGTTAAATTGTTGACATTGCGTAAAACTAGCATCTTGAAGTGACAACTGTGCTTAGCCTATAAATGTAGTTGAACTCTTGAGCAAACGGTTTTTTAAAGTTGAAGTACATATTGACGTAGAAGCTGTTACACTTTAGTGACTGTAAAACGATAAACTGTCGGATATTAAAGATTGTTTGACAAATTTCCTTTAGAATATTCCCACAGCGCACATCGAGTGGACCAGCTGATGTCTGATAGATGCAGAGAATTACGTGGTCCGTCAATTAACAGCACAGCATATTCACTCCCTATATTATATAGTTTGGTACGTTTTTAATGTCATTCCTGTCTTAACTACGTCTGCAGCAACTTCTTACTCTCTAAAACCAGGCTACCCATTAACTCCCTCTCAAATCAACCTGCAACAGAGTCATTGTGACTTGTTGGGACACTAAAACGGACTTAAGATTCACACAACGTTGCCACGGACATCAATATTTTCGACCTCATATAATTCTTGTCCTCTTCCTCACCTTCTGATCTTCCCATCTACACCGTACGATCAGTGTGCTTGCTACAGCCTATCTTGCTGGCTAGGGGTGCAGGAAAGAGAAATATTGAAACAAATTTCAGCCCTGGGGTGATTTGAACCGCCAACCTTTTCATTGATGGTCGAGCACGCTAATTACTATATTGTGAACCCACAAAGTGCAAAAATATTAGCAATAACAACATTGCCTTTGCCTATGTTAGTCCTTTTTGGTACTTTTTAGTGGAAGGACCTTCCTTGTATAACTTGTGCTCAGATCTTATCTAGGGCACTACTGTTTCAGACAGTTTCTGCCCATTCTCTTAAGACTTCTTTTTTGAGGGGTTCTTTGCAGTGGGAGCCACGAGCGGATACAGAAATTTTCGAATGGGTGGGGGCAAAATTTTTAGTCTTGTGTCTGCGAAAAATTTTTCTTTGGTCTTTGGCCGAAAAATCTAGACCTTTTTTAGTCGAAATGTCGGGGGAAAAATCTAAAAAATATACCATATAACTATTAGTCGTACGCTACTTTTCTGTCAGTCTTCTCTGTCACCTTTTCCCGCTGCATTGATTGAAGGCCTGTATGAACCTGATGCGGGGGGCATCCATTTTGCCCACCAGAATAGCTGGTGACAAATGTGCAAATTTCTCAATGGGTGGCATGGCCGGATTTGCCCCCTGGATCGGACCCTGCTGGGAGCGCCTTTGACTAGATTTACTGTGAGAGGCGCTTTATAAAATCCGTAAATAGAATTGAATCCAGAGTTTTTACAATAATCAACTTTATTTACAAGAATACTTAATTGCTCAAATATTTTACAACTGCTTGGGTGAACTAAAGCAAGCAAGCATTTTAAAATACGTATTCATCAAGTAAAAATAATAGTCATGTACTTATAGCTAAAATCTACATAAACACACATGAATAACACATGAATAATACACGTTTCATGCTCATCTTTCGTCTATCAAGTTGTTTTGGTCTCCATCCTATTGCACACTTTAAAAAATATTCGGCTTCTTTGAAAGGAAACGGCTTCTCTACAAATTTCTTTGAAAACAACCACAAAGAGCAAGTCGAATCTGAAAGCAAGGCACAGAATCAAGCAGACATCAAAATAAAATGAAATATCAATGATCCACTTACAAGTACTTAATCTAGGGTGACCACAAACAACGAAACATCCCCCTGAATGCATCTTTCCATGGTTAAATACGTAAAACTTGCCATTTTTATTTTCCAATAATTAGAAACTAAAAAAGGAAATAACAACATCAGCAAATATGCAGTGCCACACAAAACTTATAAAATCACAGAAGAAATGTAAACTAAAGAGCGTGGTAATGCAGATGGTCAAGACCATAACCAGTCACTGTCAAGTCTTGTCTATCTCGGATCGTATATTTTTCGCCTGTTTTCATTTTAATTTTAAAAATCCACATATAAAAAATGTGTAATTTTGGTCCGAAGTCTTAAAAATATCATTTCTTTGAGGCATTGTGTATGAACCCAGCTCCTATAAATTGAATTCGACTTAGATTGGAATGGCACAAAGAAGAAATGTGTTCACCTAAATATAAGCAGGTTTACAGAGATTACACGCTGCTCTAATGAGGCACAATTAAATTACAGCAAGCAAATGAGAATACAATTTAAATCACATGTAAGTAACAGTAAAGTCCATCCAGTTCCATGTGGAACACAGGGAGGCGCTCATCTCCTTTTCAATAACCTTACGTCAGCAATGGACGAATCCCAAGGTCCTAAATACGAGGCCAGTGTATCGCAGGACTTGACGTTTACTTCCCAGCTTAACGCCGGTACCAAATCATACTGCTTGGTGACAGAGGCACGTGTGCGTAAACAACTTGCCAAAGGTCGTTACCCAGAGTCGAACCCGCAACTGCCCGCTCCGTGAGAGCGCGTTACCGATAGGCCACCATGAATGCAAATTATATCAGTTACATCATTCCCAATGTCACCTAAGATCTAGTACAGTGAAACGTCCAAATTCAACCCTGCCTCAATCAACAGTTCATTCTACAGCAGACAGAAATCTGCCTGTTGTAACTAGCATAGATGACAACAACTCTGTATCTATAGAATATGCCTGCTCCAGAGACTAGATTATGCAGTGTTATGCCGTTAGGCATGACTATCTATTTGGATACAACTTCCTGAATGTCACAGAGCACAAAAAGCAATGTAGCTAATGAACACTGAGAAATTCATTCACGTACATCTCAAAAGTATTTACACTACAGTCAGAACATTTGTAGGGACCTTGAGCAAGTCTTCACTCGCAATAGCTCATGCGCTTCGACGTGAAACTCCGATTCAGTGTCCGTGCTGTAATCGGGAGCGCTTCTGAGTATAAATCTTGAATGAGTGCTATAACAACTGCATATACATACATACATACATACTTACACATATGCATACATACATACATAATATATACATACATGCATACATACATACATACATACATTCAAGTACTACATACAGTATTTAGATATCCAAACAGTCTCGCAGGGGCGTTATAACAACTGCACATACATACATACATACATACATACATACATACATACAAACTTACACATATGCATACATACATACATAATATATACATACATACATACATACATTCAAGTACTACATACAGTATTTAGATATCCAAACAGTCTCGCAGGGGCGTTATAACAACTGCACATACATACATACATACATACTTACACATATGCATACATACATACATAATATATACATACATGCATACATACATACATACATACATTCAAGTACTACATACAGTATTTAGATATCCAAACAGTCTCGCAGGGGCGTTATAACAACTGCACATACATACATACATACATACATACATACATACATACATACAAACTTACACATATGCATACATACATACATAATATATACATACATACATACATTCAAGTACTACATACAGTATTTAGATATCCAAACAGCACCTTTGAACGATCTATCTCACAGACAGATAAGTAAACAGATATCTAACGACATACGACTAAAACAACCTGGAACTGAAGTGTAGGAGTGTACCCGCACATATAAGTAAAGCATTTTTACATAACAGAAAAGTCTGAACCAATATCTAAGTTCAATAATAAAAAAATTACCCAATACACTTTCAATAAGAAAAAAAATTGCAACGGCCCTAAGTATAAAACTGCACTCATTATGAAAAAGGCACCTTGGATAAATAAAAAAGTATAGACAGTAATGATGCTTTATCTATTCCGTGATTAGACTAACTGCTGTGGCAAGTATGATGGCAATTGACAATGACAATTCTAACATCAAATCCTGGACAACTCATAAAAACCCCGCAATGGTGTATATATATACTCTAAAATACTTTAAAAGTTTAAACAATTACTCTTGAACAATGCAGTAAACACCTAAGCAAGAAACAATAAAGCATTTAGTATTGCCTGACACTACTGCTGTGGTCATTGAAGTAATTAGAGAAGTCTACCAGCAAACTGTATGTATGCATCAAAACAGTTAATAAAGCGCATTTTAAGTTCATTGCAAAAGCGCTCTACATATGGCAGATCGAAACGAGTGTTTTTTAAAGACAGTTTACAAAATAATGTAGGCTGCAGAAAACAGTGAACGAATGTGATTGGAAGCTGTTGCATTACGTTGGTCCTGATACCTACACACGAGAAAGTACTGGCAAGGCATCTGAATATCTCCACAGGAATATCTCCACAACAGTCATTCATCCAGCTGACCCAGGTTTAACATGAACATATTATTTATGATCCCTGAGCATCAAACAGCTCTCTCTAGCTTGCTAGTCATAAAGCTACAACGATCTAGCACACAATGCAGCCATGGCTTGATTAACACACAGCATGAAGGTGATTGTAGATATTGGGAGAACACATTTCAAGAAAACCTTAAAAGAAATCACAGTTCAGTAAAATCGACAGACTAGAGTCGAAAGGAGAATAATGCAGATCGGTAGCTTCCTTGACTAGGTTTCCCGTTTACATCGTGCAGTATTTTTACCATCCGAGCGAGATTTGAAACACGGGCCTTGCAGTTAAGAGTCTAGCACCTTAATTAAGAATAGAGTGATTCATACAACATCAATACAGTGGTAATTTTATACTTCTCAATTTAAGCCTCAGCTCACATAATACACATTTCGTTAGTGCCTCTACTAATAATGATAATAGTCTTAACTAAGACTTGGAAATCAAAAACCACGAGTTAAAAATACATCTGACAGTTTCATACAAAAAGCAGTATCAGTAGTAAAAAATCTGTACACATAAGAAATTTAACTAGTACTTGGTAATAACGATTAAAACAGTAGTAGCAGTAAACACATAAACAACACTAGCAATAAACGAACCACAGGACTTGAGTAGTTTGTCAGAAAAATGGCCCCAACTAAATCTTTTCAAAGTGACACAAGCACGATAAAATACAATATCTTCAACGGTTGAAAATAAATATTCCAAAATTCCACAAAACACGGACTAAGTTGAGCTTAAAACACACGTGGGACATCATCATAACAGTCGTCAACTGTCATTCATTCAATAAAAATGTAATTAAAGTTAAAAAAACTCTGCAGAAAACTAAATAAATATGCATTACTATGGTAAATAATATAACCGAGCAACTGCAACAAACCTACCAACCTCATCATTGCGGAATAGTAAAAAATATATTACGATAAACCTACATTAGAACTCTTCTGAAAAGGCAGCGTCAAGGACTTTGGGAGAGTTCGATTAAGGCACTCGCGTAGCAACAGGAATGCAACAGCCAGACAACACTGTTGCACATGTTGTATGCATTGGTTGTACGTAATGACTGAATATTAAAGCTGACAATGCACCAAGATGAAAGCATTAACGAATAACATCCATGCTACATGCAAGGTTTCATGTATAAAATAGTGCAGGTATCTGCAGATGGGGCACCAATCAAGTGACCTGGGAAAGTGCAGAAAATTGGGTATTCTATTCCCAGGTGTTACAGGGCTTTCACGTACATTTCATGTATATTAAAAGTTTTCTGGCAATATTTAACAAAATTTATATTAAAAGCTTTACTGCGGTATTTCGCACATGTTAAAACAGATCTTGGAATACCAGTCATGGAGTGGGACGAATTGAACAAGTAACCATTTGTAATACAATGCAACTTTTCCTCGCATATGGATAACTTAAAGTAAATACTATTATGCACTCTTCAGTTTGCAATGTCTGAGGCACACAAAAATACTGGATACAGCATGACTTGGGACCATTTTAACACTACACTCAAAACACAGTGAAAAATCACTGAATATGGATAACCACCATGGATAAAAGACGATACAACTCCAAGAACACGTCTGGGTAAACAGATCTCCTGCCCGAAATTCAGTCACAGGAATTCACGGGAATTCCCAATCATGAGGAATTCCCAGTCACGGGGAATTCCCAACCACGGAGAATTCCACTCACGGAGGGGTTATTGCCTGAGAAATGAAGACCGCCTGACAGCAGCCGTCGCTTAAGACAAGGTGTTCTCAAAATCAAGAGAGACGAGACCCTCGTGGGTCCCATCAGGGTGGGACCGTCAGCCTACTGGTTTGCTCAGTGGATTTCAACGATGGGTGCTTGAATCCCGGTCAACAAGGGCAACTGGTCGTCAACTGATGGCAGTTGACGTCGGCCGCGTTTCGACGGAAGCTCCTTCGCATTGCGTCCGTCCGACGATACGGATTCTTCTTTATATCTGGCAGAAGAAAAGACACATATAAAACTCTCAAAACACTGCACATAGGTGAGAACGATGAACATGAGGTGAGAAATGTGAATGCCATGTTAAAAATGTGAATCCGAGGCGAGTAATGTGAGTATGTGGAGATAAAAGTGAAATCCATGTGAAAAATCCTAGGTGAGAAATGTGAATCCCATGTGAGAAATGTTAACCTGAGATGAGAAATACGAATATGAGGCGAGAAACATGAATGCCATGTGAGAAATCTGCATGCCATGGGAGAAATGTGAATCCCATGTGAGAAATGTGAATCCCATGTGAGAAATGTGCATCATGTGAGAACCGAGCACTACTATTTTAATCAAAATACTAATAATTATCATTATTATTACAAATCTAGTAATTAAAAAAACCCAATGATAAACAAACACCAAACCGTAAGACATATCGCCTCGACCTTCCTAAATTGATTCACATGCATTGCTCTTTCTTAGGGTAGACAATGCCATAAATCCTGCCTACAAATATCTAATTGGGACAATAGTATAATTTCTTATATATTTTACCGTCAACATAGCAATAATATTCATTTACTCAATTCAAACTGTCAAACCCCATGATGACAAGTTACACAACAGTCGGTATTGTAACTGTATTGTAGGGTTTAAGCGTCAACCCGCCCTTCTGCTGCTCATATTTTCACATAAGGAGTGGGTTGAGTAAACCCTTATGGCGGCCAGTAGGTATCATCAAACACACATCTTTCTGTTTTTCACACCTGGGTAAAAGTGTGCAATACATTCGACCATCACCCCATTATTATGATTTGATAATGGGGCGATGGCACACATCTAAATCCATTTATAAACGAACAAATAAAGAAATACCTTTAAAAATGAATAAATTTGTTTATGTCTACCGTTGATTAGGTCATCAAGGGTGCCATGCGCAATTTCGTCTCGATTTAGAACCTGTCTCTGTTTGCCTCGTAATTCGTTAACCACGGCGTCCTACGAACGAAAACAAAACATGACACTAGTTAAGAAGAAGAATAACAACTGTGCCATATATGTATAGACCTATGTACTTACTGACTTATGTTTATGCAAATTATCCTAAACTATTATCGGACAGACTGTGTCCTGATTGGGCATTATAAATGGGACTTTATAGCACAACCAATCAGAATGTATAGAAATAGGTCAGTTTGAGTTTGCATATATTTCCAGATGTTGATAATAAAGACAGTTAGACTCGAATCTTTCGAACAAGTGACAACTCACGTCCTATCTCACATGGTTTAGAAACTGGCGTTAAGTACTTCAACAAATACCAACTAATTTCTAAATGCTTTAATAATGACCAACTAATGCTAAAATGCTTTTGAAAGACACAAATTAAATTTAAAATAGTTAGTAAATAACAAGACCATAATAAATCTTGCTCCACGTTGTGAGACCCTACTCAAGGACTCATGTTGACTTGGTCTTGCCCATGTCTGGCATCAGACCACATGGGTTTTGTTCACACAAATATGAGCTAGTTAAACTCTTGCCTAGTCTCCAAGACCATGGGTTTGGTCCTAAGGATCATATTGATTCGGTCTAACTGCTCACAGGACCAACAACTGGTCTTGGCCTTGTGGTCTTGGTCTTATGGTTTTACCTGAGTTTGCTTCACGGTCTGTCTCTTCTGTTTCGTAACGTTCGCTTTCTGGAGTAACGCTTCTTCCAATCTCGCCATTGTCTCCAAATCAGTCTCTGCTTGCTGAAGAATAAACAAAATCAAAGTGAACCTTTAAAAGTTTATTAGTTAAACATTTTGTAAGTACATAAAGCCACACAAAATATATATGAATATGATGTGAGATTGTGAATCTGATATAAGAAATGTGAATACAGGAGGAGATAGGTGAATCCGATAATGAGAAGTGTCAATTCCAAGTAAACAGTGTGAATCCCATGTGAGAAATGCGAGTCCCATACGAAAAAAGTACCGGCAAATCAGAGTTGAGAAATTGAATGCTAGGTGAGAAATGTGAATCCAAGGTGAAAAATGTGAATATGTGGTGAGAAATAAGAATACGAGGTGAGAAATGCAAATCCCATATGAAATCCGAGGTGAAATGTAAATGCGAGGTGAGAAATGTGAATCCAAGGTCAGAAATGTGAAAACAAGGTGAAATATGTGAATCGGATGTGAGAAATGTCAATCTGATGCAAGAAACATGAAAATTGAGACAATAATATCCAATCGCAAATCCACTGTCAATCAAAACACATTATGCATGAACCAACAAAACACAACTGCGCTTGCACATAAACTCAATATCCCCTCGGTCTTACCCAAGTCTGCTGTCAGACCACAGCGCTTTTGTTCAGCCTAGTATGACTCGAGTAAAAACCTCTCCAAGTCTCCAACACCAAAGTGTCTGGTTCCAAGGACCACAATGATTCAGTCTCACTGTTCACACGAGCGCCTCTGAGTAGAGAGCTTGAAGGGGCGCTATAGAAATGGAGAAATAAATAAATAAATAAATATAAATAGACCGAATCAACTTGTCCTCGTCTTTATTTCTCAATTTCTACTCGTCAGAAAGTAGAGCATCATAAACAAACCTTGAACGCTCTGCCGAAACGAACAAAAAGCGAAAAGAATGTATTCGGTGCAATCATCTTCGGATTCTCGCCAAAGTACTCGACGAGCTTCGAGTACGCTTCCTGTCAAGAACAGAAGCAAGAGCGGTCACCAGAATGCCATGCAATGCAATGTAACAATCGTAACAACATCACAGCAATATTAATGGGCTCAGAGGCAACCACAGCATAACGCGATGGCCACCAAGTTTTTTTCTTTTACATGGCTGGGCCGCGAGTGCTATATATAAATAAGTCATAGAGATAATGAATGAATGAATAATACACAATACTCAGATAACTGGAAAAGCCGCCACTGTGGGTCCTAGCGCACACAAAGAGCCAACAAATACAGTACAATCCCAGGGTTGAGATTTAACACCATGCAAACATGTAACGTATCACAGTAAAGTTACAAGACAGCTGCAACATGACAACACTGGCAAAAACACAATAACATAAAATCAGCCATCGATGCAAAAATCAAGACAAAACAATAAAAGACCCAACGACAACAAAAAAGACAACGACAACCAAGACAACTGTAACAATGCACCACAAGCAAGACACAACAGTAAAAAGACAACGAAAACAACTGCAACGGCTATCGAGACAACACAACGAAAAGCATCGCTAAAATGCCAAAACAGCCAAGACAACAGCAACCAAGGTAACATAAGAAAAAACAAAACAACAAGGACCGGCAACACAACCACGATTGCACCAACAACGGTTACAATGCCAACAACAAGGGCAACGACAGGCAATGCAACAGTGGTTGCACCAACAACGGTTACAACAACAAGGACAACGACAGGCAACGCAACCGTGGTTGCACCGACAACGGTTACAACAACAAGGACAACAACAGGCAACACAACCACGATTGCACCAACAACGGTTGCAACAACAACAAGGACAACGACAGGCAACGCAACCGTGGTTGCACAGACCCGGGCGTTCTTCGCGTCATGGTTGAGCTTCTTGAGCTTCTCTTCAGAGTTGTTAAGGAAGTCCTTGAGGACAACTGGAGCATCTCGTTCTTTCCTCGCTTCGTACTCCTTCCGCGTCAGTTCCATTCCCTTCTCCTGCTCCGAAATGTCCGTCAGAATGTTGTCCAGCGACACTGCAACACATAAATATATTTAACCGATCATAAGAAACCAAGGCACGCTCGGCCAGAAAGAAATTTCGAGGTTTCCATTTTTTAAGGGTGTTTCGGTGAAAATGGAAAAATAATACACAAAACAACACATAAAATACACAAAAGCACACATGATTACACAAAAAGATAAAAAATCACACAAAATTAGTTAAATGTAAACATTTTATTTTGTGGGGTTTGAACTCTGTAACCCCTAAACATGGACACACTCATCAGATGGGCAAACACGCACTAAAAAATTATCACAAAAGTCTTTTCCAACCCAGTCCACGGCTGGGCCATGAAAGCTCTTGAGTAGGTTTCCGGAAATGGCATACCAAAAGAGACATTGAGTAAAAATCAATGAATAAAATTATTGTAAATATCAAATACTATTAATTATTATTAATCAGTTAAAGTTTATTCTCACCCGTTGAAGCTTTCTCGATGTAGTCGAGGTCGACTTCAAAGTTTGCAATCGACGGAAATTTCTCGCGAACGGTTTTAACGATGAAATGAAGCAACGACATCTTCTTGTCGCTCGTCTTTGTCTCCAGCAGCTGAAAACATTCCACGTCAACGCAGATTTGAATGACGGTGTCGCATGACAAAGTCTCCCCCTTAAAAGTCTCCCCTCGGAGACTCTATTTCGAAACAGATTCTCCCCCCGGCGGATCTGCTCTAGTTTAAATTCGCCCTCCAGAGACTATATTCTGAAATAGAGTCACCGGGGGAGAGAATATTTCCTCCGCCTACGAAACAAAGTCTCCCCCGTTCAGCGTGAAATCGGCTACAGTCGCGTAAAATTTATAGATCAGCACATTAAACCATTAGTTTGCGCTGCTACATTATTTAATACGAACATATGCATACTTTTACATAAGAAAAATGTCTTCCTGTACAGATTTTCAGCCAGAGGGAGATTCTGTTTTGGGGAGACGTTATATCGGGGGGAGACTTTATTTCGTGACAAAGGCCATAAAATGAAAACATTCGAAAGTGTAGCGAGGAAAAAACTATCTGGAAGGTTTCCATTTCTGGTTGTTTACAATGGACGATGTACACAGAATTAGTTAATTTGGATATCACTTTTTTTAATTTTTGGGCGACAGTAAGCGCTTTGACAGTTTTGTTTTCACTTTTTAGCTATATTTCAATTGCAATGATTATTTTAGTGTATGTACCAACTGTAACAAATATTGATTTCAGTGTACTCTTTCAAGCTGGGTGGACCGTGGAGTTGAGGAAAAAGATGTCTACAGGCTATAATCCCAATAATAAATCTGCTACAAGTCCTGCGAACTTAAAGCGAGATTTGAGAACCGTGAACCTTCCCTTCTCTGTTGCAATGTCTTCCTGACCATGTGAAGAATGTGCTGCCCTCGCCTTCAAAAAGATCTCTGGAGCTATTCAGATCACAACTCACAGCCACGACCACCACCACCACCACCACCACCACCACCACCCCCACCACCACCACCACCACCACCACCACCACCACCACCACCACCACCACCACCACCACCACCACCACCCCTTCCCACCACATTCCAATCCCACCCCCACCCCTCCGACCACTATCACCATCACCACCACCACCATTATTATCATCATCGATATTAACACCACAACCGCCATCACCATCCCACCCCACCCCAACCATCACCATCACCATATAGGAAGTAACCAATTCTCACCATATCAAGACTCTGAAGTTTAAATCCATAGACTGCACCGCGTTTAGAGCTGTTCATGTAGTTTCCAAAAGCGAGGATTATCTGAACAAAATGAGATGCAATTCCACGTTTTAATCTTCCTTTTCCATAGCAAAAAACCAAATGAAAATGTAAGAACACAAGCTAGAGATAACACAAAGTCTTTGAGTAAATAGTTCCTTTGGTCCACTCATTTACATTTGCTCAAAGTTTAATACATAATTGAAAACGAATCTCCTCTACAACCTGACTTCTGTGGCATTGGAGTAAATCGCAAATGATCTGGCGTACCTCGAAAAGCTGCCTGATCTTTGCGGAAGATCGGATCGACTTTGACGCTGCGTAGACTGCATTCAGTTGCTGTGAAAAGGAAAACGGCAACAGGTGTTGTAAGTATGGTCATAGTTCTTCTGATAAAATAAGGTACCCTTTAAGCATTAAATGGATTATAATTACTAATATAAACTATATATTAATGTACATTACCATAGAATAATTCAATATTACAATGCTATTATTATGTCATGTTTTGTACACTGTACCTGTAATATTACTATAGTATATCAAATTTACAAAGCATAATCAAAATTCCATCTATATAAATAAAAATGTAAAAAGTTACAGTTTGTTACATCGGTTCTCGGAGAGTTCTGAACCGATTCCTTTGAAAATTTTCGCAAACCGTTCCATTCGAACACCTCCGGGTTTTTTTTATGCCTTTTGGGGAAAAGCGCAATCTTTTCGAACAAAAAAAACAACTTTTAATTCCACTTTCACGCGTCCGTCCATTTTATTTTTTTCTTCAGAGCGTAGTGCTGTTCATCACTCACATTTAATTTCGTATTATTAGTTTCGTATCTATTTCTTTCTTTCTTTTTAAAATTTTCGCAAACCGTTACATTCGATATCAAGCAATGAAATATTAGTTTCGTGTCTATTTATTTCCTTTTCACACAAAAATACGAGCGGGTTCAAACCAAAAAACAATTTCTAATTCCGATTTCAATTTTTCACCCGAGTGCGGCCGTTTTCACCAACAATTTTCATTCGTATCTAGCGCCATCTTTTGCACGTTCCATTCGAAGGCGTGCGTACACAATTCAAATCCCTTTCAAATAAACGGTTTCTTCTTTCAAAGCGTCTTCACCGATTGCTTTCAGAGTGGGCTTCATTCGAATAGCGTGATCCTTCTTCACTGATTACTTTCAAACCTTACATACGAGCGGGTTTGTATAAGTCTTATGCTTTTTGGCAAAAGCGCAATGCGCTAAATCTTAACTCACACTGTCACGCAACCTTGCATTCGTTGCGCACGTTTTTATAGCGCCATTTCTCACACACCTAAACCAGCATTAAGTCGCAGATTACACATCGGAGATATTTAAATTTTAATTCATTCAAGCGGACGGGAGGGACGGTGGGAGGGACGGAGGGAGGGGGGACGGAGGGAGGGGGACGGAGGGAGGGAGGTAGGGGAAGGGAGGTAGGGAGGGATGGACGGTCTTTTCAGCCACAGCAACGCGTGGCCGGGTACAGCTAGTCAAAAATAAAATAGGTACCTCCTCACATTTATTAGGTCATTACTATCACAAACTACGGCAATACAATATTAATATAAAACATAAGTTACTACATTTCAGCATACTATTATATCAAGTCACATTATTAGCTTACAATACTACATTACCATATAAAATATTATTACGCTACTCGATCATATTTCATCAAAAAACCTGTTTTACTGCCTAACGATGGCAGGTTTGAGTCGTCTGCAAAGCCTCTGTGTAATCACGCGAGACGAGCCATTCTCGCATAAAGTCTTACAAATAAGATCCAGACATCGAACAGGTGATAGATATAACAGAAAACTAATTATAAACGATGATATTAATTTAATTACTGGGGACAGATTGTGATAGGTTTCAGTGAAGTTGCCGATGAAACTCATGATTTGAAGTTTTGTTCCATGTCGCTCGACTTTCATCAACTGCAAAAGCAAACAACAAAAGAATTCACTCAACAAAGCAATAATAATAATAATAATGAAAATAATAATAATAATAATGAAAATAATAATAATAATAATGATAATAATAATAATAGTAATAATAATAGTGATAATAATAGTAATAATAATGATGATAATAATAATAATAAGAGTGATAATAATGGTAATAATAGTAATAATAATAGTGATAATAATAGTAATAATAATGATAATAATAATAGTGATAATAATAATAGGAAGTGCACCAAATATAATACAATCACACAAACCTAACACTTTATTCCTTTAGCATTTGAAAATAAACTCATGATATATAGTAATCCATAAACAGATAAATAAATAAACATCAATTAATCTTTGTGAATTAACCTTTTTAATTAAAAATAAACAGACCAAAAATAATCCATAAAAAGATAAATAATTAAATAAATAAACATTAATTAATCTTTGCTAATTAAAACACAAATAAACATTAATGAATCGTTCCTAATTAATTTCTTCAATTAAAAATAAATTTAAAAAACTATTAATTAATCCCTGTAATTAAAAAATCAACACTGATTAATCTGTCTCAATTAATCTGTCTCAATTAAAAATAAAAAACTGATCCATTCGATCGTGACGTACGCTCAGTATGAACTTGTCTTCATCCGCTAGTTGATCGATTGGCTTTCGATCCTTTTCGTATTCCTTCAGCAACTTGATTTCCTGGTCGTTTGGTGCGATTCGAAGCAGAATCTCGACCCATTCCAACCTCAATGTTGTCAGATCGAAACTACAATGGATGAGAACGCTTTGAGAAAATCTTAGAACATTAGCGGAACCAGTAAGAACTTTTGGAAGATCTTAGAATGTTAGCGGAGCTACTGAGAACTTTTGAGAAGATCTTAGAACATCAGCGGAACAGTAAGAATGTTCTGAGAAGATTTTAGAATGTTAAAAGAACCATTAAGAATGTTCAAGAAGATTTTAGAATGTTAGAGGAACCAGTAATAATATTCTATCGACATCACCTACCTGGTAACATAAAATAATCAGAAGAAAGTTTCAGAAAATTTTGTAAACATTCTGAGAATAACTAACCGCTAGAAGATAATCTGAAAACACATATAAGCCCATAACCGTTCTTCATTACGGCTCAGCTGAAAGACTTGGCCCAATACAGAACAGCTATGAGCTTGTGTGCATTGATAAGTCAGTCAACTCCAATAAAGCATTCACTCTTCTGATTAACTGCGAAATCAGATCACGTTGTAAGTTACTGAGTCACACGTTACAAACTAGAACACTACTACTTATTAGGCCACTGCTAGTGCTAGTTACGCTACTAACTGTCAGTCAGTTGTAAATGTCAAATGTTTCTCTCACAAGACAATCATTCATCTTGTCCAGAAATTGGCTTCTTGTTCATAAGATTGAAAAAAATACCAGCTTTTGGGATGTTTCAATTCCAAGCGCAACCATTGAACCCACATGATTTAGCAGAAAATCAACTTGACAAGAATGTTTGATAAGATTTTAGAATGTTAAAGGAACCAGTAAGAATGTTCTAAAAAGATTTTAGAATGTTAGAGGAACCAGGAAGAATGTTCGAGAAGATTTTAGAATGTTAAAGGAACCGGTAAGAATGTTCTGAATAGATTTTAGAATGTTAGAGGAACCAGGAAGAATCCCTATTTCTGGCTGATGCTCTAACTCACTGAGATTGTGCGCATTGTAGAAAAGCGCAAGAAAGGCGTGTATACAAGGTGTGATATTTGAGTTCAAATGCATTGATTCAATCAATATCATGACAAAACATGAGCACATCTTAGTGAATGTCACGACACTTTTTAACAATCTAGTCAAAAACTGAATTTTATTGCAAATGATAATTCACTTGCCTTTGCAGCCACAAAGTATGTTGCATACAGCTTAACTACTAATGCACCTTCCCATGGTGCACCACTTTGACACAAACATTTTTCTTGGAGGCATCCATAATTAATATTTTCAACCTGGAGCTAATGTTTGCATGCCAGGACGTGTTGGAAAAATGTCCGGAAAGAAAAAGTTGGCAGACAATGGGCTAAGACAATAGAAACACTCACCTGTTTATTGCTTTTGCAATTTCAGCGTCCGACTTTTCTATCTTCCGTCGCGTGATAGCTGAAAAACAAGAAAACAAGTCAATATGCGTAAATATCTCACACAAATATCATCAAAAATCAAAAACTAATAGACTAGAGCCCCATGTATACAGAAATACAGGGGTATAGGGTAATAGTAGCACTCAAGTCATGAACGTGGGATCATTTCCCTGTTACAGGTCCACTCAAACTTACATTTGCCAGATAGAGTCGGTAAAAACGAGTAGCAGAACTTCAAATGAGCGCCTTACATGGATGCCAAACAGTTAAATTCAAATCCCTGTAATCACTTAGAACTGATCATCCGTTCACACTCTTAATCGTAATCATTCTGCAAAATGATCAAAATAAAAATTAAAATTAGACGTTATGCACAATCATTAAGATTTGTTTTCTTACCGATGTTACGGACTCGATTTGATTCGAGAAGCGATGTTGTCGTCTTTTCCGGTCGTTTGTTCGTTTGGCGAATGGTTCCACCGTCCGGTTCGTCTAACGACAGGTTGCCGATTTTAAAGCACTCCTCAAACTGATTGAAGTCAATCACCTGAACAGAACAATCAAAGCAAAACGATTGTAATGTAAAGTCAGGTAGCAAAGCAAAGGACTGTAATGTAAAGTCAGGTAGCAAAGCAAAGGACTGTAATGTAAAGTCAGGTAGCAAAGCAAAGGACTGTAATATAAAGTCAGGTAGCAAAGCAAAGGACTGTAATGTAAAGTCATGTAAAGCAAAGGACTGTAATGTAAAGTCAGGTAGCAAAGCAAAGGACTGTAATGTAAAGTCAGGTAGCAAAGCAAAGGACTGTAATGTAAAGTCAGGTAGCAAAGCAAAGGACTGTAATGTAAAGTCAGGTAGCAAAGCAAAGGACTGTAATGTAAAGTCAGGTAGCAAAGCAAAGGACTGTAATGTAAAGTCATGTAAAACAAAGGACATTAAAGCACAGAACTGTAACGCAAAGTAATGGAAAGCAAAGGACTGTAATGTAAAGTCATGTAGCCTAAAGCAAAGGACATTCAATCACAGAACTGTAATGTAAAGTAATGTAATGCAAAGGACCGTAATGAAAAGTCATTAAAGCACAGAAGTGTAATGTAAAGTCATGTAAAGCAAAAGACCGTAATGTAAATTCACACGCATAGACAGCACAGCTGAAAAGAAATTTCGATGGGCACAGAACATTGAAACCAACAGATTCATAATCTAAATTTTTACGGCTTATTAGCATCACAATATAATAATGAACCAGCAATCAGTGAAGGACATAGAAAGCATTGCATTTGTTTGTATGCGCACTTGTTATAGCGTCTCTTCCAGCCCTCAACCGCTACTCAGAGGCGCTCCCGACTACAGAGCGGACACTGCATCGGAGTTTTACGCCGAAGCGCTGAGCAATTGCGAGTGAAGGACTTGCCCAAGGTCCCTACGCGGCGACTCGAGGTGGATTCGAACCTCGAACCTTCCGGCTTCAAGGCAACGATGCCACCACTACACCACCGCGCCCCACGAATTGCATTGTGTCCAAGCGCCCCCTGGGGCAAACAAGCGTGCTTACAGAATAAGACAGATGAGGAAAAATGAGTCACTAGTTTAGTTCTTGGTGTTTGGGAGGGAGGTCATTCAAAATGGATGGATCAAATACATACAGAGGCCATTGCGTAGAATGGTCCAGAATTCATACATAGACCATTCCGTAGAAAGGTCCACAATTTTTACATAGACCATTGCGTAGAATGGTCCAGAATTTATACAGAGACCATTGCATAGAATGATCTACAATTCATACAAAGACCATTGCGTAAAATGGTCCAGAATTCATACATAGACCATTACATAGAATGGTCCAGAATTTATACATAGACCATTCCGTAGAAAGGTCCACAATTTTTACATAGACCATTGCGTAGAATGGTCCAGAATTTATACAGAGACCATTGCATAGAATGATCTACAATTCATACAAAGACCATTGCGTAAAATGGCCCAGAATTCATACATAGACCATTCCGTAAAAAAAATAATGGTCCACAATTTATACAGTGAATCAACAGAAGACAAAAGGACCTTGTAGAGTTTCTCATCATCAATTTCCGAGAACATGGTTCCCTTCGCTTCCTGTGGTTTCATCGCAACCCAGTTCAAGATCGGCAGACGATACTTCGGTTGAATCTTCTTCTTTATCACTAACGCTGAAATGCAACAGCACCAACATACATCATTCGCAGATCATTTGAATGGACAATCAAACCTCAAACTAGTCATTCTAAATCTTTCTGAATCATTTTAAATCATTCTAAATCTTTCTGAATCATTTTAAATCATTCTAAATCTTTCTGAATCATTTTAAATCATTCTAAATCTTTCTGAATCATTTTAAATCATTCTAAATCTTTCTGAATCATTTTAAATCATCGTAAATCATTCTAGATCATTCTAAATTCATTCAAAATGAGTTCAATTCGACAATACATATGCTATAAAACTGCTACAAATGCAAACAGAAATTAGCCTTAAAACCGCATCGAATAAGAATAATGTATGACAAATGAAACTGTGGTCCTGCCGATCCCTTGTTGTTAGTCTACCATACTTGCTTCTCAATTTCATTACTTATGCCGGTGTTCAATAAAATTAATGGTAATGGCTATGGTTACTAAAATGACAAATGAACAACAACATGACAAAGGAATAATCTGCTTGTGAAACCTAGGATGAGGCATGATCACTCAATCTACATTTTAACTTCCAGCGCAATTTCCTCTTCCTGATGGATCATTTACACCTCGGGCAAAACATGATAATGATAATAACGCAAAAAATCATAATAATTCGAATTTCTTGACTTTGAGCCTTTGACAGTTCATACCTGGAGCACCACCAGGCCCAGGCGGTGGCGGGGGACCACCACCAGGTCCAGGCAGTGGCGGGGGAGGCGGAGGACCACCACACATTGGAATAAGTACAGGTGGAGTTGGAATTCGAAATGGTGGAGCAATCGGTATAACAGACTCCGACTGAGTGCTCGGATCGTGTGACGACACCCGCTGTAATGCTGCGCTGGTCTCTGAAAGGAACAACAAGAAAATAATGCTTATCGGTCATTAAAAAATTTTAAAATCACATTATAAATACTGGTATTCATCATTTTACTGCTCAAGGCCTTCACATCCTCTCCCATCACCGTCTCGTCTCTCGAAAGACAGCATACAGTCTGAACTCATTATAGCTTAAACCACAAGCAACTAAATCATATTTGCGAATATAATGGGATGTGGTGGTGGTGCAGGGATGTGTTCGTACCATTGAGCTGGAAGTCAGCGAGTTCGAATCCCCCTCAAGTCGCCTACTTGTAGGGACCCTGAACAAGCCCTTCACTCGTAATTGCTCATGCGCTTTTGTGAAACTTTGCGTGAAACTACGATTCAGTGCCCACGCTGTAGTCAGGAGCGCCTCTGATTATAAATCTTGAAGGGCACTATAACAAGCACTCATACATAAAAAATGCAATTCACTGTGTAAATATATACACCATAATCATATATACAAATATATATATATATATATATATATATATATATGTGTGTGTGTGTGTGTGTATAAATACCTAATAAATAATAATGATGATAAAACAATGGTAAAAATATATATGAACAAAGGCACCAACCTAAAGAAATCTTTCCATCCTTGTGGTTTTGAACATCGGCTTTCAATGCTTCACATACTACCTAAAATCATACAAATGATAATAAATGCACCGTTAATATGAATCAAAATCTGTGGACAGATTACAAGAAGTCAAAGAGATAGAGACAAGCAGACAGACAGACAGACAAACAGACAGACAAGTAGATAGACAGAAAGACGAACAGATGAAGATAAACGTAATCGTAAATGTAATCTCCAAACTTCTAAAGCTGCGTTACTCGAAAGTGAAGCGCGGGGCACCAGCTGATTCACGAGCGCTGCGTCAAGTCACAAAAGTTGTCCGTAAGAGTAGTCCAAAGGTGGTCCGGGTCGAGTCACCATAGAATCAGAGGGGCAGGACAGCTACTAAGGAGATGTCGTCTGGGCCGGGAATTGGAGGGTGGAGGATCAAATGAGACAGGGTAAGAGTTCGTGAAAAGGTGAGTCCGTGTGACTTCAGTTTCAAATGAAAAGCCCGAGGTGTGATGGATAGAGGAGTCTGAGGAAGGTGATGGTGTGTGTATGATTATTAATTACACTAGATAAAAATAACAGAAAATACAGACAAAGCAGATGTATAACACGTGATTTGGGTGCAACAGCAGATAAGATAACAAACACGATCCAGGAAGTGACAAAGAAGCTGAGAAGCTACCTGCAATAGATCGCGATCTTCTGTAACCGTCGACAGCTTCTCTTGTAGTTGAGCTACAAGAATATCGACGAAAAAGGTCAAAGTTCGTGAAAATCGAAACAAACTTCAGCAGCACAGTTGAATTAAAATATCATATATTCTAATTCTACATCAGAATCAATATTATTATCATAATTTTTATTATTATTATTCCAATTTCTCCTCCGTCAAGCACATGCTGACGATGAGGCCTTTACAATATGTCCCCAAGTTGCTCTGTCTCTGGTCTTATCCACCGCTCTTCGTATGTCCATGCCCTGCGTTTCTAGGTATTATTATTATTATTATTACATGGCACTTATGATGCACTTTAAGGCCAATTAAATTGACTATAATATTAAAATATCATATATTCTAATTCTACATCAGAATCAATATTATTATTATCATTATTTTTATTATTATCATTATTTTTATTATTATCATTATTTTATTATTATTATTATCACATGGCACTTATGACGCATATAAAAGGCCAATGAAATCGACTGAATCTGAATTAAACAATGAACGATTGTTTTGAAATGTTGTTTGAGTTCTTACCAATTTTTTCGAGATATTGGTCCTCGACTTCCTGAAGCCTTTCGTTTGCCTAGATCGAGAAAAACAGTTATATACTGGTTGATTATGATTGGCATACTGGTTGATTGGCATACTTATTAAATTGACATACTGATAGAATGGCATACTGACTGAATGGCAGTTTTATTGGCATACTGATTAATTGACATACTGATAGAATGGCATACTGACTGAATGGCATACTGGTTGATTGCCATACTGATTAATTGGCATACTGATAGAATGGCATACTGACTGAACGGCATACTGGTTGATTGGCATACTGATTAATTGACATACTGATAGAATGGCATACTGACTGAATGGCATATTGATTGATGTACTGATTGATTGGCTTACTGCTTGATTGGCATACTTATTGCTTAATGTACTGAATGAATGGCATACTGATCGATTGGCACATGGATTGACTGGCATACTGATTGAATGGCATACTAATTAATCGGCATAATGATTGACATACTGATCGATCGATATAATTGGCATAATAATTGACATAACGATTAACATACTGATCGATTGATATAATTGGCATAATGATTAACATACTGATCGATTGATATAATTGACATAATAATTGACATAACGATTAACATACTGATCGATTGATATAATTGGCATAATGATTAACATACTGATCGATTGATATAATTGGCATAATGATTAACATACTGATCGATTGATATAATTGGCATAATGATTAACATACTGATCGATTGATATAATTGACATAACGATTAACATACTGATCGATTGATATAATTGGCATAATGATTAACATACTGATCGATTGATATAATTGGCATACTGATTAACATACTGATCGATTGATATAATTGGCATAATGATTAACATACTGATCGATTGATATAATTGGCATAATGATTAACATACTGATCGATTGATATAATTGGCATAATGATTAACATACTGATCGATTGATATAATTGGCATAATGATTAACATACTGATCGATTGATATAATTGGCATAATAATTGACATAACGATTAACATACTGATCGATTGATATAATTAACATACTGATAAGCATACTGATCGATTGATATAATTGGCATACTGATTAGCATACTGATCGATTGATATAGAAGTGATTGGATTAGATTAGATTCGAAGTACTAACGATTGATAAGTCTGTGCTGAGCTCTTCCACTTGCGCTTGCATGAGCGTCTTCAGATCGGAGTCTTCAAGGAGAGACTGGACATCAACCATGTTCTCCAGGTAGGCATTCACCTGCACGGGTAACTTATCACTCTCCGTGTCTTTCAACCTCTGCAACATCACCAGAAAAAAATCACTTAACTGTCGGTGACTCAATAAGCAAGTGATGAAGTCAGTGATTTTTAAGTAAGCAAGTGATTAAGTGGTAGGACCCTCAACCTGGAATGGTCTTACTCTGACCTTCCGCTCTCTTTGTAAAAATCCTTCTCAGGCTTTCCTCTCTCATCTAAAGACAGTTTTATTTGGCCATACTGAGGTTGGGAGCGCCTCTGAGTAGCCCCCTTGAAGAGGCGCTATAAAAATGCATCTAATGAATGAATAATGAATGAATAGGTAAGTAAGTAATGAAGCAATTTAAGTAAGTCAGTGATTAAGCAAGTAAGTGATAAAGTGACAAAGTAAGCAAGCAATTCAGCAAGTAAGTGATTTGGTAGGAAAGTAATTCAGCAGGTGATTCAATATGCAAGCGATTAGGTAACTAAATGATTCAATAAGTTAGAAATTCAGTAAGTAGGTCAGTCAGTAAGTCAGCAAGCGATTCAGTAAATAAGTGATTTTGCAAGAAAGCAATCAAGTAATCACGCAATTTGATGAATCAGCAAGGCAGTGGGTAACCAACTCGTTCGTTCTCAAATCTCAGTCACTCATAACTTTACAATCGTGACTGAACAGCTGCACTGGTTCCCTCTCTCTTCTCTCTCTGCCCGTATACAATTCTTGCTTTGGTTCTTAAGTCACAATTGGGTCTTGCTCCGAAGTATCTTTGTGAACTTATACTTCACCCCTCTCTGCCACTTCGCTGCGTCGTCTTAGGTCCTCTGATCAGCTTGACCTAGAGCTTTGTTCTCCATGTGAGGACCACCATGGTTCAGTCCAGATCATTTTCCTGCATAGGTCCCTCTCTATGGAATGGACTTTTACCATCAGCTCCCTCCACCTTTCTCCTTGGTAGTCTTTCCTCGTCTTTCTCTTGACTCAAATCCTGCTTTTCTCTCGGGGGTCGATCGCTCTGGAAATGCTGTAAGGCATTTCCTGAGATATGAACCTTGTAAATGGTCATATATACAATACAATATACAATACTAAGTCACAATTGCCTATCAATCAATCAATCAACCAATCAATCAATCAATCAATCAATCAATCAATCAATCAATCAATCAACCAATCAATCAACCAACCAATCAATCAATCAACCAGTCAATCAATCAATCCAATGTTTAACTGAATCGGTCAAAAGACAAACTGACGTCTAGAATATCATCAAGACCGAGCAGAGAGAACTCGTGCTGAAGATGAACGCGGAAGTTCATGTCTTGAACGGAATGAACGATGATATTGATGAACTGCATGCACGCCACCTGTGTTCATAAAAAAAACACACACACGTGATGTAAGCATGTAGTAAGACATTTTTATAAGTAAGCAGGTAAGTAAGTATATTCTTCATTCGAACCAGTTGACAAAAACGCACCCCGGTGTAGAAAAATAAAACCTGCTGAACCAATTAAATGGCATACTGATTGAATGGCATACTGATTGAATGGCATACTGACTGATTGGCATACTGATTGATTGTCATACTGATTGATCGGTTACGTATATAGTGATTGAACGGCATACTGATTGATTAGCATACTAACTGAATGGCATACTGATTGACTGGCATATCAATTGATTCACAATTCTACATACTGATTGACATACTGATAACATAAAGGTTAACCGTCCAAAAGTTAGTAATTAATAATTAACACACGTAATAATCGTCGTATATATATATACATATATATATATATATATACATATATATATATAATATATATATATATATCATTCTGATAAGAAATCCTAATCAGTAGCGAATCTACTTTCACCAGTATAATTAAGATGATGCACTCTCGGTCTATAGGGGCAAAACTGTTTCCTTTCTTGCAGAACTGTTGCTTTGATTGATTGATTCACTGATTGACTGAGAACAAGTCGTGGGTAATATCCAGGACATAAGGGAAAAGTTGAGGCACTGTTTAGAAAAGTTGAAGCACTGTTTAGAAAAGTTGAAGCACTGTTTTTATACAGCACCATTATTATATGATACGTTACACGTATCGGCCAATGATACCCATAAGATTTATAAAGATCAAAGGGTCAGGTGCCACAAAAACCAAAGGGTCAAAGATGCCATAAATCAAAGGGTCAAAGGTGCTATGAAACCAAAGAGTCAGGTGCCATAAAACCACAAAATGTTAATTATATGCAATGGAAAATGCACGTGCAAGCTTTAATAATAGTCTGCCATTACACACCTTTAAATCGTAAAAACCGTAATGATATATTTGTCATTTCCGCAAGACTGTCAAAAAAAAAACAACTTCGAAAGAAGAAAACTCATAAGTGCTGTAATATGCCGAGCAAATTTCTGCCCAGGGTAACGGCCTCTGTTGTCATAGACCCTGGTCAAATCGGATCCACTCCACTGTCAATGAAATAGGCGCCCCGCCCACTTAAGCGTAGATGTTTATAAAACGACTGAATCCGAATAAAAACGGATTCAAACCATGTTGCGTTAAAAATTAAACAAAAACGAGAAAATGGAAAAAGAAAATTAATTGGAATGTTACATCTTGTGCTACAGTTTCAATTTAAAAACCTTGTTTACTCAATTTAATTTTAATCAGCTCAAGCAAATAACACACCTTAATTAGAAGGTTAAACATTAAGTAAAACGGTCAAATAGTGAATCACCTGAGTTAGCAGAATCCTTAAAAGTATGGAAACAGCTTAAAAGATATACTGTAAGGGAAAATAGTAAATAAGTAAATATGAACACATGCAAAATAATATTTAAAAAACCCCAATAAACAACAGATTAAAAATTTAAAAAAACGAAACATAATGGATCTGAGAAGAATAAAAACAAGAATAAAACCTTTTCATAACAACACTTAAAGGTAGATCAATGCCAGCAACCATGAAGATGTCGTTGTATAAACAGAAACTAATTTGACTTAAAAGACTTAAGTAGATAATAAAATCTATTGGAATCGAAATATCGTCTATCCAATTAAACATAGGAAGAAATTGAAAGTAAGTTTTTTATCCCATATAGAAATCTTTGGAACCAGCAGATGCCTAAAATAGTTTCATTCATTCGGAAATTCATATAGCGCCCCTTCAAGAAAAAACTGCTCAGAGGCGCTCCCGACTCCATCCTTACAAAAAGAACAGTTTTAAGTTTAGTAAGGAAGGAGATCCTGGTAGAATCCCAGGGTGTAGGCATAGCTCTAAAGGAAGGCCAATCCAGATCACTGGGCCAACCACAGAAAAGGGTCGATTCTTCACGGTAGTAGTACGAGCAACAGGTAGTAAGAGGACTCCCTTTTCAGCAGAGCGCAGTAGACGACGACTAAAAGTATAGTCGTCAGAAATGTAGGATTTTTTAAGCAATAATTTTGGTCAAGAATTGAAACATTGCACTTTTCTATGGGAAGCTGTAGCGATGGCTTGTGGTAATATTAGTAATATTTTGGGAGTATTTTACGATATTCTCCAAATAAAATATTTCCGCCTGTATTTTCTAGTGGAGTAAGACCAAGGTTAGAGGCCATCGGGTTTCTTGAGGTGTGAGCAGTTTGTGAAGTACATGTTCAAGGTTGTTTTGGGGAGGGGTTTAGGGTAATGGTCAACAATGAGGAGGGGTTAAGGGTAATGGTCAAGAATGGGGAGGGTTGAGGGTAATGGTCAACAATGGGGAGGGACCTGGGGTAATGGGCAACAATGGGGAGGCGTTTAGGGTATTGGTCAACAATGGGGAGGGGTTTAGGGTATTGGCCAACACTCTGGCAAGAAAAAGCGCACGGATGCGGAATCGCATCCCGCAACCCTATCAAAGGTCCACTAAGTCTTCCGAACGAAAAATGGTGTTGCTAAAATGAGTAGTAGGACAAGGACATGCAGTTAAATTGGACTCTTAACTGACATAAATAATAACTTATGATCAACCGTCATAACATGAATAATTGTAATCATTCTGCGTTCTGTCAGTTAGAAATTAAACGGAGATTATTATTATTATTGTTATTATTATTGTTATTATTATTATTGCTGTTGTTGTTGTTGTTAAAACCTCATTAAAATGACCGACATCCGTGCGTGTATTGTCAACAATCCACTAGATAGCATGGCATGGAGTCCATTATTTTCACGATGTTATGAGAATGTGGAGATCAGTATGTGCACCACCATTGTAATAGCCACATCAAAGAGTTTCGAGCCTTTGAGGCTGTGGGCTTTCAGCGCATGCAGATCTTTAAATCCTATTGAGCCAACGTTATTATTTATCTAATTGACTTCAATCAATACATTTTATTTGCTAAATAATACGCAAACATGTTAAGGTCGATGAAAACTTTTAAAAGAAATCACTTGCTGCGACAGCGACAATTTGCACTGGAAATGCACTTAATATCAGACTGAAATTATTGCACACCTTTTAATTGCTGTTTGTGAATTTATATATTTCGTATTTTTCGATCGACCACCAGTGGACTTCTACGGACCAGCGTTGCCACCCCTTGGGTTATTTCACAAGATCTTGGTTTTTTTTATCCGAATTGAGAAATTAGGTTTTTTTGGGACGAGCTTGGGTTTTTTCTTGGTTTTTTTCTCGACGGAAAAAAGGGAGATTTTTTTGACATTTTCGGACATTTTCCGTGAAATTGTGGACTTTTTCCGAGATTTGTGCCGGATGACTAAAAAAAAGTCATCAAATTTTTCGATGGGAAATTTTCGGAAGATTTGTGGGAAATTCGGGAATTTCTGGGCATTTTCGGAAGATTTGCTCAACTTGGGTTTTCTTGGGTTTTTTACCCTTCAACTTGTTTTTTTTTTTAATTTTAGAGTGGCAACACTGCTACGGACGATCTTAAATCGACCAAAGCACTTTTTTTGTATAGAACCATTTTAACGTTACAACGCATTTTGGTCCCAATAAAGGCAACCTTCTGGGTGAAAAGTTGCGAAACCCTAGATATTAAATCAATTATACTGAAACGTTACTTCGCTACTCCTCTCTTCTGTATACCTTTCTTTATTGTATTTAACACACAGAGAAACGTGACAGTTGCTCTGAACTCTTACACGCCACCTGGAGGCGCAAGCTGGAAAGAATTTAGTAATCATAATCTCCAAATTTTTTGAGCCAAGCCAGGGCACCTGCTTATTCACGAGCACAATTTCCATTTATGGTTTTTCCAATCGACAGCCTCAAAGCATGCGAAAATAGTTTTATAAAACTTGAAAATTATTTATTTTGGGTGGGAGTACGTTGGAGTTCAGCTCCAATACACAAGCACACATGCACGCACACACACACATGCACACACACGATCTATTAAAATCCTTTATGTCATATGCAAGTCATAAATCAGAGAGAGCATGACATAGATAATATATCTCATGAAACGACACATTACCTGCCTGTCTGTCTGTTGGTCTGTCTGTCTGTCTGTATGAAGTAAACATGCACTCAACGCAAGCACTTAACTGGTTGCAACATAATCGTCTTCATTATGATGCAACGTGATACAACAGGAGGTTTTTTAGACCCATCGTATATAATGCTCCAATGTAATATTGTATTGTATTTAAACATTTATCTGATTTATGACTTGTACCTCTGGTAGGGTGAACCGTTCAGAGGTGCTCCCAGGGTGCAAGTCCCTGCGAGAAGAAGCAGGTTTTGAGAAGAGACAGAGCAGAGGAGAGACTGCCAGACAGAAGTGTAGAGCGAACAGAAGGAGAAAGAGCATTCCAAAGAAAAGGACAATTGAGGCAACTGATCGAGACTGAGCCCGTGAGCCATAGAAGTTCTAGACTGAGGAACCAATAGGTCAAATCTTTTGGATGAACGAAGTGGACGATGGGAGGAAGCTGATTGAGGATGAAGTATAACATTAGTCAGATATTTTGGGGCAAGACCTCGTTGAGCCTTTATGATCAGATTGACGATCATAAATACGTAACATGTGCACTATGATTCTGATGTGTTACAGTGTAATGTAACACATCATTATATTTTGCTAAATAATACGCAAAACAAGTTGAGGTCATTGATAACTTTTAAAAGAAATTGCTGCTATGACCAAGCTCGACAATTTGCACTGGATATGCACTTGCAAATATTAGGCTGCAATTGGACACCTTTTAATCGCTGCTCATGAATTTATATATCAGTGTCATTTGGGACCGTGAATGTGTAATTTAAAAGACATGATCAAAATAAGGTGGGATGGTAAAAAAGGCTAGGTACGTATGGTAAGGAAAAAGAGTGATGTGTGTCAATGTGGCATGTATGTGAGCATGTACATCTGTTTAAATGTATGTATATAACTATGTATGTATCTATGTATATAGGCAAGTGCTTTATGTATGTGTGTAAGTCTGTAAGACACTGTATGTATGTATGTATGTATGTATGTATGTATGTATGTATGTATGTATGTATGTATTACTACACTGTATGTATGTATGTATGCATGTATTATGGCACTGTATGCATGTACCGTATGTGTATGTACAGAATGTATGTGTATACTTGCATGTATGCATTAGCATATCTATCTGACAAGAGCACAATAAGCTAATTTCATAAGCAATAAGAATTATAATTCGCTGCCAAAATTTGCAAAATTTGCAAATCCTTTAGAATTAGAATCACCAAAAATTGTTGAGCTAATTAGAACAAGAATTCGCTGTTTGTCTAATTGATTAACTAATCAATTAGAATCTAATCAATCAATAATCAATCTTTGGTATATATGAATACGTTACGGTAATCGTAATTTCTCCTACCATGAAGTCTATGTGAAAGTCCTCGAAGTTTCGAAAATATCGGACGAGAGTTTCGAACCGATGCGTCTCACCACAGACCTGGAAACAGATAGAGCGCCGATCATTCGATACACCGTAAACAAACCCCACTTAAAATGATAAGCAGTAATAATAAATACGAAATAAAATAGAAATGAAATCAGAAACAATTATAACAAAGAGTCTGTGCCTAAGGCAACATAATAACAACTTAGCTTAGATAAAAAAGAGTAAGATGATATAACGGAACAATAAGGTAATACATTATTCTGCTAAATAATACGCAAACAATTTGAGGTCGTTGATAATTTTTATAAAGAAATGACTTGCTGCTAAGAAACAGCGACAGTTTGCATTCGATATGCACTTGTAAAATTGGGCTGTAATTAGACACCTTTTAATCGCTGCCCGTGAATTTATATATAAGTGTCTTTTGGTCTGATCAACAGTACGCTGTTGGTCTGACATATATAGATGGGTTCTGTGAATCGTGACTGTTCAATTGGAGTTTCGTTGCTTTACCTTGGAAGGAAAAGACTCTCTTGGATTGGAGCAATCATTACCATAGCAACAGGCAGGAAACTATTATAACAGTGAGCATAAGGCAACATAGTAATCTCACAATGGCTTAGCTAATGTTGTAAAGTAAGACCATATTATAATGGAAAAAAGGTAATACTGCAGTAAAAATTAAACGGGACACAGAGGAATAGTGTTTATACGAGAGGTGCTGTATAGACATGATGCGATATATGCAGCAAAAATACAACAATTCGGAATAGCGAAAATGATATTTGCTGAAATGAGAAGTGATAGAACAGCCGCAATGACAATGACAAATGTAGTTTTACTTTTTACCTTTCGCAACCACACAAACACAAACACAAACATAAAGACAGAAAGACGGATAGAAAGACAGGCAGAGAGGAAGAGACTGAACAAAAGCTACACACCAACTTTTTTTGTTTTGCGCTGCATTGCGGTTTGTCAACAAGTATACGTGGTACACGAGAAAAACATTAGAAACCGAACAATGGACAGAGACTGTGTCAGTGATACAAACCAACAGACAGACAACCTGATCAGCAGACACACAGGCAGACAGACACACATACATACAGACAAACATAGAGACATACATTCAGACATGATGACAGACACAGAGACAGATAATAAAACAATTGAGCGACAAAAAATGCCCATTGTCTGCAGGAGACAAACAGAATGCTCTCTGAAGTAAGTAAGAAGTCTAACGTTCTTGAAATTGTCGAAGGCAGACATGATCATCTCATGTCCGCCGCTCACGAGACAAATTGCTGCCAACAACTCGAGAACCAACGTCTTCGTTCTAAACGAACAACAACGACAACAATGCAACAAGAATGCAACAAACAACAATTCACATTACTACGTCTTACATAAATTACGATATTTTCTTTGGCACCGTTTTAGTGGTAAGAAGGCCTCCCTCTGGAAAACTGATATTTATTTTTTTAAATGACCACTTTCTGGTTTTTAACAAGTTTCTTCGCACTAACGCTGTATTGAAACCAATAATACACATAGTGAAAGTGAGAGAAAAATGCTTAGTATCCTCTAAGAAAAATACCCACGTTCTTAATTTCCTGCTTCGCATTTATCAAACTACTGCTGAAAAATTTAACCATGACCATTGTGTTATGCCCCTACTCGAAAAAAATATCTGTGGACGATTGTAGATATCTTACACATATTTACACATATTTTATACATATGTGAAAAATGTATCTGTGCACGATTGTGGATATCTTCTTCTACTCAACTAATATCACCAAGACATAATGCCATACCTTAATAGCATCATGTTACATTCCCTGTTGTATATCCCTTCTTCTTATCGAAAACCTTTCCTACTCCTAACCTACTTTTCCTACTCCTAACCTACTTTACCCTATCATACAGTTATATGTATAGTTACTTTTTCTCATATTACCCCAAGTACTTTCTTTTACCACACCATTCCATACCATACCATACCTCACAAAATCTCTCTCAGGTCTGAGATGATAGGAACTGTTTGCAAGATCATTTCTTTCAGTGTAACAATTTTTATGCATTTACGTGGCGGGTCATTTCACGTACACCATAATCCTTCTAATTTTTCTTAAAATATGTGTAAAATACGTGTGGTGCACGGTGGTGTAGGAGCATGTTCAGTGCCTTGGAGCTGGAAGGTTGTGGGTTCGAATCCACCTCAAGTCACCGCGTAGGGACGCTGAGCAAGTCCTTCACTCGCAATTTGCTCATGTGCTTTGGCGTGAAACTCTGATTCAGTGTTCGCATTGTAGTCGGGAGCGCCTCTGAGTATAAATCCTGAAGAGGTGCCATAACAAGTTCTCGTAATGCATACATAAACTACGTGCAAAATAAGACCTAACAGTGAAAGTTTGTTCAGAATATTTCAAAATTTCACCGAGATATCAATTTTTGTAGTTAATGATCAAAAAAGTACTGCAAAGAAGTTTGGACTGCTATATAACGGCCATGAAATGAGCTATAGTGATGCTCAAATTTTCACTTTATTCCTTATATTGCACGTAGTGTACGTGAACAATTTTCACAGAAAATCCAAATGGGTGTGGTCGCAAAATTGATATTTTACTGGTTGATGCGACATGGAATGACCTTGAAGCCTGTAATTCACCTGAAGTTTCGATGGTTAAGGCTGAGGGCGATGCAGTTGATGGCCTGCTTGTGGCCGAAGATGAGATTGAAGCCGTTCTAAAATGACAAAATGAAACCAAAACTCAGTAAGCGAAAAGCCATCGGAAAACCTGGAAGATCAACACTGAGCAAAATTAACTCAAACAGCAACAATACACGTAATTACATGAGTGGCAGATAATTCATAAATGTCCTTCACAGTGTGCACACACTCAATATATAATTATATATATATAAATATATACAAGTCATGTAGACATACACCTATACATATTTATAAATAAAATATCACATATCGTCGACCAATTTCTTCACATACTGAATTAATATTATAAGATCTAAAAAAATTGCAACAAATATAGGAATTCTGCATAGAATTGCTTCCAAAAACAAATATATGCATTGAGAAAAGCTGCACAGACTAATGAATTCGTGTGCAGATAGTTATATGAACAATCAACTGCCATCAACTTCTTAAAAAATTATTTAACATCAGCATCCGAAGTCAATGCTTACAGTAGAAATCCCTTTACAATTAGAATGATGATTTCATATCTAACATCTAATTAGGATGTTAGATATGAAATCAAAATAACATGCAATCCGGATCACACAAGTTAAAGGTCGCATAAATAAGATATTGCGAAAATCATCTCAACTCCTTGGACAATTTGCAAGTTTCTTACACAATAATTGTTTTTTTTTTAAACTGAAATTGAGCAAGGCAAAATGCGGTTTACAATTATTGGTCAATGGCAGAATTCTATTCCATTATCATCATTGTGCATTGTGCAAGCCAATACACTTGCGTCATATCAACTCTGTCAAAAATTCATTTCGTTGTTACAGGTGGCCCACTGGCTGAATCCAGGTTCCTTAGGGTTGTAGTCCCATTGATCCCCTTGTTGTTAGCCTGTTTTTTTCTATTGTACTTACTCTTCGATGTCTCATGACTGTTACTTGGTTTCAATAACATTTATGGTTATAGTAATTACTATCCTAGTAACTCTAACAACCATGGACCTACTACATTTTCTCAAACAAATGCCTGCAGATTCTCAATTACATGAGCTTGTTTTATTATCATGATATAACTTGGTCCCAGTTGATACACAACCTTCGACAACATCTGTCTTTATAAACAAATGGGTCACTTGATAGCACAGAAAATAATTCAATTATCTCTGTGCATTAGTCAACCAGCGCAGTTCTTATCGCACGAGATAACATAACAAAGTTTTAATGATACAGCTGTTCTATATTACGAAATAGAAGGGTGACCCGGCTAAGCGGGACCATCTAGGATTTTCTTTCCTCCTCGTTCCCTGATAACCCCTATTTTTTAACTTAATTGCCAGCATTTTAGTATTTTAGTTGAACTGATATGTTTGCTCTTTTGATGGGACCAATAAAAATGATGGTTTTGATAAGGGCTATACATACTGGTACATTTATAAATGCATAGAACTAATATATATATATATATATATATATATATATAATATATTTATATTATATATATGTTAGTTCTATACAATAGTATACATTTATATATGTGTGTTTAAACTGTTTATATGTGTGTTTATTTCTGAGTATATAATCTAAATAACACGCAATCCGGATCACACAAGTTAAAAGGTCGCATAAATAAGATATTGCGAAAATCATCTCAACTCCTTGGACAATTTGCAAGTTTCTGACACAAGAACATTAGTAACTTTTTAAAACTGAAATTGAGCAAGGCAAAATGCGGTTTGCAATTGGTCAATCAAAGAATTCTAATCCATTATAAATATATATATATATGCTCGGAAATAAACACACATACAGTGTCATACAGGCATAGAATAATATACACAAGCAAGGATTGCCCTGACTAATACACGAGCCTTTGCTTTCATTGGCTCTGCCCTGGGGAACAGTGGCGTAGCCAGGAATTTTTGATGGGGGGGTTTTATGGCCGAAAACCCTGGTTTTTGCTATTTTTTCTTACTTAAATGGAAAAATAACCTTAAAAAAACCTTTTTTCCGGAGCCAATGGGGGGTTTTTGACCCCCGAAACCCCCCCTTGCCTACGCCACTGCTGGGGAACCAGCTTCCTACTTGTTAACTTATGGGCCAAATGCCTCCTTTTACTGTCTGAAGGCCACTTTTTCTCTCTTGGTCTCCTGCCCAGTGAGCACCTCCGGTTTAATAGCGTGCACAGTGAGTGGCATTATATAAATTCATAGATACAAAACATTTGCAATAATTCACAGATAAAATTCATCGTTATCAGTACAATCTAAGCTAAGATTAGTCAGATGGCCTATTTAGATTGGTTGACTACCCAGATGCCAACCACAACACCAGAATGTTTTTCGACCAAGGTTACCCAAAACCGTTTGGCTCAAAAACACAACTTAATTCACAGGAGGATGACAAGCATGGTGCAGAACAGAATGGTGCAGAATTCCTCACAGCTTTTACTTCAACCCGATGGTAGCTGACTGAATGGTATATTATGGTATATTATTTCAGTCATCAATCACTCTGATCACATGACCTGGTGGTGCTTTTTGAGCAAACAACATATTATTATTATCTCGATAAATTCGTCAATCAGATCTGACCGTGACCTGGCAGACATAAATCAAGCGTCATATTTTTATCGTCTGACCATAGACATCTAGATACACTGAGCCCTTGGTCTGACTTATGAATATAGCTTTGGTCTTTTCAACTGGTGATCGTTGCTTGCTGAGCCTTCAACAGACTGACATCAAGTAGGTGAAGCCTAAATGCCAGAAAGACAGACAGAAACAGATAGACACAAAGACAAACAGAGATAGGCAGACAGACAAACAGAGACAGACACAAAGACAAACAGAGACAGACAGACAGACAGACACAAAGACAAACAGAGACAGACTGACACAAAGACAAACAGAGACAGACAGACACAAAGACAAACAGAGTCAGACAGACAGACAAACAGACAGACACAAAGAGAAACAGAGACAGACAAACACAGAGACAAAGACAGACAGACAGACACACAGAGACAGGCAGACAAAGACAGACCGAACAGACCTTGATTGATCAATCAAATCAATCAATCAATCAATCAATCAATCAATCAATCAATCAATCAATCAATCAATCAATCAATCAATCAATCAATCAATCAATAATCCTTGATCTTTACCTGGTGGTTCATGATCGCACGTAAACACATGATGCAGATGTGGACATCGTCCGGCGCCTGTCCGAAATGAACCTTTGCCGTCGAAATGCGTCTTGGCACCGTGCTGTAGCGCTTTGGAATTGTGTTCGCCCTCAGCGTCAAGTTCCGCTCGGACGCAGCTTTGTTCCCTCCGTCCAATTCGGATATGGCACCCTCCTCCTGCTCTAGCCTGTAACCAAAGGATCACAGAGACACCAGTTTAGAGGTGGTACATCTAGGGTCTTTGACCGATATAAACCAGTTTTGAGTTAGCAAAATGAGAGTATATGGCAGAGGCAAACCAGTTTAGAGGCGGCACATAAAGAGTCATTGACTGAGGCAAACCAGTTTAAGGTAAGACATCTAGAGTCTTTGATTGAGGAAATAACCTTAAGCACTTATGTGGAGCTCTCTTGCTATGTTTCCTCATAAAAGTTATATGGAGATGACAATAGTTTAAGAAACTTCGAAAGTACTGTGCATTAAATGAAATGCTTTTGATGAGAGTGAGAATAAAACTAAATCATTGTCTAAATTAAATATAATAATAGTGTCAAAAATAATAATAGCAATGGTACTGACAATAAAAAGTAATAATATTCCTAATATTAATAACAATAACAGAAATAACAATGGAAATAATAACAGCAAACGAAATAAATAAATAATAGAAAAACACAACAGTACTAACAATAGTACTTAGCAAAAAAACAATAATAATGACAGTAACAATGGCTACCATAATTATCATTTTTATACTCGTGTTAAATTAATTTTCTTTTCATGTTAAAAACCTAAAATTAAATCAGTTACTAAAATTGCATAATTACTCAGAGAAACATGAGAACAGACCTATGAAATGTACGTTACATATTAAGAATGAGGAAGAGGTTGCAGATAAGAGGAATGATTCATATCACACATCATACCTCATGACACCTGTCATGCATCATACCTCATGACACATGTCATGCAACATATCTCATGACACATGTCACAGTGTTTGTCACACATAATATCTCATGACACATGTCACACTTCGTACCTCATGACACATGTCACACATACCTCTTGACACATGTCACGCATCATACCTCATGTGCTCTTGTGTCAGCGACAGGTAGTCGACCAAGACGTCGAGGCCGTTGTTCTCTTCGCTGAGGAACTCCTGCACCCATCTACAACACATACAGACATACATAATTATAGTGGAGCTAAATAAATGATCAAAAAGCAGATAATAACAGCTTCTGTGGAGCATCAGTATTACTCCAACCTGCCCTACCAGACAAACAGACAGACAGCCTTATTAGACAGAGACACAAACTATCAACAGACAGATATACCGATAGCTAGACAGACAGAGAGACAGACACACAAAGTCATATAGACAGACATTCAGACAGACATAAACCAGATAGATACAAACACACAGACACATCTATACAGAAACACCCATAGAAATACATACACATCAATAGACAGAATATATATACAGATAGCTAGACAGACAGAGAGACAGACACACAAAGTCATATAGACAGACATTCAGACAGACATAAACCAGATAGATACAAACATACAGACACATATATACAGAAACACACATAGACAGACATACAGGCTCACAGTCGCAGTCTTTCTTCATCTTTCTCTCGCCTCAAATCAACTGCCTTTTCTCTCTCTCACTAGGAGCACTTTTGAAAGAGCTTTGCTCAGAGAAGTGCTTTATAAATGGTCATATACAATGCAATGCAATACAATGCAATACAATGCAATGCAATACAATACAATGCAATACAATGCAATGCAATACAATGCAATGCAATGCAATACAGTGCAATACAATACAATACAATGGCCGCAAAGCTACGTTACGAAGTACGTGTCATTGCATCCTACTCTATGTGGTTGGTCCGGAGGGAGATTTCCAGTTCTTTGAGCGTTTTTGTTGATGATGTCTGACCGATGTTCTTCAGTCCCAGGTTCTTCAGGTTCTTAATAGAAAGAGAACAAAAACAAACAGACATAAGGAAATTGCCACATGTGTTATAGAACACAATGAACAGGTACATGTACGAGGTATGGTATGATATGCATGGTTATAGACACTTACTGAGGTATAGTATACGTACTATGTATCATTATGGGCACTTAGTGAGGCATGGTATTAATTGTAGCAGACACATAATGAGCTGCCTCTATGACAATGTAATTGTAATTGTACATTTATATAGCGCCACTTCAAGAGAACTCCTCAGAGGCACTCCCGACCTGACACCAAACCACAATCAAAGAGAATGGTTTTCCCCATCCTACCTCCTTGTAACAACAACAACAACAGCAACAGCAGCAGCAGCAACAACAACAACAACAATAATATCCTTTATTTAACAATCCGGTTGACAGACTGCAACCGGTTACAGTGTACAGTCATGTAATTGAAACACTTCACAATAATAACAAATCACAAATTTATCTTAACTACTAACAGAATAGACGGCGTGCAATACAAGGGCGATAATAGCAGCCTACAAAGCACGTCTATACTACAGGGGGTGAGGGCGCTTCGGGAATCGAACTCAAGTCCGCTGATCTCCATGCCAGTGTGCTATCCAATGCCCCATCGGGCCACCCATCCTCACCCCACCAGCCTCTGTATCTTTCAATTGTCCTATATTCAGACCAAGCACTATTCACTGTAGTCCAATGACAAACCCAACCGAGCAATATTAGCAACTTTTAACAAGAGCCAGACAGATAAAAATGGGTAAAAATAGGAACGAAAAAAACACACACAGACGCACGTGAACAGAGGGACATATGCCAAGGAATATGCACAGATACATAGAGGCAGGCAGGCAGGCTGAGAAAACGAGTCCATCCTACGGTCATACATGTGCAAAGTCTAAGCCACACCCAACACCATAATCATATATGTATAGACAAGAGCTCAGCTGCTGAACCTTCAATAACAGTCTGATACCACATGGGTGGAGTTTAAATGCCAGACAGACACACACACACACGCACACAGAGACATACAGGCGGACAGGTAGACAGAAAGAGAGAGACAGACAGACATACAGGCGGACGGATAGACAGACAGACAGACGGGCGGACATATAAACGGACATACAGACAGACAGTCACTCAGTCAGACAGACAGTCAAGCCGACAGAAAAACGGACAGACATACAGACACACAGACAGTAAGACAGACAGTCAGACACACAGTCAAACAGACAGACAGTCGGTCAGACAGACAAACAGACGGACAAACAGACGGACATACAGAGATCAGTGTGAACAGTGAGAGGTGTCATATAAATGTATAGATACAATAGAATACACACAGAGAAACACAGACAGAAACAGACATAGAAAAACACACACACACACGCACAGAAATACAGAGAAAGACACAAACACACAGACAGACAGAGAAAAACACAGGCAGATACCTACACAGCATGACACATCACACAATATGACTATGATGCTTCAGCTGCATGCTGCCCATTCATACTCACACTCACATGCGTAAAATTACACAAGTTTGTAAGTAGCCACAGACACAACACACACACACACACACACACACACACACACACACACAAAACACTTGCACACACACACACACACACACACACACACACACACACAAAACACTTGCACACACACACACGCATAATTATATAAAAAATACACACAACATGAGCTGTATGTGCACAAATCATTGCACGCATATATTTATAGAAACACAACAAAACAATTTAGCATAATTTCACGCATATAACACGCGTGTTATACAAGGAGCATACCTACCTATTATGCACACACTCACAATCATACTGTTAGTAATAGGTGTGGAAAGACCTGGTTGATAATTCAACACAACACATGATGAATATGTTAATGATGTTGTTGCTGATGATAATGGTCATTAGTAAAATAGTCATGGTGATGACTAGTGAGGTCCCCCACCCACCCGGACTAAAGCCGAGCCCCTCTTCTTCTTCATCCACAGTTTACCTTCGCATTCTTCGGATCAAGTGGATCTAGGTAAAGTCGGATCTTGTTCAAGTAGCTTTGTGGAGATTCCTTGGCCGAAAATCTCTCCTAAACACAAACAAAAAACATTATTCTGAATTAACAATAACATTGCAATAAATATTTATTTAAATTTGACATGTACATGGAGGCATTGATGGATGCATGGATGGATGGACTGTAGCAGGATGGATGAAAAGAAAAATAAATATATGGATGGGTGGATGGATGGATGGATACACAAGGTGGCAGGATGGATGAAACAGAAAGATAAATGGATGGATGGATGGATGAATGAATGGATACACGAGGTAGCAGGATGGATGGGACAGAAACATATATGGATGGATGAATGGATGGATAGACGGAAGGATGGATACACAAAGTAGCAGGATTGATGGAACAGAAAGATATATGGATGGAAAGATGGATTGTAGAAATCAACTTCCTATCTAAACTATGAAAAGGTCACATCTACCTCAAGTACTAGAAAAAGGAAAAAATCAATGACCAATAAAAAAAAAAATTAAAATGAGAGAATCCATTTGTATTGTCTTTTATGGGGAAGTTTATGCAGTGACTTGCAAGAGAATCAATTCATTCCCCCACCAACCAAACAACCAACCCACCCACTCATGAATCCATTCACACAACATCCAGCAGTCCAACAACCAATCAATCAATAAATCAATCAATCAAGCAATCAATCCATCAATCAACCAACCAATCAACCAACCAATCAATCAATCAACCAATCAGTCCATCAATGAATCAATAAATCAAACAATCAATCAATCAATAGATCGATCAATCAATCAATCAATCAATCAACCAATCAATAGATCATTCAATCAGTTAATCAATCAAAAAACCAATCAATCAATCAATCCATCCATCCACATTATCCATTGTCCTGGGCACGGATCTCAGTATTTAAAAACCTATAGCCCTCTTACGATACCGAGGTCCGTGTCTCTGCTCCGGTCCCAACAGCGCATTATCAGGTTTTTCCATGTTATAGCTACAGTCGCCCTATAGACGAGTCACCGTTGCTAGAGCAGATATCTCCACGCCACCCCCACCTCCCCCATCACGTCGCCTCAGCTGCAGCAGACGAGCAGCAGATGAAGAAATGGGTCAGAACGACGGACGATGAGATAAACAAGATAAAAGGAAGCAGATGATGATGACACATCTCTCGTAAAGGGCGTTTGTTTTCAATACATGCACGTGTAAATGCATGCATGTATAAAATTTAATGCGTGCATGTGTAAATGCATGCATGTAAAAATGCATTCATGTATAAATGCATGCATGTATAAATGCATGCATGTATAAATGCATGCATGTAAAAATGCATGCATGTATAAATGCATGCATGTATAAATGCATGCATGTATAAATGCATGCATGTATAAATGCATGCATGTAAAAATGCATTCATGTATAAATGCATGCATGTATAAAATTTAATGCGTGCATGTGTAAATGCATGCATGTAAAAATGCATTCATGTATAAATGCATGCATGTATAAATGCATTCATGTATAAATGCATGCATGTAAAAATGCATTCATGTATAAATGCATGCATGTAAAAATGCATGCATGTATAAATGCATGCATGTATAAATGCATGCATGTATAAATGCATGCATGTATAAATGCATTAATGTATAAACGCATGCATGTATAAATGCATTAATGTATAAACGCATGCATGTAAAAATGCATGCATGTATAAATGCATGCATGTATAAATGCATGCATGTATAAATGCATGCATGTATAAATGCATTAATGTATAAACGCATGCATGTAAAAATGCATGCATGTATAAATGCATGAAAACGCAATATAATTTTATTATTTTATTATTTTACTTTATTTATATTGGAGCAATAATACTAACAAATAACTGAAATCAGGGAAAATAATAATTATAAGCTGGTTGTTACACAGGAGAACCGGAAGTGATCATGGACCCCACTATCCAGGGCCACTACATGCAAGACAATGGTGCACAGAAACAATGATAGACGACTGACAAAAGACAATGCAGCTATACAACAACAGGAAAACAATTAACTAATGACTTTTTAAATAATGACTCGGCGGAACCAGAATTAGTAATTTCCATAGCGCCTCTCACAGACGTGGTCACACTCAGTGAAGGAACCCCATTAAAAAGAATAGATTTTAAGGTGGGAGGGAGTAAGGGAGGGAGATGGAGGGTGAGAGAGGATTCAGAAGAAGAGTCCCACACAGAGTGGAGGGAAGAGCTTGCCATAAGAGGGTGGAATGATGGCAAAGGTTCAAGGTTGGATCGGCCCAAAGAACAGAGAGGCCTGAGAGGATGCAGAAAGAGGAAAACCACATGAGATCCCTGAGTTATTTAGGGGAGGAACCAGTATGGACAGCACCAAAGCAAGCATGTATGCATGAATGTATGTATCAAGGCTGTAGCCAGGATTTGATTTGGGGGGGGTGTTTCACCAATTTCCCTTCCTAAAAAAACTGATGACCTTTGTTTAGTCATATATACGGCCGACGAAATCTTCAAAAAATGTCACCAATTTCCTTTTTTAGTCATCCGGCATTCTGTTTTTTTTTCTCCATTTTTCCATTTTGCAGAGTGCTCTCAAAGTTTTATTTCATGGTTTTTACATCATGTGCTCGTAAATGCATTCTGCTATTTTTCACATTTTCCATTTCGGGGGGTGTTCAAACACCTCCCAAGCTACGGCATGTACATGTATGTATGTATGTATGTATGTATGTATGTATGTATGCATGCATGCATGCATGTTTCTATGCACGTATGTATGTATCTAGACAAAATGCAGGCAGAGGGCTATGCGTCCACGTCACGTTCGACCTTTGACCTGTCCTCAAACTAATCAATCAACTGCTAACAGAACAGAACTATTATTCATTGGTGTAATGTAATAATGTAAAACGAACCTATTACCGTCACCTGACATCAATTCAATTAGATTTATATTCACATTAATTTTTACACATTTAGCATCGAAATCACCTACCCACCCCCCACCCCGCCCACCCCACGTCCTTCACACACCAGCTGAATTAGATACAATTACAGATAATAATATATGAATAATTTTTTCATTATTTCACCGTTCCACCCACCCAGACAGTCTCCACCAGCCCTCCCCTCATCCCCTCACCCAGTCGACACCAACCGCCGCCCATCTGCACACCCCTACCCACCTCTACCCACCCACTGCCAGAGCAATCGTCGACGGCAATTTGACACCCAATTAGAAAATACGAGAGACACCCGGGGCGTTGACCTCGGCTGTTGGAACAACCTGTTACGTCCCCGCCGAATGTAATGGCAGCCGATACAGTCGCAGTGGCAGCAACGCATGATCAGCGGCTCTCCCCAGCAAAATTAGCCTGTTCAGGTTCTTCTAAGCCTCTAAAGTCTCTGTTCGCTAGTACAGCAAATTGTGAAATTCCCAGTTGCTCCCCATTAGCAATGCCTTCCAAGTTTCCTGTCAGTATCGCTCCAATCTTCCTTCCTCCACACCCCTCGTCTAAAGTGCAGAGGAATTTCGCTGATCATGTCGTTGGCAAGATGGCGGCAGCGTTATTTACAAGAAGTCCTACATGTAGGAACTGTACCAAAGAAACACGCGTGTGTCTATACAAGGTCAAGAGGAGGACAGCGGGCTATTTCTGTCCCAGAGAGCTTTGCCTAAAGACTAGGCAATTTGAAAATAAAACTTCGAATTTGCATTTTTTAGGTGATGTACGTGACTGTCCGTGACTGATCATGAAGATAAAAAATTTAAGATACTACAAAAGCCTAACTTGACTGTTTGCAAGCTTTAAAAAATGCACCATTAAAGCTTCAGTGTTGAAAAGTATCCTGGGGAACTGGTTCGCCGAGCCCCCTCCAAGATCCTTGACCCATTTTGCTTAGGCACCTTTGGCATGCACCTCCCCTGCAAGATCCTTAACCCATTTTGCTTCTAAGGCGCCTTTAGCATGCACCCTCCCTTCCAAGATCCTTAACCCATTTTTGCTTAGGCACCTTTGGCATGCACCCTCCCATCCAAGATCCTTAACCCATTTTGCTTAGGCGCCTTTGGCATGCACCTCCCCTACAAGATCCTTGACCCATTTTACTTATGCGCCTAAGGCATGCACCATGGCCCACCTGCTGGAAAACATTGCCACTGCATGGTCTACCATTAAAACAGGCTTGACAGTTGACACCCCTGTCTATGCTTGACAGTTGACACCCCTGTCTATAGTAAGCCTTATGCTGTACAGAAGAGCAGCCTATGAAGCTATAGTTCAAAAAGAGGCAGAGCCATGGGCATGAAGCATACGCGACACTATCTTCTTAGCCTCGGCATATGAGGGTGGGGGGGGTGTTATTCCATTCCCTTACTGTGTCAACTTCCCACCGCAAATTGTATTTTATCGCAGCTATAAATATTTATATAGCGCCTCTCGCAGTGAACACCAAAACGGATGCCCTTCCAGTGCAAGAGACTTGCATATAAGATAGAAAAAGTGGCAATTCTAAAATGCACACTTTGCAGAACTAAAGAAATCTCCCAACAACTATCTTTCTGACCCATGACTCAGAGGGATTTGAACATCTGACCTCCTCGTTTGCACAGAATAACAATAACAATAATGATAATAATGATAATGACAATTTATATGGCGCTGCAAAAACAGCCATGCTTCACATACTAGGCCAACAGCAGGGTAGGCCTTAGAAAACAAATAAGTCCTTAGTCCCAATTTGAAGCAGTCATCCGAGTCAGCCGCTCGCAGGGCAGGAGGAAAACTGTTCCAGCATCTGGGGCAGGCCACTGAGAAAGCGCGGTCAACAAAGTGGGTTCTCAACCACCATACGCGAAGATTGCTTTTCGATTGGGCTGTATTTAGCCAATCACTAAAAACGATTGTTCAAATCAACTCATGAAAAACGGATCTTGACAGATTGCAACGTATTAACATTTGTACAAGTAAATAAATGCGTTCGACACAAACGAGGATATGAAGGCAAATTATCGTTTTAATTTGCATTTAATTTCATTATTCGGCTTCCTGGAAAGTTTTCGCAGTTATAACCACAACTTCCTTCTCCTCTTCCTCCTCTCCTCATCCTCTACCTCTTCATTTACAGTCGATGAAAATATCACAGACATAATTATTGTACAAAAAAACGTTATCAACTTATTAATTTTATTCATTTACTGCTGCATGATTTATACGAATAGCCACAATTGAATGACCAATCAAAAATCTTATGTTATTAACGTATAATAATATTATTATATGTGTGGCATTCACCGAGCCTATATAGCTACCTGCTTCCCAATTGTCCGTTGCTTCTTCCTGGTCTCTTTCCAGACCGAACTACATTGCTATAGTCACTCATTCAAGTGGCACTAGTTAAGAACTGTAGGGCAGTTAACTTAACCCATTACCTACCAAGGTGCACTAAATGGCATGGATGGGGGCGGGGGGGATACTTTACCCTCAGTCGGTAAAGGATTAAGCACATTCGTGAGATTTTTGTATGGCGCTTTATAAAAGTGCATATGAATAAATTATACATAAATCGATGTTAATGAGCAACTGTGAGAATTCCACCACTGATTGCACTCCGCCATTGCCAGTCTGAAGCATGGAAAAAGGAGGAGGGCGACACTAATCATCATTGAAATGGCAGTGTCGTTAAACAGCAAATTGTAAGCAACTTTGAGGGAGGACCTGCTCAGGGCCCTGCTGCACGTTTACCATCGTTGATAGCTGGAGCCTCGAACCCTTCCTATATGCCATATACAAAGCAAGACCAGCCAAGTACCAAATTACACATTATGCGAGAAATGTGCAATTATATAATCGCACTTTAATTAGATAATCACAATTTAATTAGATAATATAATGGGACAATAATGCATTGACAAAAATTACAGTTTAAATTAGATAATTTGAAGAAAAAAATTAAAACAAATAGCACAATTCTATACATGTGGCAAGGATGCCCACTGTCATAAAACACCTCTTTTCACGTCTTAATATTCTGCATAAAAGCATCGCCAAAAATTACGTCATGTTGTGATCAATATATTTATCAATTAACTATACTGTCCAATTTTCTTTCTTGTTTTAAATAATGTGTGGGCAACGACATGACGTGTGCGTGAATAGGTCCATTAAATAAACGGCAGTCGTTGAGTGGTCAAAAAGGTGCTACATAAATATCACATAAAAGGAAATTTATGTAGCACCGTATTCATCACATTCCACTCCTTCCATATATTATACATCAGACCTTAGGTTAGATCACATTAGAATAGATCAGATTAGATTAGATTAGAAAGGTCACGATGTCAAATGACCCACGTTGCTAGGCAACATGCTATAGAACGGTGGTAGGACCATGAAGCACATCGTCCCAATGAAAAGCACACCTGGCGTTGCCATGGAAACCAGGTGTCTGTCTGACCGGAGTGTAGGTTCAGTTAATGATGGATCAACTGCATTATCGGCAAATTTACAATTATTGTCCTGGCAATAAAAGTCTCAGATGGCAAGGCTGTGAAAATGGTCAAGTCACCTGTGGCAACCATCAATCACATGTATACTTTATATAATTATCAATACACATTACTAGTATATAATGTATCGTCCATTTATCCACCCACCATACAACCAAAACAAACTATAGTACAAAATAATGGAATTATGGAAGTAACCATTCTGCCAAAACATTCATCTATCATCATCATCATCATCATCATCATCATCATCATCATCATCATCATCATCATCATCATCATCATCATCATCATCATCATCATCATCATCATCATCATCATCATCATCATCATCATCATCATATCATAGATGAATCATCATCATCATCATCATCATCATCATCACCACCACCACCACCACCACCACCACCACCACCACCACCACCACCACCATCATCATTAACATCATCCTCATAACTAACATCGTCACAGTCATCATCATCATCACAAGCTTCATCACCATAACAGTCATCACTTGCGAAAACGCTAGCTGACCCCAATCCGCTGACAAAGCCAAAACATCCTCCTTCTACACAGCAGTAGCCTGGCGGACCAATGGCAGGAAGGTCCTGCTTGGTCACACTATAATATAATTAGTGTAGACCTATCTTACAATACCAGTCAAACAAACATCCTCCTAATTATCTCAGTCTACACAATCATACGCATATCTAAACACATCTAGGCTACAAGTATGGTGACGTACGTGCACAATATTCATATGCACACACACACACGCACGCACGCATGCGCACACACAACTATACACACAATTATTATACGAACACCTCTCGTGAGTTTATCCTCAATTGGCGCTATAAAAATTGCGATTACTCTCACAATTACACATTCCCATACAGATATACCGGTATATATATACACATAATTTTATAAATGTCACCATATATACATATATATATATATATATCCAGAATATAAATATACTTTTAGAATATACATACATATAACTATATTTGCGTGTGCTTAAATTTTTATGTGTGGCATGCTACAGAACTTGACTAATGCATCAATTTTTTGTATTCATTTGCATAAATAATTCATTCATGAATAATTCATTCACCATGCACTGGCATGCAGTCATTCGTTCATCATTTCGTTAATTGCTCAAAGGAAACGGATACAACTTGGGGTATATGAGTAAGGCAGTGAGTATACAGGAGCGTTGAGTAGGAACTCTGAGTAGGAGTAATGAATAGGGCTTTGAGTAAGAGCAGTGAGTATGCACTGAATGTCAACATCCATTCAGAGGCACTCCAAATTCGACAATGCAAGACTTCCAATCTCACAAAACAAACCTCGAAAACTGACAATACGAGGTCCCCAATCTGACATTCATTCATACATACATTCATTCATTCATTCATTCATTTGACCCACGTATACAGCACCCCTTCAAGCAACTTTACCCAGGAGCGCTCCCAGCCAATACAGTACAAGACTCGCAATCTGACAATACAAGACTCGAAAACCGACTCCCAGCTTGAAAATACAAAACTTCCCATCTGACAACACGACTTCAGATCTGAAAACTTGACACAGGTCTTCAATCTGACACTCACGAAAAAGCCATCACAAGTACATCAACAAAAATTACCAGAGCACCACAGACCATCCCACCAGATCCAAACAGATACACATGTGACATCATGTATTTTTCTGTTAACGGATTGACCCTACCTGGATATTCTGACCTGGACTCAAAACTGACCAATAGCCTGTCTCGTAATCGCTGTGCCTGTTAATCTTGGTCTCAGCACTCTATTTCTGCACCAGTCTGTGGAGTTGTTGTTACCAGTTTAATCTAAACCAGCTGTGTGCCAGAATATGAAAAATTGCCCAGATAAACACAACATATACTTGGCTATTACATAAAATTTGGCATAGGGGTCTGTACAGTGGCTCACTGTAATGTAATGTTATGTAATGTAATGATGGTAACATCATTAGTAGCAAACCTCTTTTAAGATACTTTACACGCACATAACAAATACATACATACACACACACATGACTAGTCGTATACATCATCCTACACTATATATGCTTGGCACAAGGTGTTATTTATGAGCACTGTGTCATTGCAGATGGTTTGTCCTGGCTACATTCAAGTGGGCTTCGTATCACTACATGGTTGTGAAAACGATTCTTCACCTCAACCAGCATCAGTGTTATGAGCAGAGAATATGAGAATCTGATTGCAACGATGAATCCATACCACCATCTAATAAACTCAAAGATCAAAAACTCATTACGATAACCAACGAAAGAGATAACTGCAACAATCTCGCAATGGTCCGACCGAGTTGTCAAGATCCTCTCTGCCAAAGGTTTTCCCATCTGAATCCACAGTCAGTGAGGAATTAATTAAATTTATGAATTCGTAAAGACGTGATACAATAAATAAAAACAATTCTGTATTCGCTCATTCAGTCCTAGAATAATTGCATAATGCCTCTTCAAGGAGTCTGAACTCAGAAGCACGTATATTTGAAATTTTGAAAGCACATTCGTACACAAATGCGTTCAGACTAATCAACCAGCAAGATAGGATGAATTAGTCAGGTAAAGGTAACGCATGTCATGCCAAGGCCGAGAAAAATCATGTTGACATTATTTAATATCCTGAACATCAGGAGTTTACTGATAAGCAGCACCGCCAACGGTAAGAGTTTGCGAGATACCAGTTACGCAGTACCGCCAATGGTAATAGTCTGCGAGATACCAGTTACGTAGAAAGTGGCGATGGTAAAGTCTGTCGACTAGCGCGAGATCACTGACCAACCGAAGAGGGCGTGACAAAGCACCTTCAGCGGAAACGGAAGTGGTAGCGCTCTGTCATCAACAGGATGGTTCAACCGCTTTTCCGCATTGGTCGAACATTGACTCCGTTTCGATCGGCAAAAACAAATCGAGTCAACGGATTGCTCAAAGGTTTTTTTCAGTAATCGTATCGAAATACAAAAATAGACAACGAACAATGGAATCGAAATACAATTTAAGAGACAATGAACAATGGAATCGAATAATACGAGATAACGAACAGAGATACGAATGTAAAACGATACGATGTTTACATTTCGTGGGAAAACCCAGCGTAATGGAATTTTGACAAATAAAGAAAGCGGATGCTGTCTGTTGGTGAAAGTATCAGAAATCAGGAAGCAGCCGTATTTTACAGTTTTACATGACAGAGATAAAACTGATAGGTGAGGACTTAATTCTTGGATGACATTGCAGAAGATGGATTACAATCGGTAAAAACCACATATCACACTTTACTTTGTTTGTCGATACTATCTCCATTCGCATATACCGTAAATTCTCTGCACTCAACTGATAACAGCTTAACTCATTTCCAAATGGGATGGAACGCCGTGCATTTTCCGTGGGTGGCTCAAGACTTTGAAATTCACTCCATCTTATATGCATGGATAAAATTCTTTGCAGTTGAACACTTAATAACTGTTAATCATTAACTGTTAATTATCAACAGTTAATTATTAACAGTCAATCATTAACAGTTAATTATTAACAGTAAATTATACCTCAGGTTAGATGCAATTTCGCGTAGTATTAATCCGTAATTTAAAGTAATTTCTTGACACTTGAATGACGAGCATACATGCACTAAATTGCAAGGAGAACTATTCAACTCTTTGCCCGAAAATTTACCTTGCATTAGCACTACAGTGCAGAGGCATAGCAATTTGTGCATTTGCAATTGGAACATTCAACGCAATATTTAATCCTGGTGCGTCTCGTGAAAATGATTCTTTGTTCAAGCACTGCACAGCGTATGTATGAAGACATTCAGTGTAGAGCCTTTTAGTTAGGCACGCTTGGAGCTTCGATATTTGGTTGGAAAATGAACCGGACGATAGTATTTGATTCCGTTCGAAAATGACGCCGTAATTAAAACAATTGTTAGCTTTTGATGCATTTTGCTGCTAACTAAATGTTTCATTTGTTTACTATGTGGATTGGTTGAATTGTTGAATGCAAATCGACATGTAATGACATTTAACTCGTCCAAATGGTCAATGATCTGTACTATGCCTTTGCCTGTGCTATCAAGTAAACACAACACGAATATCAAACTGGTAGCCACTGATTTGACTCGAGCTTCAATTCAAAGTTCATTTTGACTTTGAATGTTTACCATTCAACCCTGCCCCACTCCACTCAATTCAAGATTCAATTTTACGGAAATTTTGTGATTTGCAGGTCACCACTTTGATCTTCCCCTCACCTGCAATTCGTAGCAGGAATCTGGTGGAAAATTCACCTGCATCTCTCCTCTGCTTGAAGACATAAATTTCTCTTTTTATGGGCCTATTGTCACACTAAGAGTGCTTCTGAATTTAGCAATGTTGCAAGAAGCGCTTTACAAATGTTCATATTAGATTACATCACATGTAGATAAGATCAGATTAAATTAAATTAGATTGGAATACTTAAAGTATTCTTTTTCGGCAGTACTTGAAGATTGCTAATAATTTGCTATTCAGATGTTTTGTTACACTACGTTACAAAAGTATTATGACCGTAATCAACGGTAGTTCAGTTGTTGAATATTTGTTGTCATCTTTGCACTCCAGTCAAAAATATCCCTCAACCCCATCATTCCCCATGGAACAACAAATCTCAGAATCTACGTCAAAATCAACCAACTCTATACGTCATCATGTGTCACGAATCTGTCACCAATTAATTACCAACTGCAATAACTAGCCATTTTCATGAATATAATGTCCCACCCACATCCACACAATGATCTCTACCAGTATCATACAGTTTCAGTAAATTGACCATGCCTATCTCTGCAATTAATTACTTAATCACAGTCTAGGATGTTGGTGTCGAATTTCAAAGTGACGTAAAACTTTCTAATTTGTCACGTGATTCATATAAATTTCCATCGATCAATTCATAAATTTATGACAGAAGACAAAGTCCTCTGATTGATCTGAGAAGCACGAGCATAGTCTATGAAGAAATTAGAAATTAAGGCCTCAGATACAATTAGTCATGATGCAATGTATGCCTCCGAATATCACGGCCATAGTACAAAATCATATTATTAGCAATACAAATTATATATTATTTGCCCATAGTATATTAATACATTCACATAAATCAAATTGATATTTAAAAGGGTAAAAAGAAATACTATGATAATCCTAAATTACAATAAATTATCAAATACTATTTATCTTCAGCACTTAATTCCAAAATACCATAAGCCGCAGATATAGTTAAACTCATATGACATGACCAAATATTGTCAAGATATCTAAGAGAATATCAACTCTGGGCAAAGAGCACAAAGTACTTATTGTCTGCGAGTTTCAACCTTTTCTCTCTGTCCCAATTTTTCATTTTACCCCCTGAGTTGACCTCATAAACAAAAACAGTAACTTGGCCACAAATTATATCCAAAATAAATTAAATGAGAGTTCATAACACATGGATGAGGATTGAGGATCCATTAGCTGGGTTCTTCGCATGTCATTAGTGACTCCTCCACAGATCCATTATTTGGCCTGTACTCGTTATCGACTGACTGCTTGATCATGTTGGCTTTGACTTCTATTAGATAGGCACCTGTAGGCCAGGGCTTTTTTAACGTCCAGTTGTACGCAAAATGTGCAGTTCTAAATGGATTTGTGCAGTTGTAGAAGCACTTCTGTACAGTTAAAACTAACAAAAAAGGTCATTGTCCTCCGATTGGAAGTAATTTACCATGGAGAATGGGACAGGAAAGGAATGGATTGTGCAGTTCTAAAAATTCCTTAAAAACAGCCCTGCTGTAGGCAGCGCCTCTGAATAGAGATCTTTAAGGGGCGCAATATAAATTTATATAATAAAAAGTGGTCCTACAGGACACACCCAACGGTGTGGCCTTTAGGGGTACTTTTTCCAACAGGGACCTTGACGAATAGGGTCCATTCCAGACAAATATGCTTTTATATCTAATGTTGAAGTCCCTGAAAGATCATACTTACCTCGGGGCACAAAAAATAATAGTAATTTCATAATAATAGCAAAGAATAATAAAAATTTACTCACCTAAATAAAAATCGTATTTCATACAAAGCAACATAAAGTGCTAATTAAAAAAATAATTAACTGATTGCATGTTATATCCAACAGAAATTTATAAACAGAACGGTTTATACCCGAAATCAGACACCTGATCACAAGTTAATATCTAACAGAGTTACACAAAGTATTTATAAAGAAGTCACTAACCTGGTCACAAATTATGTCCCACTTGCGATCGTCATCATAACTTCTCAGCACTCGAGCTTTGTCTGGCGGTAAATCCATCGATGCCTAAAAAAGGAATAAACTGCAGAATAAAGTAAGAAAAAAACTGTCTCTAGGCTGGGTAAGCTAGCAGAGCAAAATCCTACAATTTCATCGTTCTATGTTGACAAGAAACTGAATAAGATTTTAAGTCAACTGAATGTTCAGTAAAAATCACATTTATTAATAAATCTGTTCTATTTTCTTCATTTAAATGTTATTAGTCTGTACTCAGAACAGTAATGCTTAAAAAAATAACAAAGAGAAAAATGTATTTTTTAGACAATTTTAAAATCAACCCACAAGGACATATGTAAACCGCCGTTCCAGTTCCTCCGGGTCGGGCTTAGGCGGTCGAGGTCCGAGGACGCTCATCCGGTTTGTAGAATCACTTCGAGACGGCCTCGGACTCCTCGAAGAAGAGGACGCACCCATTCTACTGTTCTGTTCACGTCACCGACGATCAGAGCAACATCTAGCCCAAAAACAGCAATCTGAAATCATTACAAACATTGAGGTTAAATTTTTCGCAAAATATCAATTTATTCGAATGAAATGGACGGATAGTACAGTCTCACAACCCATTCTTCACTTAAAACGAGACAGAAATCACCAAAAATAACTCATAAAACCTACTTGGCATATCTCTGCATCAATTATTCTGCATTGACTCTGTCATACATTAATAATAATAATGATAAGATCTTCGTCTATTTTTAAACTGACATACATGTATGCAGAATGATTACAATTCATAGCATAATTATGACGGATGATTGCAAGTTATTACAGGAGTCGAATTTAACTGTCGGCAGCCAACAGGGCGCCCATCATGTCCGACCACTCAATTTAGCAACGCCATCTGCCGACTGGAAGGCTGAGTGGACTTTTTTAGGGTAACGAGAAGTGATCTCGCCTCTGTGCGCTCTTTGTGCCAGAGTATTACGATTACCTTAAACCACCCTCCATCTATTTTCAGTGCTCCTATGATTTTCCAAAAGAAGCTATAATTATAAATGTTCAGAATGGTTCATTTGAGTCTATCACAGACTTATTTTTCTCTAGGAGTTATCGCACCGGGAGCGCTACTGAATGGCTACAGCGGTGAGCGGTGCTATAAAAATCACTAGTCACATTATATTATCATTTATTTTTATTTATTTACTGGCAATTTCAAATAGCGCTCCTTCAAGGTTACCTACACAGGAGTGCTTCCAGTCCAACCTTGGTCGAATAAGTCAGTCATAAGAAGAGAAAGAAATGAGGCAGAAAGACCAATAGGTAATTGACAACGTTAGGATAACAGGGAGCTAATTGCAGGTCGCAGGTCAAGCCACGGAGAAAGCATGGCGCTGCCTGATTGCAGTCTGTGAGCGAGAAACAATAAGTTCATATTATTGGCTGTTACATTCTCACGTGTTTTGTATAGGAAGCCACCTATGTCCATTAATTATGTCAAATGATCTAATCTCATTAGCCTATAGCATAAAAGCGTGAAATCATTGATTTTCGCAATTATTTGCGTAATTTTCTACACTCATGAATCCTAAGATGGATTCAATGCATATGGACATAAACAATCTCAGTTATAATTATATTTAATTTGTTGAACTACTTTTTGTACCTGATAGAGGTGTGTCTATCAGTTTTGTTGCCAATCACACGAATATAATTACAATAATAAAAATTATAATAATAAATAACCCATTTTAGACACTAGATTGTGTTATGCTGTGTTATTAACAGGACCATTCAATCTGCTATCTATCTAATTTAACTCCAGATGCATAGTTTTCAGGAGTAAGGCCGATTCCTGTTAAACTGCTTTCGGGAAATCGGGCTTGTGTATTCTGAGCGTTTTCTGGGATTCGGGTTTCGGTCGGGTTGACCCCGTGCAGATACGAATGATGACAAAACTAAAGCATATCCGAGATTAGCTAAACAAACATACTTGAACCCCCGTTCTTATTGGAGACGCAAAACAACGCACCGTAAGAATAAAAAAATGCAATGGTAGGATGACAGATAATTATGAACTTTATAATAATAAGATAACCGGATATTACCTTCTGCAGAAAAGCTTCCTAGAGCTATGAACCCAAACGCATCAGTATAGGATGCCCACAAAAGTGTGCCAATCTTTGACGTGTAGGCTAATACAAATCCGATACTTTGCGAAAAGTCGAAACACAAAATTCAGCACGCGATCCTAATCAAATCCAGAAGTTGTGCTGAATATTTTTGTATCTTGTCGTGTGAAAATAGAGCTATAATAGTGTTATATCGCCCAAGTAGGTTACTCTAGTATATCCGGCACCAGCAGCAGCGTTAAAAACTTAAAATTATTTGTCTTTTGATCAGTCTTCGTTGTCTATTAATCCTGGTATATTAGTGTTGCCTCGCACAAAAGTCTAGAGTCGAAAAATCACCACAGGTTGAAGAAAAAAAGACAAACTTCAATATTTTGTAACAGACACACAATACAGTGAACTATACGATTACGATTACCACGTTGGATGGCGTGAGGAATTATTTGACAAGATGGTGACCTTTGGTGACCTCGCATGTGATTGGCTGTGGCCAAGGCTATGGCTGACTTTCGGTAAGTTTTAACTTGTTGCGGTCCTCTGATTGGTCGAAGCGCATCACGTGACATCGTTACCAAGGTTTGCGTGAAGCTATGATCGATATTTACCGATTTATTTAAGAAATAAAGTTACACGACATTATTAGGCAAAAAATCTGTGAATAAATAACCGAGTAAATGTTGATCATAGTGAGTTTGTTTTTTTGTAATTTTGTTGTCGCTTCGTGTCCGTTGCTTGGTAAGACTTTTGAATACTTCACAGGTTTGTCGCAAACTTGTTTATGCTTGTCGAAATCGTGTTACCGTCCACACGTTGCTGACATATCCGTGGCATATTTATTATGCACTACTATAGTACTGAGTGAATTACAACGTTGCGTACTTATCTATCCTGTCTCGCGCGTGTAATTCTTTCATATGCCAGATAATCATTGTGTCGTTGTTGATGTTACCGTAACGACTATGTAATTATTACCTTTGTTATTTAGAAACCATATCGCTTAATTATATTTGTTGTATGTGCATTTTTATGGCGCCCCTTCAAGCTCCCTACTCAGAGGTGCTCCCGACTACAGAGCGGACACTGCATCGGAGTTTCCGCCGAAGTGATGAGCAATAATTGCGAGTGAAGGACTTGCCAAAGGTCCCTACGCGGCGACTTGAGGTGGATTCGAACCTGCAATCCTCCGGCTGCAAGGCGACGAAAATGCCCACTACGCCACCGCGCCCCACAACACATATATCTCCTACTGTCGGACGAGTAGCAAGTAACGAAGAAGTGTCCATATACATCTATGTATGTATGTATGTATTATGTACATTTGTGTGTAGACATGGACATAACTATATTATCGGGGACCAACATGTCTGTCACTTATATAGTCCCACTTTTGCGCTTTTGAGAGTACAAGGATAATAGCGTGGTTATGTTACATTGCAAGCAGCATGGCAGTTGAGACTTTCATAGATGGCTGGCCATAAATGATGGGATACATTACATAAAATCTTAAAACAAGATGGTAATTATGCCTAGTTGGCGTTAATGTATTTTTAAACGTTTCTTTAGAGCAGGTACGTGTAATGTTTCTCAAAGTGTTTCTGGGTATTCGAAGATATGGAACGGACCATGCAGGATCAGTACTAAAGAAAAACTTGTTGAAAAAATATCGGAACAATAACGGAGCCACGTGGCTCCGTTATTGTTCTGATCATTTTCCAAAATGTTTTCTTTTGTATAGCATTGTATTGTGTTGAATTATATGTATTGTATTCATTCTGCTCTATTGTATTGCCTTCTATGACATTGTATCATGATATTCTCTCAGGGAGTAGTTTCAATGTAACGACACTGTGCGACAATAGAGATCATCAGCATTGCCCTCCTCTTTTATCCAGACTTGGGACTGGCACTGCCAAAGTGACTGTGTGTGTGTTTGTATGTGTGTATGTATGTTTGTATGTATGTTTCTATGTATGTGTGTATGTATGTTTGTATGTATGTGTGTATATATGTATGTATGTATGTATGTATGTATGTATGTATGTATGTTTGTATGTATATATGTATGTATGTTTATATGTATGTATGTATGAGCACTTGCTCTAGCTTTCATTCAAGATTCCTACTCAGAGGCGCTCCGGACTACAGCACATACACTCAGAATTGGAGTTTCATGCCGAAGCACATTCATGAGCCGTTGCGAGTGAAGGACTTGCTCAGGGTCCCTATACTCAGGGACTGGCACAGTCTAAGTGCAAACAGGGAACATTGGATTTGTATTGGGGCATGGTCGTCAACTGCTTAAAGCTTTCGGCTTCTTGCACGGGAACATGTGCTCAAGTATTTCCTCTGAAGTGCCACTGGCTGATGCTTTTGTCATGCAGTGTAATGTAAATCTTCAAAAATTCATCTGCACACACAAAAGCCATCTTGTCACTGGCGCTATATTAATTAATTATAAACCCATCACTGCACGAAGTGCCTCTGAGTAGGAATCTTGAATGAAATGGTGGCGTAGTGGGTATGTTCGTCGCCTTGCAGCCAGAGGGTTGCAGGTTCGAATCCACTGCATGAGTGACGTTGACTTTAATTGGCTGCTACTACTTGATATTACTAATTAAATACTAATTGCAACGCACTGGCTGTGCACACACATCAATCTTAACTAGGCCTTCAGAGCATGTCTATCCTGGGGGCTTTTGGAACCGAACTCAGCTCCACTGGTCACCACGCCAGTGTGTTATCCAATGCGCCTCCAGGCCTCCAAATTAATTAATTGGAATTTGCTACAAAGCCTACCAATTAAGCAAATTAATTCAATATAAACCCATCACTGCACGAGTGATGTTGACTGTAATTGGCTGCTACAGTGCTACTACTTGATATTACTAATTAAATACTAATTGGCAATTCACTTTTCTCTTTCGTTAGTTTCTGAAGAAATCATTAAACAGTGGAAGTAAATATTGATACTTATTTAGACACCTTTTTATCACTTCTTCAGACACAATAAATTGTCAATTTTCATCAATGTTGCCACTGAACTTCAAGTCGTGATCGGAGGTTGAAATAATTAAGTCTCTATAGTCTTGCTCCACTGACTTGACGGAGCACCCGTGAAAAATGCTGGAGATCTGCTTTAAAATGGTGGTGCATCGGAAACCAAGTCTTGAAACGAACGGGTGATGACAGCTGAACTCATAATGTGGGAAGATAGCGTCTACAGGCCTACTCAGGCGGCGCTAGGCCCAAGTTTAGGCAAACATGGAGGTCGACGTTCGTCATTTTCGTTACGATACAGCTAGCGTCGTTAGACAGACACTGTACTACTAATTACTGTTACGAATCATCACTAATTGGCGATAGATTTTGCCTTTTCCTGTCGTTGCTATTATTTCAGGCGTCGTGAAACATTGGATTGAATTGATATTATTAGGCTCAATTTGAACACCTTTTTAATTGATTCTTCCGCTTATTAAGATCGTCAAATTCCATCTAGTCGTAATTCCTGATATTGGGAGCTATGCGTGAAAGTGAACGTCCTTTCGGGTGACAAGGTCAAGATGGAGTATAGACCTAAAAGAACAAAACAAAGTCTTGTGACACATGCAGATTATTCTGACATTGGCCTTCAAGCTGGGTTAGCTGGGACTCCGATCATGTGCAGAGCACACACTGCTTTAAAAACAGTCCATGGTCACACCTTGCAAGTCTGTTAAAGGTCGCTCCTCTCTTCGACCAGCGTCTGCTGGAAAGTATTTGTTCCCGCTACAAGTCATATTTGAGGGGTGTGATGAGGGGAGGTGGTCAAAAAGTCCAAAATCTAGGTACTGCAACCGTAAATGACTATACTCATAAATCGTAAACCATTTGAGAACAGTTGATAATTTCTTGTTGTATACATGCATAGACTATTCCGTTAAAATGATTGTTATTATTATTTTCACTTCTATTATTTCGTGCATTTTTAAAACTTGAAGTCACACAGAAATTCGAATCTCAGTAACGGTTAGTCCATCGAAATATGTATAGCCTATGATAAGAACTATTATGTATTGTAAAAATAATAATAATTTCGTCTGGCCCTTGGCTTGCGGCCGGTGAATTCAAACAGCAGGTGGACTTTCAATAGATTTACTGCCTTCGAGTGGTACACATCGGTCTTTCATGACTTCCCGAGCACCACTCGAATGACCACAAGTACCTGAACGACATGGTAATAAATTCTCATGATTGTTTACATGTTGTGCAGCCCATCGGTGTCCGCCTTTCTACTCTACCGTCCCCGTCCCCCTCTGCCGCCGCTGCCAATAGAACCTTAAGTACGGATAAGCTTTTGTCAATATTGCTCTCAGATGGCAAGAGACTCGAAGCAGGTAGTAATTGTTGGTGTTAATGAGAACTGCAACGCTCTCTGTTGATAAGCTCTCTTGTGCTTTATTAAACTTGTATTGTACAGGTGGGTATACAGTATACACACGTGGTCGACCAGTGAGTGGTCCGTGTTATATGTATTGTATCCTTACAATGCATACAGTTATTGGTATCTTAGGCATACGTACAATGTACGTACAGATACCTTAATACTTTTATGCATCATTTCATCGAATCATACAGACATACGTAGAACATACATACATTAGTAAGTTCATGGATGTATAGATACTTCTGGTTGTAGCACGAATATATGCATGTATACATACTTGCAGTCAATGCTCGTGAATATGTTGGTGCCCTGAACTTGGCTTTTGAAGGGCACTTTGAAATTTGGAGATTACGAATCTTCTTTTGAAGGGCACTTTGAAATTTGGAGATTACGAATCTTCATTTTCTTAGCCAGTCCTCATAGGCGGAGACCTGGGCCGAGAATTGGGGGGGAAGGAAAGACGCGAAATTTTCCGAAGAATTTCTGACGACCGGCGAAATCTCTGAAAAAAAGTTATTTTCGCCGCCAAAAAAGTTGATGACTTTTTTTTTTTTTTTTAGTCATCCGGCCAAATCTCAACCAAATTTTCTGCCGCCAAAAAAATCTTGACGCTCAAAGATTGGGGGGGGGGGGCAAATGCATGGGCCGTCCTCCCAACACTTTCATTGGGGGGACCGTCCCCCTGTCCCCCCCTAGGTGTCCGCCACTGCCAGTCCTCTCCATTGCCATATCATCTTCCCACCCACATTTATTTGTAATTATTTACACTTTGGTTATTTATAATTATTTATGCTATGATTATTTATAATTATTTACGCTATAGTGATTTATAATTATTTACACTTTAGTTATTTGTAATTATCTACAATTTAGCTATTTATAATTATTTACGCTTTAATCATTTATAATTATTTACAATATAATTATTTATAATTATTTACAATATAATAATTTATAATTATGTGCACTATGATTATTTATAATTATGTACTCTATGATTATTTATAATTATGTACACTATGATTATTTATAATTATGTACACTATGATTATTTATAAAATTTATGTTCACTGTGATTATTTATAATTGTGTACACTATAAAATATTGTATAATAGTATTATATAAAAAAAGTAATTATAATTATCTAGAATTAAATAACTATAATACAAAAATAATTTTAATTATTTAGAAAATGGTATATATTTGAATTATGAAGCACTGGATTACAAATATTTCGAAAATGTAATCGAGATTTCATCTAAGCCCAGATTTAGCTTCCAAGGTATATTTCTGATTGCTATTTGCTTGTGTATGGTCCGTGTATTCGTTACAGCTGAGCTGGCAAGGGGGGAGGCGCAGATCTCTCTCCATTCATAGTCCAGTATCATAACAACCAGTGAATCAGGCTCCCTAACTGGGTTATTGACATCCTGAGTTTACAAACCCAGTCAGCCTGATCCAATGAGTGTACACTGTACACGCACTTCCTGTTGTTTTTCCCGCCACTGACTCCAGTTCGTCTGCTTTTCATGGCTTTTATTCATTGGCAGTCGTGCAAGAGAACCTTCCACTGATCAATAAACAACAGAACAGATTATTCTAATGTTGCCAATGTTCTCGTGTTGCAGTGTTACAATGTCGTTAGTCATATATCCCGTTCAATGCACTTCAATGTTATTTTTGTACAAATTGCTCTCCAATCAATGCTACCCATTGATTGCCTTTATATGTATATGTTTATATATACACGTTATTATAATATGTATATATATATACTAGAGTGGTCCACAAAATTCATCTTGCAGATTTCATTTCTCCACAAGGTTTGTCTTGTTCCTTATCATGATTATAATAATCACAAAAAATTTCAATGAAAACAAATGAAGTTTAGAGGTCAACCCATTTGACACTTTTTATGTTATTTGGACAGAAGAAGATAAATTGTTCCGCAATGGTTAATGTATGAGTTGAGCGACATTGAGCGCTATCTGGAGAAGATTCCATTTCTCAATTACTTCGACACTGGCCTGAGAGTCACCTTCTTGTATGACGCTAGCCATTTTTGGGATTGTCAAGAGTTTTTCCTGGCAATTTCCAGTGAGAAGTATTATAATAGCTATGCGGTCCATATTTTCATTTTATCCGTCTCTGCTGCATGGGCAACATTTTGATTTCTCAGTGAGGTAATAGCAGGCCTGCCAGTGTGCACTCTTGTTCTTCTATTGCAGCTGCTTCTTGTTTTTCTTTTATGATCTTCTAGAAAATAAGATTTCTGAAATTAATGTCATAACCAGTCGCCAGTGTGGCAGCTCCATTTACAAACACAGCACAACGGTCTGGAAGGCCAACACGATACAAAGCACCAACAACCAAGCTAAAGAAGATGTTCTTGTATCTTTTTTGATAATGGGGCAGTTAGTAGCAGCTGTTTATGCAGCCATTGTAGAGTGTAGACAAATATGTACTCGTACGATGACAAGGCTGTCTGATACTCATCATTGCATTAAATCAAATAGTATTCTTCTTCTCAATCCTGACTAGATGCCAACGCAGAAAGTTCACCTACTGCTTAATTGATGCCTTTTGTCTTGCGTTCTTCATATCAATTTCCACCATTCTCCTGTCGTTGCCTTTTTTCTGCTCTCTTTTGCTGCTGTCTTTAGGTCTACTCCACTCATGTTACGGGAAAACACGTCTTCTTTTTGCATTCGAATGAATTCTCCTTCTTGCTGGATTTCTGTCATCACATTCTTTGAGACAATGTCGAACAATTTCTGAAGATCACTCTTGAACATGTATTCTTCATCCTGTCACTTTCTCTTGATAGTGGTCTGTGAGTCTTCAGAGTTAAGTAGTTCTGATAAAGCTTTGACAGTTTCCTGACCCACCAGTCAAACAGCTGTGTTGGTATTCTGGCAAGCACCCAAATACAAACATCTGCACCCCATCCCATTTTGTAACTTTCCGGAATGGGCCTCCCTTTAGTGATATGATGAAACTGGAGCAGTTGCTGGGTATCCAGGCTGCGTGGTAATCTTGCATTATATGACCCAGAGACTGGTTTTCCCAATAGCCAGTGCTCTGGGTCGGATCTCAAATTAGACGACAACATATTGGTCTAATTACAACGTTTAACATGACGAAAAGGCATTATTAGCACTCAAGTAAAATGTTCAGAATGGGTTGACCTCTAAATGTTGCACAATCAGGCTGAAATTTTACAGGGAGACTATCTAACCCAAGTGGACAAAAATAAGCCTTGTGGAGAAAGAATTCTAAAAACTTAATTTTTTGGCTATGGTTTGTGGACCAGTCTAATATATACATATACATATATATGATGTGTGTGTTTGTATGTATATGTATAATATGTATAAATTGTACATATATATATATATATATTATACACATATAATATGCACATAATATGTGTTTTTATTTATATATATTGTGTATATTCACTGTATATATTTATGTATATATATATATATATATATATATATATATATATACATGGCGAATTCTGTGTTATCTTGATGCTTTCATTATAACTGCAATTTGCGATAGGTTCGTATAAGTATTAAGCGATCTATATTCTATAGTTCAGAACATCAACATCGTAATCTATCAGAATAAAAGCAGTCTGTACAAACTCAAAAACAGCTTACAGTAAATGATGCAAAATTCCCAAAGGTCAATCTGAAAGGGTAATATGAACCAGCTGTGGCTGGATTGACTATTTATGGATAATATTTAGCAGCAGCAACTGCATAAACGAAATGTGCTGTTTGTGAATATTCATACGACACAACTGAAACGTGCTAAACATCAGCTTGCAGGAATTTTGTGTGTGCAGTTTTACACAAAAAGTGCAGTTGTAAATGAATTTATGCGGCTGTACAAGCACGATTGTGCGGTTAAAAATAGTTGAATAGTTATGTCTATTGTCATCTGATTTGACATCTATTGTCATCTGATTTGACATCTATTGTCATCGGATTTGACATCTATTGTCATCTGATTTGACATTTATTGTCATCTGATTTGACATCTATTGTCATCTATTTTACATCTATTTTCATCTGATTTGGAACAATTTGCCATGGAGGATGGAAGCAGTCTTTAAGTTTGTTTTCTTATTTAAGCACGTTAAGGGTGGGCAGATGTGTAATGCCATTTGGTATATTATTCCATAAAGAAGGCTGGTGTAATTTTTTAGAATATTTTAATTTTCGCATGTTCAATATCATGAGTAATTTAACAAATTATTTATATGTATTTACTTCCATGTTTTGGTCTGCAATTTGTTTATCTAAAAGCTTATGCAGTTATTGTTGAAATTATAAGTAGATTTTATTTATTTATAACATAATGATGTACCATGTAATTATTTAAAATTTAGGTACAATATAATTATTAATAGTAATATAACCTAGTATGTAATTGCAAACTATTCCTAAAACGTCTTGATTTTCATTAACAATATTACGAATAATTATCTACAAAAGATTTCATTAAATATTTAATACACGATATTATTTCTGTTTGCTTCAGGTCGTCTAACCCCGTAACCCTCGACCCCTTTCGATCTCGTCTTGATGCTACTAAGATCGTCCGTTTCGCCTTCGAAAGCGACTTCCCAGGGGGGCTTATGGTTGGTGGTAACCCGCCCACGATGTACTCCTCCAGCATGCGCGGTACGACGGCGCCCACCAACCCTCTGCAGTACCCGGCCCCAAGCAGCGTCCTGAGGCAGGGGACCATGCAGGCCCAGACGGCAAGCGCCTCTTGCATCGACCCCTACGCGCGACCCATGGCCGTCAAAGACCTGGCCGACACGATGCCAGCGCCGAGATCCGTGGTCGTCAAGGCAACGATTGTCCACGGTAACCATGGTTACGGGCGTCAGGCGCCGCCCCCGCCTTCGTCTAAGAGCTCGGCGCTTCAGACTAACTCGTTTATGCGGCCGCGCAGCGCATCGCACGGACCACTGGATGCGGTGATGGGCAGGAAGGAGGGGACGGTGCCAGTGCCGGTGCCGATGCCACGGCAGGTGCACTACCAGAACGACGCTTTAAGGCCCCCTGGCGGGCAGGTAGGTCACGGGACTGGGGTGAGAGGTGGTGGTGGTGGTGGTGGCCCGTCCCAGCTCCGTTATTCCTCGCGGAGTCTTTCCACACAGTGGCTCAACGGCCTGGCTCAGACCGGAGCGGGTCAGTCCGGATCATCGTCAAACTACATCGGATTCAACGGTATGGCTCCACACTCACCTGCAGGCCAGGTGTTGGCGGCTAATCATTCGTCGTTAGGACAGGTCATCCAGGTGAGATACGGAACGAGCAACGGTTACCTGCCGAGCAGCGGCGGCGGCACACCTGTCGGTGCTCCGAGCGGCAGGGACTCCAACCTCCGAACTGCCAGCCGGAGTTTCTCCACCGGAGTGGAACATGGATTCGCTGTCCCGGATCAGATTCCAGGCGTCGGATCCAGGTGTGAGTTTCACGAGCAGTCGAATACGACCAGCCTCCGAAACCAGCGTAGCAACGGAGTGGGACGGTTCGACGATGCAACCGCCATCCTCCGAAACCAACCGGATCGAACCATTCCACAAGGTATTCCGACGAAAGGTACGAGCTCGTTAAGCGCCATGGTAACGCAGCCAGGTGCAACAGCGTCGCTATACACCTTTGCCGATTCCACCTCGGGTAGCAACGGCAATTTGACCCCGGTGAGGAGGCAGATAAAGGTGGACATGAGCATGGTCTCCGCCTTGGTGGATAAGATGCGGAACGTTAGCACTGATCCGGTAAGCTGCGAGGATGATGCATTGTCTGGGAATAACAGCAATGTGATCACGCGGAATTATTTCGAACCAAGATCCCAGTCAAAGAAATACAATCCATCTCTCGTTGATGTCTCGAAAGAGATCCAGAATACGCTCGAGAACCCGGGTATCCGCACGAAAGCTCCAACCGCCATTGTCGCCAACAAAGCCGAGCCAGGTGTCCGGTGATATTTCAGCTCTAAAAATCATTCCGAATGTTAATTTTAAGTCAGTTCTTAGAAGCAGTTGATTTAAGTTCTAATTCTATTGTTCCCATTCTGAAATGATTTTTCCTAGTTTGCTTCTAATTCTGAAATAATTTTAGTTGGAATTCAATGTCTGGCATGATTTCAGTTTAAGATTCAAGATTTTCTGTAGAAGTATTTTTTCTGATTCAGCTCCTAATTAACAGTGCAAAAACTCAACGACTGCTAAGTACTGTTTGCTGACAACCCATCTCTAATTACCTGGTGCATCTATATTTATAACACACACAATCATACATGCCTTGCCTGTGAGGTTTCTATCATATTTAAATGTATTCACGCTTACACTTGTTTTCTTAAATATTTTTTTCTTATTTGACAGAAATCTTAATCGCTTCGCATCTTAACCGGTCAATATGTCATTACGTTCCGTACATGGCTGACCAACTGACCCTGTTAGCAGGACTTTGGTCCCTGTCTCTACCCCTTTGTTCTTCAGTTTGTTTAAAAAAATCGTTTACTATATTTATTTCCCACTTTTATTATATCACTCCTCCAAGCTCTCTGCTCAGAGGCGCTCCCGACTACAGCGCTGACACTGAATCAGTGTTTCACGCCTAAGCGCACTAGCAATTGAGAGTGAATGATTTGCTCAATGTCTCTACGCTGCGGCAGCTTGAGGTGGTTTTGTTCCTTGGACCCTCTGGCTCCAAGGCACCGTGCCCCACAATATTTTGATATATGTATATGTTGATAACTCTATACATGAAACAATAAAATCTATTGTTATGGTTATAGGTATTGCAAGCAAACCACCTTCTGGGGCCGCGGAGAGACTGGTGTCTGGACTTGGTCCTCGCAACCAGCTCATCAGTCAGGAGAAGTTAAGACGGATGCCCGTCACCAACACGCTCACTGGCTCCCCATTCCCCACGAAACCGCTCACCACTCAAGACCTCGGTCACATCGTTGCGAATCCACCACGGCCCCTTCCACCTGCTCCGCTGCGGCAGAACGCGTCTGGAGCACTGGTGGAAAGAGCGGCACGTCCTTCCAGCCAGAAGCCAAGGACTGTCGTGGTGGCGGACAATGGGAGTCAGTCTTCCAGCTGCGTGGATACAGCGGAAGAGGAAAACAGCTTACTTGGAAAGCAAGTATCCTGGAAATTTTGGGGGGTTAATAGTTGTGGGGTAGGTGACAGTATGTAGTAAGATATTTTACTCAATTATTATTGGTTATGTTATTCATGTAGGTTGTAGTAATGGAAATTATAGTTATTATAATAATTGTAATGATGATAAAAACGTTTGTGTTGATAATAATTATCATGATGATGTGATTATGGTATCTAATAATAGATTAATAGTAATTATGATGATGATATTGATGATAATTGCAGTTTTACAATTTCAGCTTGCAACTTGTTCCTGGGGATCATATTTACTACAGATAGATGATGATGATGGTGGTGGTGGTGGTGGTGATGATGACGACGATGATGATGATGACGACGACGATGACGACGATGATGATGGCGACGCCAATATTCTAAAGAGAACTATTTGCCTTTAAGCCAAATGCCTTTTTGAGATAGTCCCCAGAAATGCTTCATAGTAATAATTGCTAAATAAAATATTGCAGAAGATGATTATGACGATTTTAATGTATAATCTAAGAATTGGTTTGTCGCTGTGAATGATGTTGTAGTAATGATACGGAGTTTGACAGTGTGGATGATGAAGATGGTTCGGATGATTTGAACAGCTATCTATCGGATGAAGAGTCATCTCATGGTATGTGTTGTGCATTAAGCATGTCCATTGTTACATCTATAATGATGATGATGATGATGATGATGATGATGATGATAATGGTAATGATGGTGATGATGGTGATGATGATGATGATGATGATGACGATGCCGATGATGATGATGATGATGATGATGTTGACGACGATGATGATGATGATGATGATGTTGACGACGATGATGATGATGATGATGATAATGGTAATGATGGTGATGATGATGATGATGATGATGTTGACGACGATGATGATGATGATGATGATAATGGTAATGATGGTGATGATGATGATGATGATGATGTTGACGACGATGATGCTGACGACGATGTTGCTGACGACGATGATGATGATGATGACAACAACGACGATGATGATGACGCTTTTCCGGATTAGAACCTCATCAAATTCACTCCCATTTGCATCTTCTTCCGTCTTTCCAGGCACCAGTTACAGTTCTCCGAGTCCGACGATCCAGAGCCGCGCTCGCAGCTGCGCCGCCAAGATTCCCGCCAAGTCCTCCGTCGTCGCCAGGCGTAACCATGACAACGACCTTCCTGGTCGGAAGATTTCGACCGGGTCAAAGTCCGCTGGCACCCGACCAAGTCCAGCCACCACGTCGATCCTTCTGAGCGAGCCGTGCTCCTCTGGGAGGGTCGGCTCCCCCTGCTCGTCGTCATCGCTGGGAGAACCTCAGCCGTCCCTCACTGACAGTCTCTTCTCAAACATCCCACCGACCATCAACTTTGTACTCCACGGACAGAAAGGTGAGGAGAGCGATTGGATGTTGAAGTTGGAAGGTCAGAGGTTGAGGTTAAAGGTTGAGGTCAAGGGTTGAGATGAGAGGTTGGAGGTCGAGGTTAAAAGTTGAGCTTTAGAGTTTGATGTCAATGGTTGAGGTAAGAGTTTGAGGTTGGAGGCAGAGCTTTCTTTTGTCTGTAATTTTTTTCGATGCGTAGAAATAATTATCGTGAATTTTATAGATTTTATTTTATTGTTGTAAATATTATCTTGGAGATTGATTTTATTAGAGGTAATATTTCATAACATACAATATATTTTCATCATCTTTGGAATGTGCTTTGGCCTTCTGTTCGTTCTGCAATTATTGTGTCTGGCAGTCTCACTTCTTCTTCCTGCTTTCTTCTCGCAGGGCCTTGTTGCACTTTGGTAGCACTTCAGAACGGTTCAGCCTACTTAGAGGCACTTTACAAATGCTCAAGTGACAGCACAATATTTCAGTTTATGCAATAATTATAGAATTTAAAAAAAATTGAGCTATAATGTTCTTACAATCGTTTCTCTTATGATCAATTATTGATCATTCTCATAAAAAAATTATTTTCCTAGCTTTATTTTGCTTACTTGTTGTTATATCATCTGTTGGCCGCTATAGAACCATTGATTGATTGATTGATTAATTAATTGGTTAATTGGTTGATTGTGATCTTCTTAACTATACTGGTACTTTCAATCATCATTTGTTTCTTTTGTTTTTCTTTCGTCAGTGGAGCCATTGCCGGGTGAGTTTCGACGATTGTTGAAATGGCGAATAAGTCCAATCACACCGAACATCGTTAAGCAATGCATCGCAAGATCTGGATTCAAACCCACCTTCAGTCAGTTACTGCCGATTTGTCCATCTTCAAATATCTTCTAACTTTCAACAATGATATTTGTTTTATTATTATTATTATTTATTTTTTTTAATTATTATTATTTTTACTATTATTATTATTATTATTATTATGATTTCAAAGGTGTTCAAAAAGAGCACATTTTAATTTTTTAATTTAATTTTAATTTTTTAATTTAAATTTAAATTTGTATTATTATTATTATTATTATGGATATTTTATATAGCGCCTCTTCAGAAGTGCTCCCAACCCAGCTTCGGCTAGATTAATACAGTTATGAGATTGTTAAGGGACAGAGTGGAGTGGCCGTTGGGCATTAAGTGTAACACGTACGTTGGAGGCCATTCCAGGTTGTAGGACCAGTGACCATGAATGAACAGCGTTGTCGGATAGTCCTGATAGTTGGCCTTGATGAACATAATATGATCCCAGCACAGCTACGGCAAAGCAAATTAGATTTTTTCAGCATCTTGTAAAATTTATCAAATTGGTATTGTTTCTAGGGAGTGTCCAACAGAATAATTGTATGACATTTTTGCTCTGGAGATTAACATGGGACTGGAAGTCTGTCTTTATATGCTTAGTCCGAGAAATGATATTTCGAATACTTTATATGCATGAATAATAATAACATTATTTATATAAACAATAATAATAGTAATAGTAGTAACGGTAATAATACTATTACTATTAGTAGTAATAGCAAGAATAGTAATAATAATAATAGTAATAATAATAATAGTAGTAGTAATAATAATAGTAATAATAATAGTAATAATAATAATAATTATAATAGCAGTAATGATTACTAGGCCTAATAATAATAATAATAAATGCAATAACAACAACAATAAAATAAAAATTAAATGCATCCGGTTTGTGTAATTTTTTCAATGTCTCTGTTTGTTTGTTGTCTGCATAATATATACAGAGTCTCATACGTGGCTGGGCTACTGGGGCAAACACATGAAACCTCCTGGCTTCAAGACGATTCGTGACTATCAAAAGGTCAGTTAGTACAACTGAGCTCGTTCTAATCACAATTGCCATCATCATCGTCATCATCAGCATCATCATCATAATCATAATCATCATCATCACCATCAGCATCATCGCCATCACATCATCATCATCATCATCATCGTCATCATCATCATCGTCGTCATCATCATCATCATCATCATCATCGTCATCATCATCACCATCATGAGTAACATCTGTGTGCATATGTGTATGCTTCCCTGAATATGTCTGGACCAGTTACATTTCTATAGCTCCTATTACTTTGCTCTCAGAACAAATCAAGACAGGGATTTAGATTCCAATCTGTTCCACCGAACAACCGTATTCCACTTTTCCATGTTCCAATCCGTATCTTCTTTTTCCAGATGAACCATTTTCCAGGCACCTTCCAGCTGGGACGGAAGGACCGGCTGTGGCGCAACCTCTCGCGGATCCTCTCACGGTTCGGAAAGAAAGAGTTTGACTTCTTTCCGCAGACCTACATCCTTCCGGCCGATCTCTCCAGCCTCAAAGCGATCTTCGAAGACTCGGGCAAAACGAAGTGGATCATTAAACCGGTATTTTAACCAATATCTCGATTGTTATCTCGATTGTTATCACGATTGTTATCTCGATTGTTATCTCGATTGTTATCGCGATTGTTATCGCGATTGTTATCTCGATTGTTATCGCGATTGTTATCTCGATTGTTATCGCGATTGTTATCTCGATTGTTATCGCGATTGTTATCTCGATTGTTACGTTATGTGATGGTAAAGACGTTTTGTCATTTTTCCATGATGTTTGAGGTCATCTTATCATTTTCTTATGGTAGATATATTCCAGGCTTCCCTTGACGTTACCCTCCTTTGTTTATACTTTGGACTGGCACGACGACGAGAGTGGATGGACATAGTGGTGGAGTTTGTGTGGACGCTGGCGATATCTGGTGAATGATATGAGAAGTGTGGTGCTTAGCATAGGCGCAATCGCGTCCTAAAAGTTGGGGGGGACCAAATGAATCACGTCCTAAAAGTTGGAGGGGACCATAATGATAAAGTCAATGGGACCACTCAAAAGTTGGGGGGACGCGTCCCGTGGGTCCCATAGGGTGGTTGCGCCTATGGTGCTTAGTGGTAGTGATAGAAGTAGTTGTATTATCAGTAGTAGCAGTAGTGTTGGTGATGGTAGTAATTGTGGTAGTTGTAATGATGATGATAATAACAATAATAATGGTGGTGATGATATGATGTTAGTGATGATGGTGATGTTGGTGGTGATGATTATGATGATAATGATGATATGATAATGATGATGGTGGTGGTAGTGGTGGTAGTGGTGGTGGTGATGGTAATGGTGAAGATGGTGATAACGACGACTAGATTTGATATTGATCATGATTGTAGAGATTACGATGATAATGATGATTGTAGAGATGATGATGATGATGATGATTGTAGAGATTATGATGATAATGATGATTGTAGAGATGATGATGATGATGACAGATATGCTGGTGTTGATGATGACGACGATTGCAATGATGATGTTGATAATTATAATAACAGTAGTGATGGTGTATTTCCTGTCCACTGCAGCCTGCGTCTGCACGTGGTATCGGCATTCAAGTGGTACATAAGTGGAGTGAGATTCCAAAGAATCGTCCGGTCATTGTCCAGCGCTACCTTGCTCATCCCTACCTCATCAACGACAGTAAATTCGATCTCCGTATTTACGTCTACGTTACGAGCTTCGATCCGCTGCGGATTTACGTTTACGAGGACGGCCTGGCACGGTTTGCTTCCGTAAAGTAAGTTGGCATGACTGTAACGTTAGTTTGTTTGTATGTGCTCTTGTTATAGCGCCCCTTCAAGCACTCTACTCAGAGGCGCTCCCGACTGCAGAGCGGACACTGCATCGGAGTTTCACGCCAAAGCGCTGAGCAGTTGCGAGTGGAGGACTTGCCCAAGGTCCCTATGCGACGACTTGAGGTGGATTCGAACCTAGAACCTTCCAGCTTCAAGGCAACGATGCCACCACTACACCACCGCGCCCCACAGTTACTTCAGTGGTACCGTAAAGTTTCGTGTGAGGTAATGTAAAGTCATTTGAAAGGTACTATATTTAAAGTGCTACTTGAGACTGATCATAAACTTGCTTGAGGTACTGTAAAGTTAGGGTGCTAGAGTAACTTTACGGTACACCTCTAGCATCCTAACTTTACAGTACCTTGCGCAAGTCCTTCGCAACCGTAATTACAATTACAGACTATTGTTATTGTCATTAAATCTGATGTGCAATAACAGACTATTGCTATTGTCATTAAAATTCATGATGTCACAGTTACTACTAATAATAATAATCTTCCTTTATTCAAGAATCCAGTTGGCAATAGTCTGTTATTGAACATCTGTTTCCAGGTATTCCTATTCACTGAAGAATCTTCACAACCGTTTCATGCATCTGACGAACTACAGCATCAACAAACGCAACGCTGATTACGAATCGAATTCAGACGAGGACGTCTGCCAGGGACACAAGTGGTAATGTAAATTATTGTAACTGAAAGTCTTGTAATCGTAAATGTAGGTGTATAATGTTATTGCAATTTAACATGTAATTGTAAATGTAATAAATGTAAGTAATGTAAGTGTAATCAATATAAGTAAAGGAAGTGTAATTGTAATCAATGTAAGTAATGGAAGTGTAATTGTAATAAATGTAAGTAATGGAAGTGTTATTGTAATCAATGTAAGTAATGGAAGTGTAAATGTATTTGTATTGAGCATGTAGTTTCAAATGTCCGTTGGAGGAGAAAGTGGCTGCTGGACAGGGGTGGGGTGTGGTGAGGGGAATTGATGTCTATAAACATGAAGTTGCTTGTGTTCATACTAGTATTTGAACCTCTAATTGTAATTGTTGTCGTAATTGTAATCGTACATTTATGTATGTGTAGCTTATCCGCATGAACAGGTTGCTTGCTCATGCTCATGTTGATTGAATGACCCACGTTTGATTGATTGATTGATTGATTGATTGATCGACGGACTGATGATTTGTTCATGCTTTTAATGATTGACTGACTGAATGACTCAGTGATTGATTGATTGATTGATTGACTGACTGACATTGAACCGATTGAAGTCTTATTTCGATCATTACATTACAGGTCGTTGAAAGCTCTCTGGCTTTACATGCAGAGCAAAGGAGTCGCCATTCAACCGATTTGGGTGAAGATAAAAGACCTAGTCATCAAGACAATCATCAGGTTTGACTTATTTCATGTTTATAGATATCAATTCCCCTCACCACACCCCTTCCCCAACAAACCTATCGCATTTTCTGACCATGTCTTGTTCTTCATTTATAGCACAACAGAGTCTGTCTGCTGTACAATGTAAGTAGGAGGATCTGATGGTGAGGGCAAGGAGTAGTTAAGGCAGACTTGTACATATAAGCTTAGGCCGAGAAACAGACGTTGTCCATATACATACAATCATTCATACCTTTTACCTATACAAGTATACATACACATTTACCTAGCTCGTGATTGCCGTAAATATAAATAATACATATTAATGATAATTTTCTGTTCATCTCAACACACAAACACACACACACACACATTTATCTAACTGATCATCTCTTGTGTGTCATGTTCTTCATCATTTACAGCACAGAGTCGATCATCAACAGCATGGTTAAAGCGAACGTACGTAAGCGTTACTCTTGTCACGAGTTGTTTGGATTCGATGTTCTGCTCGACGACAAACTCAAACCGTGGCTCATCGAAGTCAACATCTCACCCAGGTCGGCAAAGAAATTCTTCTGCGTTAATTTTTATGCTGCAGTACACACAGTCTATTGTAAATCTGACTGCATTGAGTTTTCAAGTTATGCGACTTCAGATTGGAGTGAGTCGATGAGTAACTCGCTTTCAGATTGGAGTCGATGAGCTACTCAACTTTGGATTAGAGTTGATGAGTTACGTGACTTCAAATTGGAGTCGATGAGTAACTCGCTTTCAGATTGGAGTCGATGAGCTACTCAACTTTAGATTTAGAGTTGTTGAGTTACGATGTGACTTCAGATTGGAGTCGATGAATTACATGACATACGAATTTAATATTAAAACTTTACTAAAGTACTTCTCTTGATTCGTAAAAAACGTCTGGACAAGCCTTCTACATATAGATCGCATCAAGGAACAAAGTACTCATGTTTGTTTGTTTGTTTGTATGTGCACTTGTTATTGCACTACTTCAACGTTTTACTCGGAAGTGCCCCCAACTGCAGCGTGGACACTGCATCGGAGTTTCACGCCGAAGCGCTAAGCAATTGCGATTGAAGGAAGGACTTGCTCAAGGTCCCTACGCGGCGACTTGAGGTGGATTCGAACCTGTAACCCTCTGGTTGCAAGGCAGCGAACATGCCCACTACACCACCGCGCCTCACAATATGACTTCTGATATGCGTCTACGAAGCAAAGGAACAGTTTCGGTTTACGACACAGTGTGGTAATAAAGATAATTAGCGACACCCTCCTCCTCTATTCAAGCTTGGGACTGGCATCGTTAAAGTGCGAGCAGTAGCGGAGCCACTGAGTTACAAAGAGTTATCTGTGGGACGCTCACCAACTGATCATCATTAATCAGTAGTTTAACAATTATTTATAGTGTTGGCAAACGTAATTAAAAAGGTGTCTAAAAATCCACTGTTCAAAGGCGGTTATAGACTTTTCAGTTTAACGACACGGTGTGGTAACAAAGATCATTAGCGTCACCCTCCTCCTTCATTCAGTCTTGGGACTGGCACTACCAATTTGCCAAAGTGGAAGGAGTGGCGGACTTAAAAGAAGCAAAAGTCAAAGTGAGGTTAATATACAGCAAGCGAAAGAAGTTGGCTTATCTTAGGTAACATGGTAAGCACTGAGCAATTGCGAGTGAAGGACTTGCCCAAGGTCTCTACGTGGTGACCTGAGGTGGATTCGAACCTGCAACCCTTCAGCTGCAAAGCAACGTGCATACCCACTACACCACCGCGTCCCATGTGATGTGAATGTAATAATACGTGTTGTTGTTGTTGTACGTTGTGTGTTGCAGTTTACATTCGAACTCGCAGCTCGACATCAACGTGAAAGGTGGAATGATTCGTGATCTCTTCAATCTCGCCGGATTCATGATTCCCGAGAAGAACGACGTACTGGCGAATCCAGGTCCTGCACCAGACCTCAGGTACCACACAAACAAATGCATATACAAATATATCTACATATATATATATATATATATATCTAGACATATAATATATATATATATATATATATATATATATAGTATAGTATAGTATCAATCAATCGTAATTTATATAGCGCCCCTTCAAGATACCTACTCAGAGGCGCTCCTGACCGAGATCAAGTGAAAAAAGCAATGTGGCTGTTGTCATGTTTGCATATATTATTTTTATTTTGTGGTTGTTTCCATAATGGCATCTTTACTTACCATGTGTTTCTGTTGCCATGGTAGCATCTATTCTCACAATGTTTCTGTTGCCATGGTAGCACCTATGAACCGTCCAATGACGTCTGCCTTGACCGTCGTCTCTGGGCCAATCAGAAGTCGGCCGATGAGAAGGCAAAGCATCTCTACTACACACAGAGGCACTCGGATGAGGTATCTTACTTACCTGAACACGCTATTTAAGCATTTTTGAGGCGTATTTTTTTAAAGAGGAGCCACCGTATAAAATTTCAATTTGGATTATCCAGCGGATTACAAGTTTTGTTTGTAATGTAAGTTAAAGTCCCTGCAAATTATGTCTTGGACTACTTTTAAAGTAAGTATGTAGGGAAGTATGTAAGGAAGTAAGTATATATGTAAGGAAGTATGTAAGGAAGTAAGTAAGTATGTGTGTTCTTTATTGAACCGCCTGCTTGTGGTGCTATAGAAGTTAGTGGATCAGATTAAATCACAGGTATGGTATCTGTTAGATTAGATTAGAAGTATGGTATCTTTGAGTCTTCATGACTCATGCAAAGCTTTGCTTTTGCTGTGGTTGGCCCGTCGGTATGGAAAGTCTTCTCTTGAGCTGCATCTGTTTTCTATCTAGGTCACTCTCTGACACATTCTATAAACACTTGAAAACTTTTTTGCCGTGCTAGAGTCGGGAGCGCTTCTAAGTGGTCACCTTGAAGAAGCGCTATATAAATTTTGGAATGAATGAATAGTTTTTATATTTCATTCTACTGTGTATTTTTTGGTAATCTAATTTTGAAGAATATTCTTACTTACTGGCCTACTTACTTGCCTACTTACGTACTTACTTACTAACTTACTTTCTTGCTGTCATTAAGCTCCATCTCTCTCTTTTCCATTTCCTTTTTCCAGCAGGTCCAGGCGACCATCTTGGACATCCTGACTCCGGACGACATCCGGATGCTCAGGGAGACCGTCGACGAAAATAGCCGGCGCGGGGATTTCCAGCGGGTTTTTCCAGGTCCCACGTCGCAGCCGTACCACGCGTTCTTTGAGCAGCCGAGGTACTACAACCTTCTTCTTCAGGCGTGGTGCAACAGATATCCGATGACAGAAACCAGAGGTCAGCACTGTTTCAGCTATGTTTGAATTTCTACACTAACGGTGTCTTTTGGCCAAGGGTGTCCATGGGCCTGGGTTTCTGGGTTTTCAATGGATCAGGGTGTTGATGGGCCAGGGTGTAAATGAGCCATGGGTGTCAGTGGGCCAGAGGTGTCAATGGGCTAGGGGTGTCAATGGGTCAGTGGTGTCAATGGGAGAGAGAGGTGTCAATTGACCAGGGGTGTCAGTGGGCCAAGGGTGTCCATGGGCCTGGGGTGTCAATGGGTCAGTGGTGTCAACGGGAGAGAGAGGTGTCAATGGGCCAGAGGTGTCATTGGGCCTGGGTTATCCGCAGTGTCTAAAGTGTGGAAAAATAAGTGCCTGGACGCCCCTTGTCTCTCCTAAAGAAGTGCCTGGACGCCCCTTATATTTCCAGTCTGTGTTCGCCAATAAGTGGCTGGACGGAGTTCAGATTTTAGAACAAGTGCATGGACGCCGTCCATGACCGTCCAGGCACACTTTAAGCCCTGGTTATCCGCATGGGCGGAGTTTATCACGGGCTAGGGGGGCTAAGTCCCCCAAGTAGCCCCACAGTGGTTTTACCGTGTAAACGGTCAATTTTTTTTTCGGGCTTAACCCCCCAGCACTTTCAACTGATGACTAATAAAAAGGTCATCAACTTTTTCGGCCGGGAAATACATAGTAAGTTTCGCGAGATTTTAACTTGACGACTAAAAAAATAGGTCATCAACTTTTTTCCGGCCGAAACGATTTTTTTTTCCGTCGCTGCGACTTCTGGACCAAGTTTTTATCCACCCCAAAAACGCAAACCAAACTCTCCACCCATGGTTATCCGTGGATTGGGTTGTCAATGGACCAGGGTTGTCATTGGGCTGACCGACGAGTCATTTCTGGCCAGCCTATGTTTTTTTTAGTCCCCAAAGTCTTGAATAGAGACTACACAATTTGAGAATAAAAATCACCCATGCTCAGAACAGGATCTACAATGTGTTTCATTAAAGTCTTATATAGTTCTTATGCGCTTTGTTTTAACATTGAAGTGTGTTCTTCATCTTCGATCTTTAGGTATTTCAATGCTCGAGTCGTACTGTAGAAAGGAAATTCACTTACAGAGCCCAACGTCCAACCCAAAACATCAGGTTTCTTTCAAGTCTTGTTCTTCATTATTGTTGTTTATATTATTATTGTTGTTATTATTATTATTGTTGTTAATATTATTATTGTTGTTAATATTATTATTGTTCTTAATATTATTATTGTTGTTAATATTATTATTATTGTTCTTAAAATTATTATTGTTGTTAATTATTAATTGTTTCCTAGGATTTTCTTATAATTGTTGTTAATGTGTATACTGTTGCATCATCGTTTTTAATTTCTTAAAGTTGGTTTCGCTTTCATTTCTCAAAGTTTCAGTTTCATTTTCCAGAGTTTCAGTTTCATTTCCAAAGTTTCGATTTCATTTTCAGTGGGTTGCTCCAACGCTGAACAGTTTTACGAAGGACATAAGAATTGCCGGATCAACGCCGACAGCTAGCCAAGCTAGGTAATGTCAACTTTCTTGGTCCTGTTATTTTTCATTACATCAATATTTTTTCTAATTAGTTAACTCATCGACTTTATAATTAATTGATTAAAATTAACAATAGTTTTGTTTGTAGCAATTTGTTTGGTAACAATGTTACAGTAGCATTGTTATATTGATGTTGATGTTTTATTAATTAATCGGTAACTTTACTAATACTGTTAATTATTTTAAGGTCCAGCCAAAATTTTGCCACAAATGCTTGGTTGAGATATTTGTGATTGATGAATTCCCAGTAATAAGGAAGGCGCTATATAAATGTTTTCATTCATTAAGAAGCCATGTTGAACGGCCATTTTTGACGTGAGTGCAGCATTTGATAGAGTGGACCATGATATTCTCCTGAAGCAACTCTCTACCTCTTTTGGCCTTGTTGGGCTCACCTCCTATCTTCGGGACCAAAGCATTGTGACTTGTGGATATGCAAGGTAGTCCTGCTCCATTTGGTTTGCCACAGGGTTCTGTTATTTCTGGGTCATTTGTTTACATTATCTGCACTGCAGACCAGTGATGTGGTCTCGAGACCGCGGTCTTGGTCTCGAGACTGTCTCGAGACCAGAAAATTGCGGTCTTGGTCTTGGTCTTGAATGAGGCGGTCTTGGTCTTGGTCTTGAAGGTCCGGTCTTGGTCTTGGTCTTGAAGGTACGGTCTTGGTCTTGATCTTGAAGGCAAAAAAGGAATGTCATAAGAATTTTTCGTGAAGGAAAAGACAGCAAATTTTAAAATTTTAATCATCGGGCGACTAAAAAAAGGTTCGTCAGAAATTTCAAGCCGGAAAATTGGAAAAATCCATGTATTTTTCAGAGAAATCATCAATCTAGCCTTTTTTCGACCGGTCTTGGTCTTGGTACACTCGGTCTTGGTCTTGGTCTTGGAACACTCGGTCTTGGTCTTGGAACACTCGGTCTTGGTCTTGGTCTTGGATTTTTGGTCTTGTGCACAACACTGCTGCAGACATTGGTGGTGGTAATAGATACCGTACCTTTGATCTATGTATGTGCACTTGTTATGTATGTGCACTTGTTATAGCACCCCTTCAAGCCCTCGCAACTCAGAGGCGCTCCCGAATGCAGAGCGGACACTGCATCGGAGTTTCACGCTGAAGCGCTGAGCAATTGTGAGTGAAGAACTTGCCCAAGGTCCCTACGCGGCGAGGTGAATTCGAACCTCGAACCTTCCGGCTTCAAGGCAACGACGCCACCACTACACCACCGCGTCTCCATGGATGATCTCCTTCTTACTTCTTCATTCCTGATCTTATCACTCCAGGTGATCTTCAGTATCCTTCTCAGCCAACGATGATGTGGCGCTTCCAGTTTTTTCATATTGGCTTTTATCATAGACCATGTCTCTGCCCCATACACAGTGGTTAAAGTGGTTTGGGTGAGCAGTGGGAACGCTGAATGTGAGCAGTGGGAACGCTGATGAAGAATTGCATTGAAATGCATGTGTTTTGGAGTTCTATCGTGATGAGCAGTGGGAACGCAAGCCAAAAATTTCGAGAGCAGTGGGAACGCCGTTCCCACGCGTTCCCACCGACTTTAGACCCTGCCCATACAGCAATGTTGTGTCTGTGTCGTTTCTGTTGCGGTAATTTGTTTTACCCGGGAGGGCTGCAAACCCTCCGAGGAACCCTCCTCCTTTACCCGGGCTTGGGATCGGCACAGGTTCCATAGCAGGAACCTGAGGCGGAGTTAGAATATTAACATAATATTATTTTTAAATTGGTAAATGTTTCCGATTTTCAGGCTTTCCGAATCGCCGTACGCTAGATGACAGAAGTCGCTCCAGAGCATCGTCATAGCAACCATTCAATGAGAATCCGTCTCCTACATGAAAACGACGGTTTGTGACTTCGTGTGTTAAAGCGAATTGGAAGTCGCGGGATGCGATCGTCCCTTCAGTCTGTGATACGACGAGTTTCGATCGACTTGCGATCGAACGGTTTAGGCAACAGCTGAGACTTGCAACAAGTGCGGTGCTCTCGAAAGTCTTGGAGCAAAAAAGGCACTACATAAATGACTTGGTAGATTACGTTACGTTCAACCTTGGTTTCAAATGTTTCACCAGATGTATATATATGTATATATGTGGTAAGAGGGGCATTTGTATAGCACCACTATTGAACCTACAACATTGGCTATGCAACTATCTAGGCAATTGATTGGGCGATTGGCTAGGCAATATTTTGTTTCTTGCCATTGAGTAGATGGCTGAACCAAGTTGTAATTGTAGTTGTAAATTTATATAGTGCTACTTTGATAGGTGCCTCGAGCTTTACAGCTTGAAGCCACGATCAGAAAGAACGTTCTTTTCAAGTGACTCGTTAATGGCCGATGTGGTCTGTAGAGGCGCTTATTTAAATGTTTGCATTCGATAAGAAGCCGGAGGCGTAACAAGTGACAGTATTGGTTTTTTTTTAACCAGATAACCTATTTTTTTGTAAAATCGGTGTGGCCGAGTCGTGGCTTGCAACCGGGCATCATCTTGTTGCAACAAAGTCTGGTAGCCAGACACAGGTTGTAAACAGTTTGTGTGACTGCTGAATGTATTGAACATCGTGTGTGTATATATATAATTTATATATTATATATAATTTATGTATATCTAATCATATATATTTATGTATATATATATATATATATATAATTTGCTGCATGTATATGTATATCATATTTTAATATTACTATTAAGATATTGATATACTACATCAGCGGTTCCCAACCCGTGGCCCGCGGGCCAAAAGTGGCCCGCCAGGCCTCAGAAAATGGCCCGCCAGGCCTCAGAAAATGACCCGTAGGTCTCAGAAAATGGCCCTCATCTCTCAAAGAATTATCAGAGATATTTGAAAAATTAACAATTTGGACAGGATAGAACACATTATTATTTTCTATTACAAATTAGTTTATTTTAAAGGTCGATAAATAACATCAAACATTATATTTTGAATCAATTATAACAATTTTATAAGCTTTTAGTTAATACAATTTTAACCTTGTGGCCCCCTAATGTCCTTCAACTAAGAAAAAGTGGCCCTCGTGTCCTCCAACTTAGAAAAAGTGGCCCTCAGGTCAAAAAAGGTTGGGAACCACTGTACTACATTAATTTTATACAACAATCTCTGGGTATATTTACTTGACTGCAGTTTTATTGAGCCATTAGTGAATGCTTGGAGCTATAGAAGTTGGTGTATTACAATTAAGCCCAAAGCGAATGGTTTGAGGTGAAGTGTACTTTTTACAATGAGTTTATCTTTTCTTTTCTTTTTTATTAAAAAATGTAGCTCGTGTCGACTTTAGAATGGGCTTAAATTTAAAAAATGAACAGGTAACTTTTTAGAGTTAATTGTTCTTTTAAACATAATGATGGAGATGATGCTATTGAGTGGGTTTCTGTCACAATCATACAGAGCTTCCTGCAGACAGGGCTTTAGTTCTGCTACCAGACACAATTTGAATATAATCAAATATTCAGCTACAGCCTTTGTCACAGATTAAAGTTTCTTGAATTCACGTTATGTAAAGTATATTTTACTTTCCAGTACATAGAGGAAAGTTACTGATATTTGAGCATCTTTGACTTAGGAATTTAGTAATTTATGTAGCTCTATCAAGTCAGAAACCCTTCTTCATGGACCAGACTGAAACACTCTTGTTGTAGAATTGTCGGGTGGTGCCTTGTGCAGTAGAGGTTACTAATTTGTATACTAATTTATGATAATGATAAGTATGGTAAAGGAAATGCAAGATCTAACGCATAACATCTTAAGAAACTGCTTTAACTATCTTGTGAATGTGAAATTGCTTCAAATGTTATTTAACATTGCCATTATTTTGTTTCCTACAGTGCAGATTAATGTTTAATTAGTACTTAACAGCTTTCTTACTTTTTAACACTAATAGTCATTTTTAGCATTTCAATTAAAGTAGGGAAAGAATTTCTTTGGTCAGTCTGTGAATACTTCTTGTCATCGTTTGCAGCATTAAGAAATACTTCTTTTTGGTACTGAAGAGTTACTATGTTTAGTATTTGTGGGAAGGTCTGTGAGCCTTAATGCTTAACTGAATTCTTGTTTGTTACTCAAGTAAATTATTATTATTATTGTTTGGAACAGACGGAGTGTTAATTGACATGGTACGTTTGTGAGATTTTCAGAGATGCTCTGACTGAATTTGTTTGTAATTCTGCTTCCCCCATGGTATATGCAAGCATGGTATATAGTACGGTATATGCATTGCCACAGGTTTTGTCTCTACATGTAATACTTGCTTTAAACTGGAGATTTATTTTATGATAGGAAACACTTTCTAGTAATTGAGTCTGTGTTGATGCTTCACATGATTTTGTCTCGTCACATAATGTTTCGTTATGCTGCTCAACATAACACAACATGTGTTAGGTTCATGTAGATCGTTAAGTGCCTTGGAACTGATGACTATTAAAACTAACCATATTACAAACAGCTTGGTGGGCTACGAACCAGTAAATATTATGAGAACATTTATATACCTTATTCCATAATTTTATTCAAGAAAATGTATATACCTTATTCCATAATTTTATTCAAGAAAATTTATATACCTTATTCCATAATTTTATTCAAGAAAATTTATTTACCTTATTCTATAATTTTATTCAAGAAAATTTATATACCTTATTCCATACTTTTATTCAAAAAATTTATATACCTTATTCCATAAATTTTATTCAAGAAAATTTATATACCTTATTCCATACTTTTATTCAAAAAATTTATATACCTTATTCCATACTTTTATTCAAAAAATTTATATACCTTATTCCATACTTTTATTCAAAAAATTTATATACCTTATTCCATACTTTTATTCAAAAAATTTATATACCTTATTCCATACTTTTATTAAAAAAATTCATATACCTTATTCCATAATTTTATTCAAGAAAATTTATATACCTTATTCCATACTTTTATTCAAAAAATTTATATACCTTATTCCATAATTTTATTCAAGAAAATTTATATACCTTATTCCATAATTTTATTCAAGAAAATTTATATACCTTATTCCATAATTTTATTCAAGAAAATTTATATACCTTATTCCATAATTTTATTCAAGAAAATTTATATACCTTATTCCATAATTTTATTCAAGAAAATTTATATACCTTATTCCATAATTTTATTAGACAGATTCCAATCATTTCCCATGTCACTAATTATTTCGCAACAATAATTTATTTCAAAACAGACCAGTATCCCAATTTCTGATCTTCAGAAATCCAATGATTTACAACCATCTCTAAACAAAAGCTCATTCCGCAATGGTCACATAAGGCAACGACTCAGTTTGCTCAAACTCTATGTTTACGATTTCTTCATGGACACAAAACTGGTAATAAAATCTTAAACCCAATTCTTTTCTCATATCCAGAAAATCCGAATTATTTGCATCTCAAGTCAAGAGCACTTCCTTCACACCACAAAAGGCTACAGTCATTTTCCAGTCGAGCAATTCACCATCTGCCAAGGTCCCTTGTACGCCATAAATTCATGTCCTTCATTTCAGCTTTTCCCGTTACATTTCGCCGCACTGCGATATTATAACCGGAATCTTTGGTTTGTTGTTCGGACCAGTCGGGATGTTTTCGATCTTTCGAAGAACAAGGAGTCCGTCGATGACCCGACCTAAAAATTTAACACAAACCATCGTTGACCTGCCCTAAATGTTCTTCCAAGCCAAGCAGAATATTGGGAAAGTTCTTAATATATGCTGTGAAAGTCCACATACAATCATACATACAACCATACGTGGTCAAATACATGGACCTTGAGCAAGGTCTTCATGCACAATTGCTCAGCAGTTTGTGGTGGTGTAGTGGTGGCGTCATTGCCTTGAAGCCGGAAGGTTCGAATCCACCTCAATTCGCCACGTAGGAACCTTGAGCAAGTCCTTCACTCGCAATTGCTTGGGCGCTTCGGCGTGAAACTCCGATGCAGTGTCCGCGCTGTATAGTCGGGAGCGCCTCTGAGTAGAGAGCTTGAAGGGGCGCTATAGAAATGTAGAAATAAATAAGAATAAATAAATAAATCATCTGTCATATGGTCACATCTGCACTTCTGATTATAAAGTTTATAAGTAGAATGTCAAATGCAGAACTGTATCGTACAAAATGATGTCATATTCGTATTCCGTTGTTATCCTCATCTTGCTCGTTGCGCTCTGCAGATTGACTTCATCTCTTTGTTCCCAAACTAGGACTACTCTCGACCAACATCGGGCGTTTGCTGGGGTTGGTCCATTCGTTTGGAATGGCGTTGCACCTTCGCCATTTAAAGCTAAACTAATGACTCGTATAAAATATTTCTTCATCACATCTGTATCACATTTCTTTAAATGCATTATAATGATGACAAAAGAATTATCTAATCTCAATAGCTTAGTATATAAACATAAAATAGGTCATCTTAAGTAATTTTTAAGAAATTGACTACACTCATCCGAAGATAAATTCAATAGACGTGGACAAAGACAATTTTAGGCATATGTATTCAAATTTCATCAATTGCTTTTTGTACCTAACAGCGGTGTGTGTCTATCACTTTTTCTCACCATTTAACAAATATAATAATAGTAATAAAAATTTCTTTTCTCCTGAGTTTCTGTGCTGGGAGTGCTTCTGAATAGTCATTCTGCAAGAGGTGCTATTGAAATCTCTAGATACAATATGATATTCTACATGAAAACTGATTTGAGATGAAACAGATTTGTCTCGTAACAAGGCGTGTTACGCTGATTTTTTGTAGTTTGCAGTGTATCTATTTTCTCACCAAAAACTACGTGTTTTCCGTCGAGAAAGTCGCATTTTGCGCACGTTATGAAGAACTGGCAGCCGTTTGTATCCTTCCCACTGTTTGCCTGTGTAAATGTTAAAAAAGTGAGTTATATCGTAATCGCATCATACATCTACATACCACCTCTGCAAGTAAAACAAATTAGAAGTCAGTAAACTAAGTTAAATTTTTAAAATCAGATATTATTAATAGGTCCTGTCCAGACTTATGATTTTTAAATTAGGTGATAGTGAAGTCCGTGAGGGATCCTGTATGCCCTGGGGCAAGAAAAAAAGTAATATTAGTAATAATAATAACATCAAAATCTATGTGTATTCAATGCTACGGCCTGGTCACTTTGCCTTTCACTCTGAAGATGATGCCCGGCACCAGACATTTATTCGACAATAATACTTTTCTCCACAATACCTTGAGGAATAACGTGCCTCATGGCAAACAATAACAATAAATAATAATACTTAACAATAATAATAATACTAATAATAACAATTAAACATGCACTTCTTTGTACGTCAAGGCCTCGAGACAATAGGTCCAATAAACACCATTGGCCTAAACTTTTATCAGATCTAGGTCGCATCCTGACGCTATCTAGACGAGATAAGATAATTTTCGATACGTCTCTTAACTCGTTCTTAAGTATCCGATGGTTGAAATCGGTAGCCTTTCGAGGCACCTTAGCCAAATCAGACCGTGGAAGCTATTCGTACTTTCATGCTCTTTTGGGAGAATAGCTAAGTACAGCGTTCATCCTGTTCATTGTTACTGATGCTGTTTGATGTCGAATATAACAAACAATAATAATAAATATAATTAATATCTACGACGATTAAGTGCCGTTCCAGATGTTTTATTCTGTTCTTAATTAATATTTAAGTCCCTGAGGGATCCTAAATGCCTCGGGGCATAAAAAAAACAGATTAAAAAAATAATAATAATAGTGATAGCGCAAATAACAGTAATAATGTTAATAATATGGGACCATGACACTAAACTGCTTTCTAAATTTATGATAACAACATTAAAAATAATAATGAAAAATGATGATAATAATAATAATAGCACTAATAAAAATATTTACTAATGGCTGACCATTGACAAAATTCCGGGGCCGTTGTGCTTCAGCTTGAAGTTCTCATCCGCAAACGGTCCACCATAAACGCTCGTCAGACCAGTTCCATCGTTCTACAATTGTTTCATACAAACCAGTTTCCCTTAAGACGTTAAAAACGAGGATGCATTACAACCGACTTAGAAACCAAAGTAACTTTAATATCATTATGGAATTAAGCTAAAGCCACAAGGCAGCCATTCATATGACGCAGCAGAAACAACGTGCTTTCAAAGTAATTTCAGTGCTTAAAATCAAATTTATATAACTGAAGGTTATAATTTAAATTCATATTAAATTACTAATAATGCGGTTTATAGGACTAATCAACAGCTTCGCGACTATGACGTCCGTCCGTTTGTCTACGTCGCTTTGCAGTCCACACCATCGACGTGGTCCACACCTTCTCTAAAAGTCTGTACAATCTTGTTTCCTGCTCTTTTTCTCTGCTCTCTCGATGTCACTGGGCAGCTCAACATAGGAAGCTCTGTCTAGTAATAGATATATAAATAAAGGTCATTGGCAAAAACAATGATTGACTTCAGTGAAACAGCAGCAAAAAATATTAGTCAGACAGAGAAATCTTAAATCCATATCATGACTTACCGGTACTTCCAAAATGAAAGCTGCTGCGTAATACGCAACCAAGACTAAAAAAGTTGACTTAACTCTTTCTGAATTTTTCTATCACAATAAAACTCACAGTTCTAAGTCAAATAAATTGCAAAAAATTGGGTTCATTTTTAAACAATAAATGCCAGAGGTACGTAGACTTCAGAACGGCGGGCGGACGAAACCTACGCTGACAAAGTCTCCGCCCTGAACCATGAAGTCCTTGATGACACGGTGGAATGTGCAGCGCTTGTAACCTATCGGAACGCCATCTTTCTTGTATTCACCAGTACACAGCTGCCTAAAAAAGACAAAAGGCCAAATGTTATTCATATTAATTGAGAAGACTTTCTGTTGCTCCATGAGTATCCATGGCCACCCCCAACACACACACACACACCCTCCCCAATCTCCACAGAAGGAAGTGCTCTTGGTTCCATTTGCACAAAAGCTACATCTACTTCCTGGGGCATTTTTTGTTCAACTCAAAACTGTACTCTCTGTCATTCTAGAGTTGGAAGCGCTTCTGAGTAGTCCCCTGGAAGAGGCGATAAATAAAATTTTTGAGCGAATGAGTGAAAAGCAAGTGCCACGCAAATATCAAGCCTGAAAAACTCTATAATATCAAAGGACAACAATTTATGAAGACAGAAAGCGAGACTAACTCAGTAGGAGTTGGATAATTAATTATACATCACAAAGCCATCCTTCCGATATTCAACAATTATACAGCGTCTTAACAAGGCCTGCAAACTTCTACGATTGAGGCTATTAAAATGTTTCACTATGAATCTGGAGTACAGATCCGTAATAATAATAATAATAATCTTTCTTTAATTTCAAATTGACACAACACAGTATGATTACAATTCATAGTATAAACAAGCAATTAGAGGAGTTGAATTTAACTCCGAAAAAAATGCATTCATCATGTCCTACAACTCAATTTACCAATCTTAACTGATATGAAATGTAAGGTTGAGTGGACCCATGGGGAAGGTAGTGAGAAGCTATTTGACATCCATGCGCTCTTTGTACCAGAGTGTTAACCATTACCATAAACCTAGTCTAAACTAAATTAAATTAAATATGATAAAATATCTTATATGAATATTATGAAAGGATGCCAAAAGTAAACAAAATATATACCTAAAATTTTCTGCTGTCCTTGGAACGACGTCTGCAAACAGTTCAAATTTTATTCGGCCGATTTCCTGCAAAGCAAAATAAAATAGTGCTGTAACATCTACCTAATTTGCCCATCAAAATGCCAGACCCACTCAAAATGATTAAAAAAAATGCAGATCTTGTTCTAAAAGTGATCTAAAAAAATTTTTAAATGGCAATCTATCGTAATGGCGATATCGATAATCGCTTCAGTGCCATACATTTATTTTGATGCTAACACACACACACACACACACAAACACAAACATATATATATATATATATATATATCATGCATAGTTTGCGTACAGTAGATGAGCAGACGCAAGGCCGTAGCCAAGATTTGATTTCGGGGGGTGTTTCACCAATTTCCCTTCCAGAAAAACTAATGACCTTTTCTTAATCATCCGGCCGAAATCTTCAGAAAATGTCGCCAATATTATTAATTGTGTTTTTTTACATTTTTCCATTTCGTGGGGTGTTTGCATGATTTTATTTCATGGTTTTTACATCATGTGCTCGTAAATGCATTCTATTATTTTTCACATTTTCCATTTCGGGGGGTGTTCAAACACCCAAAACACCCCCCTAGCTACGGCCTTGAGCAGACGTTAAGTTTATAAAATAAGCAGAACAAAATATATGTTGTGAAGAAGTACGAATCAATACGAAGTGAAAGCTGGCTTTGGAGGGTTTTGAGTAGTTTCCTCCCTTCTTGAGTTGAACAGCATTTCCAATGGTCATTTGCAATAATAAACCCGCTATAAATAAAATTTCTTAATTGCAGTATCGTCGTAAACTATTCAGGAAACAACTGGCACACCGAAACCCGTTCGTCGGCGGTCTTCATTCGGGACGATGAAACAATAGGTTATATTGGGCGAATATCGGGTACGTCTAAAGGAAAGAAAACCTAAGACAACGTGACAATGCGAGGTGATTGTAGTTAAGGTCAAATTTTTTCAACGACCAAACAGTTGCTTGCGGGTGCACTAATAACGCCTATTATCGCTCTCTCCACTTAAGCCAACAGGCTCTAGCTAAATCAGTGCAGTTCATGGATTTTAACTTCTTACTGTGCTTCCGACAGTTATGTCAAAGAAAACGATTGGGTTGTTAGGGTTCGGTTTATCTGGATTTGACATTTTAAAAATAAAATATCGTCCAATTAAAGAAACGTTTTCAGCGCGACCATTCGGTAAGTGAAATCCAGCTTAAGGCCGCCGGTCGGCATCGGATATAATGGTAAGTAAGCATGGGTATGACGTTAAACTGCAGCCGCGTCCTGGGTATGACGTTAAACTGCAGCCGGCAGGTCCTGGGCATGACGTGAATCTGCATCCGGCTATGGGTTAGCCTAAAACAACCCCCTGCTCCTGCAGGGTATGGGACGAGGTGGTTAGGCGGTATGTTCGCGAACCTACCTCAAGCCGCTGCGTAGCGACCTTGGACAAGTTGCTCACCCATAATTGTCTCAGAGGAAGGCAATGGCAAACCACCTCTGTATCCTGCCAAGAAAACCATCATGGCGAGAGGCGAAAGTCGCTTGTCATGATGGTCGCTAGGGCTCTACGAGCCGAAAGCACTAACTAACTAACTAACTAAGCATGTGTGCATTATTTTATTTAGTCGGCTGCAGACGCACTGCGGGTTCAATGGATAAGAACAGCCCAAACGTGTTCGATTACAAAACATTCAATTGATATGCAACGTCGAAATAAAGGAAATTGAGCTTGAGAGAGTAAGGAAAGCGCAGGACGGAGTCACGGAGATGCGGTGAGGATTAGGAAATACATTACTTTGTTTTGTCGATAGTCTTTTTTGATGTCGTATGTGAAGTTTCTATATGTGATACTTGTTCACCAGAGTGCTGTTTTGCAACTGGTTGCATTAAAGAATATACTTACTTACTTACTTACTTACTTACATAAATCCACTCCGCCTAAGACCTGCAGTGTCTACTTACTTACTCTCGTAAATTTTGGGGCAACATGACATCCTCGTTGATCTTCTGACTGTCGATGCCAAGACATTTTAAACACAGGACTCGAGACTCCTTTGACAAGTATTTAACGATTATAATTTACGGGTCCAGAAACCTTTCTTCTTGATTAGGCGTAGACCTAGGCCTACATAGCAAAAGTATCGGATTGCTGATGACTTCAACGTGCTAGAATGTGATGTCTTCTAAGAGCATTGTTGAAGTCATCAGCAATCCGATATCACATATACAAATACGAGAAACCTTTATATTTTTGCCCTCCCCCCCATTTTCGGGGCTGACCCCGTGGTCGGAATTTAGCGGAATTTGGATATGTTATTCAGCAAAAGATTCCGAACAGGAAACCGTTTTAAAGGCTTCTGAAGCAATTTTGCCTAGGTTGGCGGTATATTTGAGCTAGATTTCCTGGACTACAGACTATAGAACCCAGAATCGGGACTTCAGCCGATTACGAGTTCGAGCCTGCATGGTCTATTCTGTAACGCGCTGAATGATGAAACTTCCCAACATATGCGACATTTTCGAATGACTTTCCTTATTTAATAAAACGCTTCGTTGGAAAAGTGTAGCAAAATTCTTTTGATCATCTGCGACACATTTCTGCAGCAATTTCTCTCACAAAATAAAACGTCAACAGAGTAGACATTGTAGACAAACAAAATGGCGACTGCGCTGTTCCTCCTCTTCCCATTCCACCTCAATTGTTCCTTCCCATTCCTTTTCCTCTTCACCCTTCTCTTCATCTTTAATTGTCATCTCCGTCTTCCTCATCATCTTTTCCATCCTCCTCCTCCTCCTCCTCTTCTTGATCTTCCACCCACACCCACACCGTCCCCCTCCGCCTCCTCGTGACGTTTCATCGTCCGCTGCCAAGGCAACGTCGTCGTCGTCGTCGTCGTCGTCGTTTTCTAGCCCGAAGGAAGCCCAAGATGAATGGCTGAGGCGGAAGATCTGACGTTGGCTACAATTCAGCTTTCACGACCAATTTGCCCGAATGACGGAAGACGGGCGGTTGATGAATGGAGGCCGGAAGGATGGCTGCGGGAAATGATTGGCGGACAGAGGCGGATCCAGAGGGGCCAATCCGGCCATGCCCCCCCCCCAGTGTGAGAATTGTGGAAAAGTAACTGGGGGATTGGACAATTATCCACTTGGAATTGGGGGGTAAAAACAGACTTTACTATGGGGTTCTAAGAAAGACTGGGGGTTGAAACCCACAAACCCCGGCAATTCTCACCCTGCCCCCCCCCCCCAATTTAAAAAGTGCATGGGACGTGATCCCATTTGGTTTCAACAAGCATTAAATCAATGGCTTGCATAGATGCATAGTACGTCGACCAGATGACTGATAACTAAAAAAGGTCATCAGTTATTTTGGCACGGAAAATTGGATATATTTTTCAGACATTTCGATCAAATGACTAAAAAAGGTCATCAGAATTTGTCTGGCAAAGATCACCGAAAGTTTTGGCCCCACCCTTCGAAAATTTCTGTATCCGCCCCTGTTGGCGGATGAGTGGAGGGAGAGATGGATGAATGTATAGATGGAGAACAGGATGGATAGTTGTATGCATGTATGTATGTGTGGATGGATGGATGGATGGATGGATGGGTGGACGGATGGATGGATGGATGGATGGGTGGACGGATGGATGGATGGGTGGATGGATGGATGGATGATGGACTTTATGCAGCGCCAGATAAGCTGTTAAGCTCACAGAATGAAGAATCATTTTCGTCTTTCAATCCATTACATATGTTTCCCATTCGATCTTTTAACAACAACATAAAAATTTATTCATCCACATAAATTTCTTTTCATCCATGGATGACACTATACCAGCCGTTCATCCATTCATCCAACAATCCACCTTGCAATAAGACTGTTTCTGTCCATTAACCCGTTGAACCATTCATCATTAGACGTATTCATGACTCCTCTCATCCGTCCGTCCATCCATCCATCCATTCATCCTTACATCCATTCATCCATCCATCCATCCATTCGTCCAATTTATTTGTCATCATCATTTTACATAAATCCATCCATTTCATTCAGTCAGTCAGTCAATCAAACGGTCAAACAGATAGACAAACAGACCGACAAACAGACAGACAGACAGACAAACAGACAAACAAACAGACGGATAGACAGACATACAGACAGAAAGACAGACACTGGGATGGACGAGGATCAGGCCGGGGCAGCTGCATGCAGTGTATGACCATAGAGGACGCGCATCTGCATCGGATGCAAAAGACAGAGACAAACAAACAGACAAACAGACAGACAGACGGACACAGACAGACCAAACGACAAAGGACTTTTACGGCGGAAACCGGAAGTGATGATGGATAGGAGAAGAAGAGGATGATGGGGAAAATGGTAGCAACGAGAAATAGGAAACACCCTCCCTCTTCTCAGCTGCAGCAACAGCAACAGCATCATCTGTTGCAAGCAGCAGCAGCAGCAGCAACCACCTCAACCAGCTCAAGTGATGGACCGCATCTCTTTACAATGCACGTCACCGATGACAATAGCTGTTCAGCTGCAGTTTCATAAAATGCTTTGCTCACAGACGCGGTGACTTTGTTAAGTTTTACGACGGTGGGTACTTACTTACTTACTCGCTTGCTCATTCACTCACTCATTCAATAATTCACTCTGTCGTTCATTCGTTCATTCATTCGTTCATTCATTCAATAATTCATTCATTCATTCATGTTTTTATTCATTCATTTATTCGTTCATTTATTCAGTCATTCTTTAGTTAATTGAATCAATTATCAAGTCATTCATTCGTTAATTCATTCATTCACTCATTCATTTACTGGCTACTTCGCTCATTCATTCATTCATTCGCTCATTCATGTATTTATTCATGTATTTCTTCATTCATTTATTGGTTCATTTGTTCAGTCATTCTTTAGTTAATTAATTCAATGATTAATTCATTCATTCGTTAATTCGTTAATTCATTCATTCGTTCATTCATTCATTTACTCGCTACTTCACTCATTCATTAATTCACTCATTTATGAATTCATTCATTCATTCATTCATTCATTCACTATCGGTTCTTTCGTTCATCCATTTCCTTATACTTTAATTCAGTCGTTCATTCACTTAACATTCATTTTTTATTCACCAATATTTATTCATTTTTTCCTTCGTTCATTCATCACACTCATCGTCAGTAGCCTAAGTGTTTTCTTTATTCGAAACAGTTGACAAAAATGCAACCTCGGTGCACATACACTTAAACTAACAGTTTCAAAAGTTGTAGCCTAAAATAATAATGGAATAAGTACAGTTTGAAAATTGTTGAAAAATACATGGGACAGGTCAGAGGCTGATTTTCAGAGATTTTTTAGGAGTTGCGTTATGTGCAACTTGGTCATGGAGTCTTTAGTGAATACATTATGGTGGTTAAACCCTCTCAAACTCCCCCCCCCCAATTTCTGACCCTGAATTGATATTTCGTACGTTGACTCTTTCTTTCTTAGAGAGGAAGCGAAATGCTGATCACAACGCTTTTAAGATTTGCTTGTCACGAGCATCATGAGCATCATGAGTCGGTGGTTGCCCATCATGAGCAGCGTTTCTTCCTTCTTGTCCTGCCTCTCCTTCTGCTGTCTGGTGTCGTCATTCACGGAGGTAAACCAACCTTGATATACATATACATGTATTTACATACTTATATTTTATTATGATTAATTTAATTGATTATACATAAACGTATAATTAGAGAAAAAGAGTGACAGACAGATAGACAGACAGAGATAGAGACGGAGAGAACTTGAGTGATGGAGAGGATGTAAGGAAGTAACAGAAGAAAGAAAGAAAAAGAGAGAAGGAATGGATGGATGGATTGATTGATGGATGGATGGACGGATGTATGGACGGACGGACAGACGGGCGGATGGATGGATAGAAAGAACGAAGGAAAGAATGAAGACATGAAGAAGAGTATAGGAAGACGTAACAGAAGAATGGCTGAATAATGGAAAGATGGTAAGATGAAAGAAGGAAGAAAGGAGGCTGGGGAGGGAGGAAACAATTAAGCGCGAGAATCGTTTCTATGCGTGACGTTGCATGACACGTGTCAGTTCGTTGAACTAATAGGAAATGTCTGGATGAGATTGAATCGATAGGAGAGGGAGGACGAGGAGGAATAAGAGGGACGAGCAAGAGGAGGAGGATGAGGAAGAGGAGAAGCAAGAGGAGGAGGGGGAGGAGGAGGAGGAGGAGGAACAAAAATAGAAGACGCTATAGCGTGTAATTATATCTTCTCTGCAACCTCTGTTACAGTACGTCACTAATATCCTAAGGTATTCTACTTGGCCACACTCGTTTTCGAAGACCAATTGCATGATGTTTGGTCGCAGGGCTCCACAGCGGTGAATACTGCGACACGGAAGTGTTCCGAGCCGAGTGTCCAGACGGAGAAGTCATTCTTCTGGAGCGTGCCCGTTACGGTCGAATGCGTCTCGGTCGGTGCGTCGAAATCGACCTGGGGTACGTCGGGTGTGTGAGTGACGTACTGGCGGAGGCCGACGCCCGCTGCTCTGGCAAGAGAGTCTGCGAGATACGCATTCCAGACGCCGAGTTTGAAGCCACTGAACCGTGTCTGAAGGAATTGAAGACTTACCTGGATGCCAGCTACCACTGCGTTCCAGGTAGCCCTATACAAGTTCACCGGATTACATCCGTCTGCATAAGCTTTGCATCACCCAACATATATGTTTCATTTCTTCAACTTCTGATTAGCTCTGTTCAGATCTTTGGTTTATTCATAATTTATTATAATTCCATGTGCTTGTTACACATTTGTTTGTATGTGCACTTGTTATGGAGCCCTTCGAGATAGCTACCCAAAAGCGCTCCCGAGTTCCCGACTGCAGCGCGGACACTGAATCGGATTTTCACGCCGAAGCACTGAGCAATTTAAATTACGAGACAGTGAATTAGGACTTTGTAGTCATAAATTATTTTATGAGTTGCAATCGCCTTTGCAAATCTGTATCTTCAGCTGAGCGACGTTACATTTAAGATTAGTTGTGGTACGATAACATGATCCTGCTATTGAAAGCATGGAAGTAGATAGATAAAGACTATTCTGCGGCACTACACCATAACCATGGTTCAAAAAATATGTCACCCATAACCATGGTTCAAAAATGTGTCGACCCATAACCATGGTTCAAAAATGTGTCGACCCATAACCATGGTTTAAAAAATATGCTGACTCATCAAAAAATTTGTTGGTCCATAACCATGGTTCAAAAAATATGTCACCCATAACCATGGTTCAAAAATGTGTCGACCCATAACCACCCCAGCACGCGCCTATGACTCATCACGCCAGGAATTCACAGTAGTTTCGATGATGAGTCATAGGGTGAGTGGCAAATTCCTATGGTATCGATGAGTCACTTAATCGTAACAATTTTTTTCTCTTGTGTATATAAAATAACTGAAAAATGGAATATACATCTCGACTTAAAGACAAGAAATCCCAATATAAAATGAACTACACAACGTATAATCTGAAAGAATTGCAACAAATTCCTAAACAGAGAGGGCAAAAAGGATACACGAAACTACCAAAAGCGGAACTTATAGCGTTCATAAAGCAGGGAGATCTACTAGGCGCTCGGGCACCAGACATCAAGGCTCCAACGCGTACTCCCCGCACGGTACGAGAATTGCGAGAAATTACGAAACAGAGAGGCACGGTACGAGAATTGCGAGAAATTGCGAAAAAGAGAGGTCAAAGAGGATACTCAAGATTAAGAAAAGAGGAACTTACGGCATTCTTGTCTACTACTTGGAAATTTGTGGGGAAAAATAAAGCTACTTTTTCGGATTGGTTGACTAGTGAGATTAGTCAGTTACCCCCTCAAATCAAACCACCCGTTTTTAAGTTCAAACTTCGAGAGACCGCGATGGCCATCAGAGGGGTTACAAAAAGATACACGATCGATAGCAACAACAGGATCGACGTTGCATCTTTTCTCAAGGCTGTAAGACCGATAGTACTTAGGCTGCTGAAGAAAAATCGAGGGTTTAAAGTTCAACTCGATCTCGTATGTGTAATGGAGAAGGTAGATATGAAGACTGGTGAAATAGCAACGATCGAACCTCATTTTAAATCAAAGCAAGATATTATTTTAGAAGCAACCGATGTGAAGGAAATATATACCAACGCAACGGATAAAATCAAGGAGAGCATGGCGAGTTATCAGATGCGTGGTAGTAATTCGCGATTCAGCGCTGTTGTGAAGTTGGATATTGATACATTTGTATACAAGCCATTTAAGGGCAGTTCATATATTCCGCTTCCTGAGTATTTGGCAAATAAAAAGGCCATTATTAATATGAAAAACAAAGACGATGAATGTTTTAAATGGTGCGTCACTAGAGCCTCGAACCCAACAGGCGACGGCGACAACCCTGAAAGAATCACGCGATATCTAAAAGAACAATCTAAGAAACTCGATTGGAGCGGTATCGTGTTCCCAGTTGCTGCTGATGCTAATATTATAAATAAGTTTGAGCGCTGTAATAACATTAGCGTTAGCGTATTCGGCTTTGAAAAGAGCGTATACCCATTATACATATCGAAGCATGAAAGTGATACCTGTGTAGATCTACTGCTTATTTTCGACGATGAAAAGAAGCATTACTGTTGGATCAAGAACTTTAATAGATTGATGGCGGCACGAACAGAAAAATCTGTAAATTCGATGCACTATTGTAGAAGATGTTTAATCGGTTACAGAACGAAAGACTCGCTTAAAAAACACATCGAGTACTGTTCGCAACATGACGCCCAACGAATAGAACTCCCAAGCCCAGGAACTATGTTGAGTTTTAAAAATTATTATCGAAAAATGCGAGTACCTTTTATTATCTATGCGGATTTTGAATCCTTCATTAAACCGATTGATACATGCCAACCCGATCCCAGCACGTCTTACACTAATAAATACCAGAAACATACTCCTAGCTCGTTTTGTTACCACATAAAATGTTTCGATGATGACTTATATTCGCAAGCTCCTGTAACGTTCACAGCGAAGAGCGAAGATGATGATGTAGCGCAGATATTTATTAACAGTCTTATAGTGGATATAAAAGATATTTATAATCGATTTAAATTCCCAAAGAAAATGATATTTGGAAAGGACGACAAGGAGCTATACTACTCGGCTACTGTTTGTCATATCTGCGGGGGTGAGTTCTTTGTTGATGATGATAATGTCAATAACATTCGAGTAAGAGACCACTGTCATCTTACTGGGGAATTCAGAGGCGCAGCTCATAAGATTTGTAATCTAAAGTATAGAGTCCCCAAGTTTTTCCCAGTAGTATTCCATAATCTAACCGGCTACGATAGCCATCTATTCGTGAAGAAATTACGAGGTGGTAATAATGAACAGATTAAATGCATCCCCTGCAATGAAGAAAAGTATATCTCATTTAGCAGAGAGATCGTAGTCGATAAGTTTATTAACAAAGAAGGGAAAGAGAAAGTGGTCAAGCGTGAATTACGTTTCATCGATAGTTTTAGATTCATGCCAGCAGGCCTCGACGCCTTATCGAAGAACCTAAGCAAAGACCAGTGTAAAAATATAAGCAAGTACTACTCCGGCAATCAGCTCGATCTCTTGCTTAGAAAAGGGGTGTATCCGTACGACCACGTTAGCTCCATCGATCAACTGAATGAAACAGAACTACCGCTAAAGTCAGCATTCTATTCGAAACTAAACGACTCAGGCATCAGTGACGAAGACTATAACCACGCACAGGTAGTATGGAAAGAATTTGGTTTCAAAACGTTCAGAGAATATCACGACTTGTAGGCCTACAATCTTTCGGATGTTCTATTATTAGCGGATGTATTCGAAAACTTTAGAGACGTTTGTATGAAGAACTACAACCTAGACCCCGCCTGGTATTACACTTCTCCTGGACTAGCATGGGATGCCTCATTAAAGTTGACTGGAGTAAAGTTAGAATTATTGAGCGATTACGATATGATACTAATGGTCAAGCATGGGATAAGAGGTGGTGTTAGCACAATTTCACATCGTTATGGGCAAGCAAACAATAAGTACTTGCAAACGTTTAACGATAGCAAACCTTCAACATTTATAACCTATTTGGACGCTAACAACTTGTACGGGTGGGCAATGTGTAAGAAACTACCAACTCACGGGTTCAAGTGGATGGGTAATGATGAGCTAAACGACTGGAGATCGATACCGTGTATATTGGAGGTGGACTTGGAATATTCGAAACATTTACACGATCTTCACAACGACTACCCTCTTGCCCCTGAGAATATCACGCCTGAATCTTCAACGGTTCCTAAACTCATCCCAAACCTGAATGACAAAGTAAAGTACATAACCCATTATGAAAATTTGAAGCAGTATGAAAGCCTAGGTTTGAAGATTACCAAAATTCATCGCGGAATTAAATTTGAAGAAAGCACCTGGTTGAAAAAATATATCGATCTCAATACTAACCTGAGGACTAAAGCCACCAATGATTTCGAGAAAGACTTTTTTAAACTTATGAATAATAGTGTGTTTGGTAAAACTTGCGAAAATATAGAGTCCCGTGTAGATATTAAACTGGTTTCAAGCGAGAAGCAAGCCATAAAACTAGTAGCGAAAACGAGTTACGACACTCGGACTATTTTTGATGAAAATTTAATTGCCATTCACATGAAAAAGACTTCGTTGCTCTATAACAAGCCGATATATCTCGGTATGTGTATCCTAGACTTGAGTAAAACGCTCATGTATGATTTTCATTATAATTACATCAAGGACAAGTATGGAGATAGGGCTAAACTTTTATTCACAGATACGGATTCGCTAGCCTATGAAATAAGAACCGACGATTTCTATGCCGATATAGCTCCCGATGTTCGAAGCATGTTTGATACGAGCGAGTATGAAAAAGATCACCCATCATGTATAGAAACGGGCGTAAATAAGAAAGTTATCGGCATGTTCAAAGATGAAGCGGCCGGTAAACAGATCGAAGAGTTCATCGGTTTGAGATCGAAACTGTATTCGTATAAGATGGCGGGCGTAGACCATAAGAAATGCAAGGGCGTTAAGAAAAACGTTGTTAAGAAATCGATAACCCATGAAGACTACAAAGATTGCTTATTCACCAAGAGAGAACAGTCGAGACGAATGAATGTCATCAGATCCCATCATCACGATATCTACACCGAAGAGGTGAACAAGGTGGCCCTCTCAGCTACAGACGATAAGCGGGTAATAAATGATGATGGGATAAGCACGTTAGCATATGGACACTATTTATTGAAATCTACTTAAGAAAAAAAATCCTAATATAAAATGACAGACTCAAAAGTATGTACCAATTGCAAAATGGAAAAAAGCTTAACTGAATTTTACAAAAACGAACGTAATAAGAGCGGCTATTTTGCTTCTTGTAAAAAGTGTGTCATTATCAAAACGAAGGAACTTACACAAAAATACTCGGAGCTTGAAGTGAGCGAAACAAAAAACAAAAAAGTTTGCTGCTGCTGTAAGATTGAAAAAAGTTTGGATGAATTTCATAAAGATAAAAGACGAAAGAATGGAAGTTATCCGAGTTGTAAAACGTGTCATAATACCAAAGCAAAGGAACGTGCACATAAATATGCAATGCTAGAGAACAGAGAAACAAAGGATAGAAAAGTGTGCAGCCGGTGCAAAATAGAGAAGAACATATCGGATAAAAATTGATTCCAAAAAGATGGATATGCTAATGTATGCAAAAATTGTAGACATAAATATTATCTCACCCGCGTAGAAGCCCAACGGCGTGATAAAATTACAGACCCAAAATGTGAAATGGAAATCCCAGAATGTCTCAAAAGTAAACTCGGTATCGGCCTTAAAAGATTTACGAAATGGATTGAATATCAGATTGAAGAGGGTATGAATATGGACAATTACGGCTCGGTATGGCATCTCGATTTTGTTTTACCAATATCATCGTTCGATGAAAAAGAACTTCATAAAGCTGTGAATTGGTTGAATATACGCCCGGTGCTATTGGAAAAAAATATGCAAAAAGCTAACAAAATAGGGGAGATGGAAAAAGCGTATTTTTTTTATAAAATATTTAGGCGAAATGTAAAATGAGTTTTGAGACATACAAAGATATCGACGTTGAAGGCGTAGTTCTTCCTAATTCTCCACTTTCCAACATACAGCTGATTGATGCCTCGAAAAAACTAAACATAAAAAACTTCAGAGGTGTCTTCTTACGAGACGAACTACCGAAGAAACCTAACCGAAATGAGTGCGGGATACTAAACTTGGACGACTCGCAAGGAAGAGGGACCCACTGGTGCTGTTTTTTAAAGAAGGGCAACCATAAAATATATTTTGACAGCTATGGCCTACCTCCTCCTACCGAACTGATAAAGTATTTACGCAGCCCCGTTTACTACAACAGCGAACGTATACAACCCGACAACGAAGTCTTTTGCGGTCATCTATGCCTATACGTCCTAAAAAAGACTGTGTCAGACGGTTGTAAATTTCAGGAAGTTATAAATAATTTATACTAATAAAAATGCCTGTAAACATATTTGGACAAATGGTTAGCGAATCAGCGCCACGAGTAATATCGGGCGGCGTCACATTAACTCAAGCAAACAATACTTTTCTAAGGGTAGATGAAGCAAACCCTGTTACTGGAGATCTAGATATGAATGGTCGCGTGATAAAAGGTCTACCTACAACGAATACTTCGGTAGCGGGAAAAGACGAGGCACTAAGTCGAGGACAGGCTATAGATTTAATAACGAATCACGATAATGTACCGACGAACAATAATCATTTGACTAACAAGAAATACGTCGATGCAACGGCTGAAAAATATGTCAACGCGAAAGCAATCGGGCCCCTGTTTAGCATGCACACTACATCTACGCAAGCTATAAGAGCCAAAATATTCACAAAAGTTTCTTTCGAAATAGAAAGACTCGAAAGAGATATCGATGTTCGCATAGGACTGACTAGTTTAGAGCCCAGAAAAGCCGGCTGCTATATCGTTTCGGCACACATAGAATTTCGCACATACGGTGCTGCTACTTCGGGTTTGGTTTTCCTGTGTAAAAATGGAGGGGTGTATATACAAATTGCGGGTGGAGAGGGTGGAGAGGGCGCAACTATCAATGCAACGGGTAGTAGCTTAGTTTATCTAGCCGAACGCGATTACCTCGAGATAGAAGTTTATTCACCCGTCGATACAGATATAGTAGCTAAGGACTTTTCCCTCGCATTCCTTCGACAATAGCGACTGGGAAAAAAATCTGTTTATAAAATGCCTGTTGATATATTTGGACGAATGGATGGTGGATCAGCGCCACGAGTAATAGCAGGGGGTATCACATTATCCCAAGTCAACAATACTTTTCTAAGGGTAGATGGAGCAAATCCGGCTACTGGAGATCTAAATATGAATGGCAACTGCATTAAAGGTCTACCTGTAACGAATAATCCGGATACAGGAATGGATGAGGCTCTAAGTTATGCACAAGCCTATGATTTGATAACGAATCACGATGACATTCCGTCTAACGATAATCATTTGACTAATAAAAAATATGTTGACGAACAAATTGCTTCGATAGTGTCTACCGACCAATTCTTTGGCCCGGCGTTTAGTGCCGACTCCCTCACTGTTCAGGCTATCCCCGCTAACACTGCGACGATTGTAAAATTTCCAAGAGAAAGATTCGATCCGGATAATTGTTTCATCAATTCGAAACGTTTCTTTCCTAAGAAAGCCGGATGTTATATAGTTACGGTGTATGTGGAATTTCACGCTAATAGTGCTAGAACTAGCGGTAATGTTTCCTTGCTCAAAAATGGGAGGATATACATGAAGATGCCCGGTGGTGGAGGTGACTTTGGTGGTGGAGGTACGGCCGCAGCGAATAATAATGCATCAGGTACTTGCCTAGTTCGATTAACTAATACCGAATACCTCGAGATAGCTGTTTTGTCAGACGTTGACTCAAACATTATGGGTACTGACTTTTCAGCTGCGTACTTACGACCTTAAATTCGAAACCACATTTAGTTTTGAATTTAAATTTTTACCAAATCCGTTACAAAATCGTCCTCCTCCTTTCTCTCATGGACTGTAATTTCGTATCTGTTTCTCCATACTCGGCCATTGAAAAATAAGATTGTCCGCGCGCTTTCCCCGTGTGCTTTACCCGCCTTGTAAATCGATGAATACGAGCTTACTTCACCCGTTTCACGGTCTAATATATCTACTCGTCTCGGTTGGTTTCTGATTTTTTTCAATCTATCATATTTTTCATCCGTGCTTGGCACCTTCGGTTCTCGCCGTTGTTTCTCTTTTTCAGCTATATCGCGTGAAAGTACACCCTTCTCAAACAATAGATCGATAAGTTCAGGCTTGTTGAGATGAGTCCATCTTTTGATTCCGTGCTCTTTCACCAGCGTTTTCAATTCTGTCAGTTTCATTTTTATAGTACAAGATATTTTTTTAATACACAACGCTCATTTTCCCACCATCCGATTGAAATTTGAGTAACTTGTCACAAATCACCACTGCATAAGCTTGCGTTCGAGCTGGTACCACATCATTAAAAGTAGCTTTGATCAGGACATCGACTACTGATGGCTTCAGACGCTCTGATTGCTTGCTCACATCAAACACCATAATTGGGAACAGATCTTTGAAGTCTGCTGGAGTGATATTACTTTGCGTTATCAGTTCGCTCATTCCATAGAATTTTTCACTAAACGTGGCCGCTTCTCGGTACGCCCGCGAGAACTGTTGATTCGGGAATGAAAGGTTATAGTCGACGGCTGGGTATCGGTCCTGATTCATCATCACGTACATGTTCTTCAGATTAATATGATCGAAAACGGAAGGATTCATTAGTTGATTGCCGTCACGATCCTTTTGAAAACCTATAATTACATACCTAGGTTTCTCAGGTGATGACTTGACGCTAAGTCTCCAGGAAAAAGTAGACGCGCGGTCAACGGTTATAGTATCGCATTGGCGTGCTCTGAACCCAACTGGCAGCGAAGCCTTCGATTCGATCGTTTTCATCAGTTCAAACTTCTCCATATCAGCCGGCTTAACATGAGGCATAAACCATGAGATTTTGTCTAGCTTGACTTTCCCAGCAGCCGCAGCAGCGTCTCGAAAAATTGCGTCGTCGTCAGCTTTACGAACAAGAGTTAGCGTTTGTTTAAAACCATAAACAACCTTGTTGTAATCGTAACAAAATCCAAAAATATGCCTCAATGGAACGATAAAACTAAACGTGCCTTTGACACCCGGTTTTTGAATTAGATACGACTGTCTGACGGCGAAACCTAGATTATCCGCGATAGAGGCTGCCGCGCCACTGTCCTTGTACCACAGCTGATTTAACCCTTGAGCTAGTTGAAAATCATTTGGGTATTTGAGCAATCCGAGCATCGTAGTTGCTTGACCTGGGTTAAATAACGTTTCAATTTCTTGGTTCGATAGGAATACGAAATCTGACTGAAGAGATGCATGAGTCCATTATTCGTAAGGGCTACAGCATCGGCATTAGCGTACGCGGGGTTGTTGTTGTCCGTCTTCATCAATCTGCCCTCGAATAATAGAATGATAAGATTCCGCTGGATGGTTGAAATTATCTTGAAGTTCGATGTTTATTCTAATCTCCCCAGCGCCGTTTAGATTCGCTCCCGATATCGGTTCATACTCATGCCATTCATAGCGCTCGATGCTTTCGTCGATCAATGTTTGTTCGGTAAAGTTTAGAATATCAGACTGCATTTTATTGTAGAATAATATTTTTTTACGCGACCTTCATTCCTGCGCCGTTTAGCGAACGCACTAAATCTTGGATCGATATGGCATTTTTCAAGCCTTTCCCCAACATCAGGCCGTCCTCCATCATCAGATTATTGATGTTAGTGTCTGCGATATTCGTCCCGATGCTACTTAGTCGAGCTAAAGTATCTATATTTTTTGGCGAAAGTGGATTCTTTGGAGGAGTAAACAGTTTAGCCGCAGCTTTCTCTACTAATCTTTTACCAGCGTCGGTTGCGGCTGTTTTCCCAACATCGATAACCTTTTTCCCAATTTCTGTCGCCACATCTTTACTAGCACTAAGAGCTCTCGTTGCTAACTGATTGGCTGCGTTCGATGTAACTAATCTTTTGAAAAATCCCGAAATAGTAGGCCTATCAAATATTCCAGATCCACCGATAACGTATTGCTTCCTGTAACTCCTTCTATTCACGATCGGCATTTTTATAAAGTCGACATTATATTTTTATAAGCATCCTTGCTCAACACTCCTTGCCTCAGTAACGCATCACACATCGCTACGATCTCGTTTCTTACCCCGGTATTACCTGCCTTGAAGCTATGAATTCTTAACTCCAGCTGTTCCACCAATACATTAGGGTCTTCGGATATGACGATTACGCCGACGCCTTTACCCACTGTGCTACGCGGTCTCTTTTCCCATATGGGTTTGACAATTTTCCATTTGGCACCCACAGACGCCCTAGGTTTGTTAGGATTTTTCGGTTGTGCTATAGCATTCGTAGCGTACAGAATCTCGGCGTAATCACTTATATCATTAACATCGTATATCGTATCGTTAGGCTGTTTCATCGTCAACAACTCCCAAAGCCCGGGTGTTCCTCCATAAGTTTTATTTCCAACCGTTACGTCATCTCCTTGAATCAAAATCGGAGTGTCACCGATATAGAATTGTCCATTTTTGGATTTTATTCCGAACGTTGTGTCTACGGTTCTTTTATCGGAGGCGTATTGATGAAGGTACTTGGTGGCTACATCTCCTAATTCCAAAGTTCTGATATCCTCAGTCGGGTCGCTGCTATACGCTTCTATCGAAGGATACTGAGGAAATTTAACTCCCTGTAACGAAGCGGGAAGTGCTTGTAGAGCGTTTGAAGTAGCTACCGAGTTTTCTTTGATGGCGGACAATAAGACATTTTGCTCTTTGGAAATTGCGGAATGGGAATCTATCATAGGTTTGTACAACTTGGTTAATTCTTGCTGAAGCCCCGAATCATCTGATCTCTCCGATAAAAAGTTTTGATGAATATTCTTCTTTGTTTTCAGAAACTCCCCAACGATAAACTCTCTTTTCGCGGGGTCGGTGATTTTTATAAACGACATTTTAAAATTAGAAACATAATGTTTTACGACATGTTTCAAAACATGAGATTGAAGGCGCTGCCTGACTTCTTCTCACTAGTCCATCGCGACTTTCTTGTTATTGAATTCTTCAATCTCGCTCAGCATCGACTCACTCTCACATGAAATGATCTCATCTATGCGAGTTTCTGAAATATAACCGTTGTTCGCGTCGAATTTCATGGCGGCTAGCGATTTCATCGTTTCAAGCATCTCAGCTTTCGTCATCAGCCTTTTGCCGATATAGCTGTCGATTATATTTTGCAGCCCCGAATCACCAAATAAATCCGATAGGAAGTTTTGATGAATATTCTTCTTTGTTTTTCAGAAACTCCCCAACGATAAACTCTCTTTTCGCGGGGTCGGTGATTTTTAGAAACGACATTTTAAGTAAGAAAAAAAAATAATGTTTTCAGACGTGTTTTTGGACGTGTGAAAAAACATAAGTTGGACGTATTTTCAGACATAACGACATACGTCTACATGTTTTCACGTATGTTTGTGTATGTTAGACGTATTTCCAGACGTAACGACATACGTCTACATGTTTTCACGTATGTTCGCGTTAGTCGTTTTTTTTGATAGATTCGTTATTTTTCTCAAACATAGATTGCAAGTGTTGCCTGACTTCATCTTTTCCACGATCTATGAGTGATTGTTTCGTCACCTCGTCCATCGCGTCTATCGCAACTTTAATATTACTCCTAATTTCTTCTTTCATGCCGTTGAATTTTTCAATCTCGCTCAGAATCAGGGAATATTCCTCGTCTGAAATGTTATCGTCCATGAGAGCTTTTGAAATATGGTCGCTGATCGTGTTGAGTTTCGCGTCGGCTAGCGTTTTGATTTTTTCATGCTTCTCAGCCTTCATCGCAAGCTTTTTACTGATGTAGATACCGATTATACTTAGCAGCCCCACACCTAATGCCGCTCCTTCCAAAGCCATAGCAATGGGTGCTGCGATTATAGTGGATAATACTCCGATTCCTGAAATTCCAAGCCCCATCGTGACCGCTGAGAGGACTCCACCTACCGCGCCGATTACGCTTACACTTCTATGGTACTTTTTACTCAAAGCCGCTCTTTTGTCTCGTACTTGCTCGATTTCCTTCTTAATTTCACCGATCTTTTGAAGACGATACGTTTGCGCCGACCCTGTGACGATATGTATTTCTCCTTCCGGTGCCGACGGTAGCTTCGGATAGAGTGAATGTGTTATTTTAATGCCTTCGTATTCCATTCGTTTTATTTACGCGATATATTTTTTATAACAGATAATTTACACGACATAGCGAATCTCCCGCGTTGATAGTTACCACTGAATCGGAGTTGTTTTGAATAGTGACTATGATATCATCAACCACATCATCCGAAACCACTTCGTTTTGTAGACTGCATCTTAGTTCTTTGATACTCTGTTTGAGGGAAATGAGACAAAGTCCTGCACTCATTTCTACCCCGAGTCCAAGAGTTAGCGTAGTTGTCGTCTTTGGTTGTATCGTTATAACATTTTGCGCGAAAATCTCCCATCTTACGCCTCCTAGTAGCCTAATTGGATTGTGGGTAACGCCCCTCGTAATCTTCCAATGGACTTGCATGGGTTGCGTTCTGACTTCTACCTGCCTAGTTGGTTTAGTTCCAAATTTGTGTACTGGTCTCGACATTTTATAAACACTAAATTATAATATATTACCGAGAAACGGAATGTTGCGAAACGGAGAATTAGGGCCTAGCAAAAGTCCTTTACCTATAGGCACATACCCCGACCCTGTTTTCATGTACAACCCCGCCCCAGATGCTGTTATTGAGCTGCCTTTTTGCCAAGGGGACATGTACAAACCAGACCCAGCTGATCTTATCTTATACGCCATATCGCCTTTCTTCACGTACACTACTCCAGATCCGCTGATTTTATCCACAGTCTTCGACGTAGCCGCGGAACCTAAGCCACTCATAGCCCCCATCGCTAAACTAGGCAGAAGGGTTTTCGCTATCGTTGCTAGAAACGGAAGAATGGCGCCTATAAATCCTCCTTCGACTTTCTTATTGTACTCCAATTGCGTTTTACTCATTTTGATGATTACACCGGTTCCTTTTTGATACGCCTTTGTCATTTTATTGATTTGCCCCTGCGTGAAAGCGAACATATCGTCGCCTTTAAAATCATCGTGCTCTAGTTTGATACTCACACCAGTTCCCGCTTGAAGAGATCTTTGAATTTTGTCTCGTTGTCCTTCTGAAATATTGACTTTATAGCCTATGTAGCGACTCATTTTAGTTTACAAAAAAAACTTTCAAACTTCTCTGATATGAAAACGAATCGTTAAGTCTTCTCCTCTAAGATTTACCTGTGTTCCATTTTGGTCTGTGAGCACCGTTGTCATCGTAGAAATGGTAGATAGCGTAATGGGGAGATAAATTAAATTGTGCGGCACTTCGATAATTTTGTACCCCGGGCCTGTGTTTGGGAAAAAAGAATGTATTACGTTTACCGTCGTTCCGTTAGAGTACGAAGACCCGATAATGTCGTTGGTCACTAGTAAATTGCTGATACTCAGTATATTTACCAAGTTCTTCGATTCGTTATATCCTTCAAGATAGATATATTTTATAAAACCTAGAACCTTTCCAATCGAATTCTTAGGCGTAAAGTCAACCGCATAGTTCTCTGCTATATTTAACACAGACTTCAGCGTATTGGTGTTTGGTTATATTGAGACACAGTACTCTGAATTTACCCTGTCGTAATGCCAATTCTCCTTCATGATTCTCTGTATGTGTTCGTTGATATCTGTTATTTCATAGCATCCCTCCGGTATTTCTATGTTAAACCAAGGGCTCACTCCAGTCGGTGAATACCTAAAGTTGTTCTTTGTAGCGTCGATATTTGGAAAGGAATAGTACGTTTCGAGATTTACGAAGGCCATTTCGTATTTTTTATTTTTGTCTAGTTCAAGAAGTGGATTAAACTTTGTTCTGATTCGTGTGCTCTTTTCGCTTAGCAAAATGTAAAATGACGTTTTTGGTTCCGTGTTACGAGCCGTCTTTTCCGTATTATCAGCTATCTGTTTGAGAAGCGATGATTCCATTTTGATTATGTAATAATTTTACAACAATGGATCCTCGATTACATAAAATAGGTCGAATCCGCAGCGGTATTTGCCATTGTACTTTTCGCTACTTAGATCGATGACGAGGAATCCGTGCGGTTGTTCCCATACCGTTTTGCATAGTTTTCTAAATTCATCTTTCGACATATCTGTACTTACATGGTCGTTATAGATATGATTGAGATTTTTCAAGTCCTGCTTAAACAGGCAAATAAAGTTTGCATTCTCTCTGATCGTTTGGCGCGGTAGTTTGAAATAATTCTGAGCGAGGTAAAAACAGTCTACCCCGCTGTGCCTCCCCCGAATATAATATGTTTCGCACTTGTTTTGTTTTTCCAACTGTAAATTGTCAAAAATCATCAGATTCTTCTTTTCGCTACTCAAGTCTCTCGGGTCCGGTACATCTTCGGCGTTTTCAAAGAACTCGGCAGTTATATCGGATTTAGCTTTTAAGTTTAATTTGTTTGCTATATCTTCCATAACGCGGGCCGGCGACTCATTTTGTTCCTCGATTTCGTCTCGATGTTCGAATACCCAAACGATCGCTTCTTTTGGCAATTTTTCTTCGGATGCTTTTTTAATAATGCGATATTCCGGTTGAAACAGAGAAGTACCGAATACCTGGAGGTTATTATAGTCCAACCAGTCCGGCCTTAGTAATAGATTAAGAAGGAGCGTTGTTTTGCCACACGCCGATTTCCCTACTATCAGCCCCCGTATACTTCTAGGTAAAAGAGGATTATTAAATCTTTTCGAAAGCGCAGTACCCCAACTTAGATCTTTGATATCCATTTTATATATTTGTATTAAAAAAGCGAAATGTATTGCGTAAAATGTAAAAAACAAACTGAAACGAGAGATGTGCAGAACGCCGTAGCGAATAACGGGAGATCGATGCTTCGAGGCGTTTGCGTTGTATGTGGAAAAACTAAAACTCAATTCGTAAAAGGAGCCATGAAAGGTGGAGATTTAGTTAGTTCATTGAATGCGGCCACTAGTACCATAAAGTTACCATGGGCTAAGTTTCTCGGCGAGATGCATTTACCGGGGCATCAGTTTACTGGGCCAGGCACTAGGCTAGACAAGAGACTGAATCCGAACGGGACTCCTAAAGATTGGAGCAGGCCTATAAATCGGGTTGACAACGCGGCATATTATCACGATCTTGCTTACGATCAACACACCGATACAGCTTCTAGAAATATTGCGGATAGGGTGATGATTAATGATTTGAATAATATTTCTAATCCTAGCTTGCGAGAACGAGTGGAGAGGGCTATAGTTAAGCCTATATTATCTACTAAAGCGAACCTGGGGTTGGGTTTAAAAAAAGCTCTGAACTGAAATGGACTGATCAATTAGCTGATGAGTTGCATAAACCGGTGGTTACACATTTTAGGAAGAGGAAGGTGATTGTTAATGGGATAGATGAGATTTGGGCTGCTGATCTAGTAGATATGCAGTCGTTTGCTAAAGATAATGATGGTGTAAAATACCTGCTAACCGTTATAGATGTGTTTTCCAAGTACGGTTGGATTGTACCATTGAATGATAAGAGTGGGAAATCTACAACTAACGGTTTCATAAAGATACTTGGAGGCGGACGAAAGCCAGGGAAAGTTTGGGTTGACAAGGGAAAAGAATTTTACAACAAGGATGTACAAAAACTGATAAACTTGTATTCCACTGAAAATGAAGAAAAGTCGTGCGTTGTCGAGCGGTGGAATAGGACTATGAAAGAGAGGATGTACAAATATTTCTCAGCTAACTCGACGAGAAGATATATTGATATTTTAGACGAGATGGTTAGCCACTACAACGATACAAGGCACGGTTCGATTAAAATGTCTCCCACCAAGGCTAGTATGAAAGTGAATGAAAAAACTGTATTTATGAATTTATACGGTAAAGAGATTTCGCAACCTATTGTACCAAAGTTTTCAATTGGTGATAAAGTCAGAATAACTAAGAAGAAGAATATTTTTGAGAAGGGATACACACCCAGATGGACGGAGGAGGTATTTACCGTGTCTGGAGTTGAATACACAGATCCACCAACTTATAAGATTACCGATTATAATGGCGAGGAAATACAGGGGAGTTTTTATGAAGAGGAGCTACAGAAGTCTACTCAGGAAATATTTAGAATAGAAAAGATTATCAGGAAACGCGGGAAAAAATCGTTTGTTAAATGGTTAGGGTACCCAGAGTCTTTTAATTCGTGGGTAGATAATGAAAACTTAGTGGTCATGTGATGATGGTTATTTTCCCACTCACCCTATGACTCATCATCGAAACTACTGGGAATTCCCCGCATGATGAGTCATAGGCGTGTGCTGGGGTGGTTATGGGTCGACACATTTTTGAACCATGGTTATGGGTGACATATTTTTTGAACCATGGTTATGGACCAACAAATTTTTTGATGAGTCAGCATATTTTTTAAACCATGGTTATGGGTCGACACATTTTTGAACCATGGTTATGGGTCGACACATTTTTGAACCATGGTTATGGGTGACATATTTTTTGAACCATGGTTATGGTGTAGTGCCGCAGAATAGTCTTTATCTATCTACTCATGGAAATGACGAAATGTGTGCTTAAATTGCATAGCCAGAGAATGGCAGAGATATTACAGAGCATAGTGCAATGTATTGACATGAAAATTTAATACGCCTTTAAATTTTTAAATTTTAATTTTATATCAGTTCATTCACTTGCCTTCCATTCCCGACCTTACATTTCCTCATATACATTGCCTTATATACACACACATCCAATCACCTAACCTAATAATAATACATCTATTCAACTTGACCTGACCTCACCTCTGACATTATTACAGTTCAGGCGGCCACCAGCGAATACTGTCGAACGCACGACGAACTGCAAGTGACGTCGACTTCCGGTTTCCTCTCCAGCGCGATGACGTCAGACACGCCGCTCTGCGACGGATCGAGTCATCCGTGGACGATAATCGGGAAGCCAGGGCTGCGCGTCGAGCTCACCCTCTACGACTTCGCCCGACCCCCTCCGTCCCGACCGGCGGCGGCGGGGCGATCCCCAGCCGAAGAAGAAAGCGCGGCAAATGGGCAGACGACCGGTTCTCCTGTCGTCTGCTTATCCTACGGTCTGATTGAAGATAATGAGCGGGAAAAGCCAATGCAGATATGTGGCGACACCAAGCGGCGAGTAAGCAACATCTATCGCTCGACTGGAAACGTTGTCAAGGTGTGGATTACTCCAGGAGGAGGAGGAGGAGGAGGAGGACGAGGGGCTTCAATCCACGGACATTCCAGGCGCTTCCTTATCCACTTCTCCGGTAGGTGATAAGTTCAAACAGCGCGGTAGGCTATACCTATTGGTACTTTTATGTATTGCGCTATAGTTATACACCTCGATGCGCATGTAACCACATGACTTTGAGTGTGTATGCGGTTTAAAAGTGACGTCATTTCGCGAATAGCAATTCTCGCTATTGACAACCAGACAGACATACATACAGATAGCCTATACATAAGGGCAGGCAGAAAACATACAGACACACATACATACAGACAAACATACATACATACATACATACATACAGACAGACAGACATACAGATATAGACAGATCGACCGACATTATGTATAGCCTACTTGCATAGAGATAAGCAGAAAATGACAGACCAACAGACAGACAGACAGACAGACAGACATACACACAGACAGACAGGAGAGCATTATAGGCAAAGTCTGCTCCTCTGGAACCCGTACTCAAAATCTTCATCGAACTGCCTTCCGAACAACACCTCTGACCGAACGTATAGCGCTCGTAAATAAGCTGGCCTTCGAGTGGCGCTACAGAAGTCCGCAGATCACGACTATACTGTTACGATCATTACATCAAGAGATGCAGACATTGCTTTTCGACTCATCTCTTTTGCAAGGGTGTACCGTTCCCTCTGCGTTTGAACAACAATACCTCGTATCTTATTGTTGCATGCATTGCTGTTGTTCTTCTCCTTTGGGTCACCCTCCCTTTCCTCCAGTGGTCGGTTGTGGCGACCCTGATGATCTTCCAGACGGATATTCGTTCAGTCGAGCGAGCGATGGAAATGTAGTGGTCACGTGTCACGACGGAATGACGAGGACCCGGATGGAATGTCTCCAGAACAATACGTGGAAGAAGATGGAAGAGACTGGATCGTACAACAACTGCTCCACCTGTGAGTTTGTCTCTCTGTTTGTCTGTCTGTATGTTTGTCTGTCTGTCTGTCTTTCTTTTCTTCTGTACGTCCGTAACTATATATATCTATCTCTAACACTGAAACAACCCTTACAGAAAAACACACGTATACACAAACACACACACACACACACACACACACACACACAAACACAAGCACACACACATAAACACACGCACGCACATACACACACATGCTGTAAGTGTAAGACGATTTATAAATAGAAATATCAATTATTATTGACTGATTTCTTAACTCTTAATTCAACTCTTAATTTTCTTTGCTCTATAAATAATCATTTCTTTTTCTTCAGCCAAATCGATGGCGAATCGAAAAATGCCATCTGAAACGCCATCACTTCAACTCGGTTGGTTTGTATTGTGTTTTATATTGTATTGTATTGTATTGTATTATACATGACAATTATTTTTAAAAGCGCTCCTGTCAGCGAAAGCCTCTCGAAAGCGCTCCAATTGGCTTCAAATGCAAACTCGGATAGGCCTACATAGTATTTGACATTTATAAAGCACCTCTGGTAGGGTGAACCGTTCAGAGGCGCTCCCAGTGCGCAAGGCTCGCGAGAAGAAGCAGGTTTTTGAGAAGAGACAGAGCAAAGGAGAAACCGACAGACATAGTCATGATGGCTAAGATATATATTGGGCAGGCCTAATTTACACCGCCTAAGTAGAAGTAGACCTGAACATAAACCTATATATATATATATATATATATATATATATATATATATATATATATATATATAGGCCTACCTGCACTCATTCAACTTCATTCGGACTTCGGTAGTGCCATTCCCACGCCTGAATAAAGGAGGAGGGTGACGCTAATGATCTTTGTTACCACAGTGTCGTTAAACTGAAAAGCCAATAACCATTCTTTAAACAGTGAATTTAGACACCTTTTTAATTACGTTTACCACCACTATAAGAGCTGCTAAACTACTGAATAATGATAATCCGCTGTCGGGCGTCTCACAGATAATTCTTGGTAACTCTGTAGCTCCGTTACTGCAATTAGCCCTCTATTTATAAAGAACATCATATTGATCCACAAAAACAATGGAAGTTCTGATTGATACGGTAGTTGACGCCACTCTTTGCTCATGTTTTTCAGTGGTGTCGCTCGTCGTTCTAGTCGGTTCGGTAGCTGGCGCCACTGTCTTGATACTTATGAAAATGCTCATGCGATACCACAGGTAGTATTCTGTATTATTTTTATTGGTAATTACTGTTTATTACTGTACCATTTTTGGCGTTCATGTACTAAGAGGGGACGCAACATATACAGTCTATATTACCTTACATACAGTGTCTGCCAACGAATGCAATAAAATTAGAGCGCAGCGACCGATCCTATCGACGGCATCGCAACATGCAAAGCGCTCAGCAGAATGACTGCACTAACCCTAAAACTAACCCTAACCGACCCTCACGACGCCTAACCTGAGCCCTAACCGACCCTGACGCGAAAAAATAACGTCCCCCGATTGTACATGAACGCCCCATTTTTAGCTAAATTTATTTTTTTTCAGACGCAGTCAGGTCGAAAGGACGTTACTGCGCCAAAACTTCGTCTTTGAAGTCTCGATAGCTTCGATACCTTTTTATTCATGCACATTTATTATTAAATTCTTCACTTAGATACCGGCAAGCCATTCGACGCTTTCAGTCAATTTGCTCCACAACTTGTGCCTTCATTGCTCTCACCCATGAAATTCTAAATAAAATTATGTTGCATGATGAACCATAATTATGTAACGTCGCGCTGGTGAAATAAGCGCTTATCTTTCTTAATAATCTGTCAAAATTGTCGAGCTTACGATTATTATATATACCCATTGAGATGTATTCTATATATAATATATACGCTAGAGAGAGCAATCTCAGAGCATGACGTATCTGCCCTGCAGTCAGATATGAAGTTAAATTTACCGACCAATCACAAGCGATTCTCATACCGACCAATCACAGTCTTACAGCATCGATTTGAAAAATAAATAAAACGACATCAACATTTTCATAATAAGACAAACTTGTCGATGTTTACTTGTTAATTTTGCAGTTTCTTGCAATATTGACAAGTAAACATCGACAAGTTCGTCTTATTATGAAAATGTTGATGTCGTTTTATTTATTTTTCAAATCGATGCTGTAAGACTGTGATTGGTCGGTATGAGAATCGCTTGTGATTGGTCGGCACTATTGGACAGATATGATGTGATTGGTCAGCACTATTGGACTCGACTTCAATATTGAGACGTGATACTCTCTCTAGCGTGTATATTATATATATTATGCATCTCAATGTATATACCCATGCCAAGGACGATTTATACACAGGACAGGAAAGTTCTTATATGAGCGCCTTGTACAGGAAAATGGCGTCCGACGCCGACCCATGCGCCGAGCGTGTAACGTGGCGCTCCTAGCGAAGCGGGCGTAAAAGCGCGTGTTTCCTTAACGAATGCATTGCGGATGCTATGTAGAAAACGATGAATAATTATCTTTAAAGCAATAAACAATCGCATATGTAGAGTGAAACATCGTGCTCAATATACGCTGTAATGTCTATCACCATTAATATGGCATGTTACATAATTTTAAGGCTAATTTTGAAATTTTTACGAGGCGTCCCAAGCCGGAGTCAACATGGGCCTAACTCATGGTATACATCGACGAATTGTTTGCGTCTGATACGATGAGATCGAGAAGAGTTAAATTTTCACATGATGCGTATGAACAGCTGTCTATGAACCCAGGGCTTAAAGTGTGCCTGGATGGTCATGGACGGCGTCCACGCACTTGTTCTAAAATCTGAACGCCGTCCAGCCACTTATTGGCGAGCACTGACTGGAAAGGTAAGGGGCGTCCAGGCGCTTCTTTTGGAGAGGTAAGGGCAGGGCTTAAAGTGTGCCTGGACGGTCATGGACGGCGTCCATGCACTTATTTTAAAATCTGAACGCCGTCCTGCCACTTATTGGTCAGCACTGACTGGAAAGGTAAGGGGCGCCCAGGCACTTCTTTTGGAAAGGTAAGGGGCGTCCAGGCACTTATTTTTCCACACTTTTAGCACTGGGTAAGGGGCCGTCCATAAAGTACGTCACGCTCCAGGGGGGGGGAGGGGTGTAGGAAAGTGTGACAGTTTGTGACAGGGGGGTCAGGCCATGTGTGACGTCACATTAACTTCATGCCTTTATGATCAGCCTACATGCCTTTGTGATTGTAGATTGAACCTCAGAAAACCAGAGGGTAGGACATTAACCCCCTGGGCAGGACTTAAAGTGTACCTGGACGGTCATGGACGGCGTCCGGGCACTTATTTTTCCACACTTTAGGCACTGCCCCTGGGACAACCCCTCCCTGATTTATCCTAGGACATTAACCCCATGGACAACAACCACCCTTCACTGTGCAAATAGACTATCTCTGTAGGTAATAACTAGGTATAATTTGATCACACTTAGGTCACATTTAAGTCATGGCAGTTACACAGCAGGTGGAAGAATCTAAGTCGTGCTAAATTGCTATTCCTCTGCACAACATAACTACAGGTCTTTGTGTTTAGTTACTTCACTTTCATCAACTAGGAACATTAAACACAATAAAAAATTGAACACAATACTTTTAACCATTTCAGTTCATATAGCAAGTTAGCAACTCATGCATACAAATCATTAGGAACAATGTCTTATATAAAGCTCTCATTGGCTGAGTTATTAATATTCACAGAATGATGCTAAAACTCAAAGCCAATGCTAAAGCATACATATGCAGACATACATGTATGCAACATACATGCAATGAAATTGAATGTTCCTCTACCAGGTTAAAACGCTTTAAAACGAAACAAATACAATGTTGGATTTGTAGGAAGTGCATCGTTATCACGCGAGTCTAGACAGGTGGTACATGGATACACCATGTGATTGTTTTTGCAACATATCCACTAATATATGCCATGGCATTAAGAGTGGCCAAATCATGAAAGTAACCTGAAAGTCAGTTGTAAATACATTAGATTTTGAAGAACAACATGCAATGACTGGTTCAGTTGTTGGCACCAAATGTCTAACTTCTTTCACAGGGGGTTGGCTAATTTCTGAAGACAAAGTAAAATTGCATTGTCATTACTCTCACATTTTCCATTAGCATAACTTGACAATAGATTGTTTGCTATACCCTGGCACACAGCACTGCGAAATTTACTTGCTGATGGATTATCCTTAGGTAAATCCGCCTTTCTACCGAATGGATGTAAAGTAGCTTTCAAGGCAGTCCTAATTTAATCTACGAGGCATCATAAACTTAGGTCTGGTTTGACTGTTTCCCATAAATGCAGCAGAGTGGAGAGAGATAGTCTCCAGTAAATTTTAGTTTTTGATCCAATAAATTTTCACTGAGAAAACCAAGTTATGCAGTCTTGCCAGAATTTTACATGGAAAGAAATGGCTGTCAGTGGATGTCGTCTAATTTTTACATCCTTGAAATTAACACCATTGCAGGAATCAAATAATTTGTCCATGCGTTCCAAAAGTTCAGCTGTGACAATAGCATCACTAGGCAGCAAGTCACCTGGAAGAACACCTTAGCTGACATTGAAGAAACTGTAAAGGACTGCATATCATATGACTTAGCTACTTAGATGCAGCCTTAATAATTTCATTCATTGACATGGAATTGTCTATTTTCTTTGCACGTAGTTTTCGGACCTGTCAGATGTAGTACGAGAGGCGACGGTGAGTTCATCAGTACTGTAGATCATGCTTCCAAGAACGAACTGATTGTCCTGTAAAAACAAACATAGGTAAAACATATAAACATATGCTACCAGACAACGTCGAGCCTACTCGGTCGTTTCCTGAATGAATGAATGAATGAATAAAAATGCAAGCATTTACTGCTCAGCGTTCTTGTCTAAGAATCACAAGCAAGGGGTAAAAAGTGGAAGTAGAAACATTTTTAAAATATGAGTAAAAAATTACTGCAATGTAGAAAACATCGTGTTAACAGTGTCAAATGATGCGTGGATTGTAGCATTAGTTCAAGTCAAGCTATGGGTTTACCAGAGATCTTTTCAATTAATATTTTTATTGTCGCAATGAGCACTACAATGGGATATATAACTGCAAGCACTTTATGTTCATCCACATGGCACATTCAAACAATTTAAATTCATTCTGAATTCAATGCTAGATGTAGATTAGTAAACTTTCTAAAATAATATAAAATTTGAAATATAAACAATGTGTTTGAAGCATTTCAAGGATCTATGAGCTAACGCAAAAAGCCTGTTTGGGCAGTTTTTCACGGTTAAACTTTGAGTTCAACTTTTTAATTTTCAATTAAATGAGAATTAAATTGAGAAATAAGTAAAATGCTATTATAGGGATAAGTTATAATTATTGAAACAAACCGCCAATTACAAATAGCCTTCTAAGTCTTTGTGTTATAATTAAAGGTCGGTTTTTGCACTCGCCATTTCAGTTAACGGTCCGCGAGCTTCATCCAAAAATTATTGCCGGTCCGTGGCTTGCAGAAGTTTGAGAACCACTGTACTAGGATGCTGAAACTAAACTAGATATCAGATTTAGATTTTAAATACTAAAACAAATTGCAATCAAGTCCTACAAAATTTTATTTCTAACCTGGTGGTGTTGAAACATCTGCACGTGGCTTTCGAGGTAGAGATGGTTTTCGAGGCAGTGGTAGCTTGCGACACGACTGAAGTCTCTTGGGTAGATTTGGAACATTGAACAGTGTTGGTGGCACTGCATTCCACACCAAGCTGTCTCGCCTTTGGCTTTTCATGAATTGACTCTCCTCAAAGTGGTCAGCACACAGTCCACAGCTTTCAGATAAATACGCTGCAGATCGAGCGTTTCACAAGATCCTGACGTCGCATAATTGTACTCATCGCCTGCATCTGCCAAACACATGTAGCAATGCAAATTGTTACCTCTGAATTACTTATCATTTGCTTTAATTTATTACTCGGCGAAGTTACGAGAAAACAAAACAGATGTCTGACTTTTCGAATCAATGTCAGACACGATTGACCGAATGTACACACAGAGTTATACAGCCGAATTCGTTCGCAATGCCGACCGCATGTTTATGCGATTTAGATTACTTAACCAAGCAAATTTCAAACAATATCTAAAATCATAGCATCATTTACCTTTCTTCGTTTTTTGGAAACCGAAATAAAGACAATCCAGGATTTTTCTTCCTCGAAATCTTACAATTAATCGATGAACACCACATTGCGCGTGCCGAGTTTGTTGTTGTCTACGAGAGCCTTTACGTCCGCTTCACCAGGCGGCGCGACGATCGCCTACTAAAAATAGAACTAACCAACGACACCATATATAAAACGGATATACATGCTTTTTATACAAGAAACCTATCCTCTAAATATAGAATCCTTGTACCCATGCATACAACGAATTTGCAGGACTTCTGGTGACGCGCGTCGCAAACGCCAGAACGAGGCTGACTTCCGGCGCGACTTGTTGAACGATGACGTCACAGCGCGTCCTCAACCAATGACATCACACGCCTGCGTAATCACCGAGCCTTTGATCAACGCCGCGTCTCATCACACGCTGCAGACGACAGCGAAAAAAGGCGCGAAATGCTATAGCGTTTGCCAGTCCGGCTTAACGGCGGATGATAATGGCGCTATGTCATGCGCAGAACTTCCTCTGTGCACCGTACATCGTTGTGCGGTTTGCGAAGATTCCTACGCACCGGAGAACGATCTCGGATTGATACAAACGGATTCTGCGGCTCCGAGTTCGTTCAGCACAGCAAAACTCGAACAACGCGGCGCATGGGCTAATAATTGCGGCGCATCCTACATCAATCTGACGTCAGACGTGTAAAATGCTTCTGGAATCTTGAGAGATTTGTTTTCAAAAATTATTATTGCCAATTCTTGAATATTTAGATGACGTTTATTATAGAGTACTATATTGATCGACATGAAACTGTAGGTATGTAGGCCTACTAGTACAAAAGAATGTGCCTGGTCCAATTAAGACTTTGTGAACTCATATAGGCCTAATCTTTGATTGATTTATTGGCAAGATTACTTGAGTGAATATGAAGCGAATGAATAGCTCGTTTACTGTTTATTTCGACAGCCCCATTAAACCACATTTTTGTAATCGCAATCTCCAAACTCCTATCACAGCGCCACTCAAAAGTCAAGAGCATGGCGCCATATCTTATGTACGAGCGCAGAAGGTTCTTAAAAATGATGTTTTTGAAGAAGGCCTGTGTACATGCTTAGCAAATTTTTCACGAACTAAGGTGAAGGCTTGTTAGGTCAGATAATTAAGATAGGAAAACAATTATTGCTCTCTTATCTCTTAATAAACCAGATTGGATATGCACACCATCAACAGGTCGTCATGGTCGGCGACCATGTTGGTCGTTGATCCAGTCTCTGCGCTTCTACGGCAGATTATTGTGTCTTGAGCGATAGACGCTCGAAAGCATCTGAATTTATTGATGTCTTCCTAAATCGTGACTGCGCGCCAGACTTTTTCGACTCCAATTTGTGGATGTTTTGGTTGGAAATTCATTTCGTAAGTCTGGCCTGGACCACGCTACCGCCGATCGCCATTGGACGGATCCATTGCGACCAACCCACAAGGGATGTCAGGTTGCCACAACACCTCCGCCACCTTGCGAATGATTGCCGTTCCGCATACATGGATGGGACGGGAAAGAAAGTCTGGACGCTGCAGCTACTGTCAACATCTAGCAAGGGACTCTATAAACTCGGTCCAACATTCAACATCGGACGAGAAACTTTCGGTTGGACTCATAACGAGTTCGTCGGTGGTGACTCACTTTTGCTTTCGGGCATCGTTTATTGCCCATAGATGACTTTGTCTGTCGCAGTGACTTTCTGTAACATCGTAGACTAGAGTTTTGGATGAGCGCCGTTTCTGGCGTGTTTTGTTATGTTGTGCCTTAGCAACTGATGGCGCCTGCCTATGGCTGCCGCTGACGTGTAACAGGGTGCGGTATGTCACCCTGACTTGTCATTTTCAATTAAACGAATACACACACACACACACACACAACATAATAATATTCCTTTTTAAATTAAAATGACGGCGCTACAAAGCTCCTTTAGACGTCATCAGATGGAATCTCTTTGTACTGCTCAGTATATACTCTATGGTAGTCATAGCAACGGGCTTATTCCTTGACCTCAGAAGTTTACGGATCGTTGATTCGGTTTTGTTTGCAAACAGTTTCGTTACGCGACAGCGATCATGGATGCTTAATTTAATTACCGAAAGCCAATAATTAGTTATCGACTCAGTAAAGACTTTATTTGCGTTTATTACGACACAATGCGCGTGAAGGAACAGATCGCGTGCAACTCTAAACGTGCGAGGATGACTTCATCCCGCCAATCGCGTTTCGAGCTCATCTAGCATTTATGTAGCGCATTTTGCGTGAAAATTTCGTTCAGAATCGTGTTCATTTGGTAATAGGACAAAAAAATAATGAACGACTGTGGCGGAAAATTAGGGAATTCGTTGCACGGGAAAGATTTGGGTGGTGACGAATCGGGAAAGAATAATGGGGGAATGTGGTTCTACGTGAACCGTGTGGGCTTCCCGATGGACGATCCTACCTGGGATCGGATGTGGGACTATGCCTCGAAAATCCATCCGTCTGGTGCGGAGATCAAGAATACCATCCGGAACCAACGACTTCTCCCGGAGGTAGAACATGTTTGACCGTGATTTTGGCGTAACTATAGTATTGAGGACCTAAATGTAGTTTAGGATCAGATTACTTAGGATTAGGGTAGTCATCGTGAGTGTCGGTTGGGGGTTAGGTTCTAAGGTATCATGAGGATCAGTGAGTTAGGTTAGGCGTAGTGTGAGTCGGATATGGTCAGGTTATAGGCATAGTGAGGGTCAGTTAAGGTTAGGTTAGGCGTCATGAGGGTCGGTTAGAATTAGGTTAGGCATCGTGAGGGTGAGTTAGGGTCGGGTTAGGCATCATGAGGGTCAGTTAGGGTTAGGTTAGGCATCGTAAGGAACGGAAGTGTACTATAGGTTAGTCACTGCAGAGCTGGTTAGGGTTAGTGTCGTCATTAGATACTGTTCAAAGATACACTGTATATGCTTTGGCCCCGATACTATGGTTTTGCCTTGATTTGCTGACTTTTTATGTAGTAGGCCTACTACCTCAGCGGGCTACATAGAAATCATTCAAATAGCTTACCTGTGATTTCGTGCTGGCAGTTACATAGCACTGGCTAGGAATCCATTTGAATTGCTGTACTGTTGATTTTTTCTCCACTCCAGATAGTTTTGTTTCCTTTGGTTTATGGAAAAAATGTGATTCGCTCAGAGTGTGTTTGCAATTTTAGTAGCTCTACAGTAACTCTAAGGTTGGATTTCAACGAGTCTTTATTGGGATGATTAGAGTACTGAAAGATATACGTGATTATACGATAGAGTACCGAAAGATACATGATTATAGTACTTTACGTTGTACGATATGTTAACTTGATTTACGGTCGTTTAAAGATCAAAGAAAATAGCTAGCTAATGTGTTACCTTACCTTGTAATTCGGTGGTTTCTTGTTTTGCTGTTGTCGTTCAGTACCTTCACGTGACTGTGGTTTTCATTGTCAGGTACCAGTGCCTCACGTCCCTCTCAGCTTCATGGGATCTGTCTCCGTACCAGACAGGCTGCAGAGCATCCAGCGCTATCTGAAACAGCTGCAGTATCTTTTCGTTGGAGGGATTGAGGGCTGGATGAATTGATGGATCATAGATGAATGGGTGGATGGATTGAGAGATGGATGGATGAATGAATGAATGGATGGACGGATGGATGATTAGATGGATAGATCATAGATGAATGGTTGGATCGATGGATGGATTGAGGGATGGATTGAGGGATTGAGAGATGGAAGGTTGGATGGATGGATGGATGGAAGGATGGATGAATTTCTGTGTTTTGCTGTAGTGACCTCTGTCCACATCTATCTTTGTATCTTCGACTATTTGAACCAAAGCTTCGTGTTTACTGACTTTACATGCGTACTAGTTACTTTTAATAAATAAATATTTCACTAAATAAATATTGAAATGATGTTTCATCACATGTAATCTTTTTTTAGATGTCATTTAGTTGCTGCACTTATAACCAGTGTGTTCGTGTCTGTATTAAAAAGATCTTTTTTAAATAAAATCATCATTTGTCTATTCCTTAGTTTTCCTAAAGATACAATCACACAGGGACGCAGTTCTTTGACATAAAAAAGAATCGACCGATTTGTGGGTAAGTTCCAAAAGGAGTCGGGTCTCACCAAGTACATGTTTTTAGCGTGGAACACTTAGCGAACCATTCTATTTATCTTGGGTTGGTCTATGCTGATTTCACTATGGATATGGCCGTTTTCATGGTAATTTTTTGTGTCATTCTCTGTGTGTTGGAAAAGCAGTTTAAAGCTGGTTTACAGTGCCATATATAATATTGTCATATTATTTATTTTATTTATTTAGTTATTTATTATTATTATTGTTATTAATGCATAGACAACAAAAGGTAAATGCTGATTAATGAAATAAATGAGAAATAAATAAGCAATGTTAATTAAAATCAAGTAGTGAGTACTTAAGTAGTGATCTAGTTTTAATATATACGGTAAGTGAATATTTTGAATGGGTAAAGATCACATAGATTAACAGTAAATAAATATTAGGCATTTAAGTAACTGAGAGAAACAAATAGATGCATATAAATTTAAATGATCCGTTAATTTAAATAATGAATGACTTAAATAATAAACTAATAATAAACAAAAGAAATAGACAATTGTAAATGACAATAGCTCTTTGTTTGTGGTATTCGCTAGGTTGATGGACTGTGCTCGAGAGATGATCCGCGAGTCACTTCCGATCAAATGTCTCGAGGCCGTCATTCTCGCCGTGTATCCTTTCCACATGAAAATTACTCAAGTGCTATATAAATCATGGGGCGCGGTGGTGCAGTGGGTATGTTCATCGCCTTGCAGTCAAGGGATGCTGGTTCGAATCCACCTTAAGTCGCCGTGTAGGGACCTTGGGCAAGTCCTCCACTCGCAATTGCTCAGCGCTTTGGCGTGAAACTCCGATGCAGTGTCCGCGCTGCAGTCGGGAGCGCCTCTGAGTAGTGAGCGTGAAGGGGTGCTGTAGCAAGTGCACATACAAACAATAAATCACTGCTCTTGCTGAACGTTATGGTATGACCTTGATTTGGATGAAAATGTGGTCCAGTGTTAACATTTTGTTGATGAGTGTGTGTTTGCCGTCAATTAATTTAACGCTGTCAATTTAAAAACATCAATTTTAAAACATAGTTAATTCATTTAACATTTTCATTTTAAATACGGGGTTAATTGAAAATGATGTCAATATCAATTCATATAATATGTTTGATTTAAATTTAAGTCAATTTAAAATTAAGTCTATTTACCAGAGTCAATTTATTAATGTATTCAATTTAAACACGATATCAGCTTAAAACATAGCCAATTTGAAACAAAATCAATTACTTTATTATTTTCAATATAAACACTGTCAATTTAAAAAAATTAACTTCACACATTCGATTTAAACACAACATGAATTAATTTGAATATAAAACTCAATTCAATGAGAGTTATTGTAATTGTAATCGTACATTTATATAGCGTCCCTTCAAGAGAACTCCTCAGAGGCACTCCAGAGAGTGGTTTCCAGGTACTGTTTACTCCATCATCAAACCATCGTCCTTGATTTGACCTTGACTCTACTCTTCGCTCAGATACCTTACCAACTACTTTCCAGGTCTCGACCGATTTCCGATAAGCTTTCGTAGCGTCTGCAGAGGAGGCGTGCACCGCCATGTCGTCCTTGGTGTCCACTACAACGGAAAATATGGAGCGGTTGGAATGAGTCGGAGGGAGGACCTCATGCATAAACCACTTACGTTCGAGGTATCAGCAGATTCATGGAGAAGAAATGGTGTCACTGTGGTTGTTGAATACTGTTTGGTGCTTGTGTGTGTGTGTGTGTGTTTGTGAGTGAGTGGGTGTGTGTGATTCATTCATTCATTCATTCATTCCGAAAATTTATATAGCGCCCCTTCAAGAAGCCTACTCAGAGGCGCTCCCAGTCCAGCCACAGCTAAAAAGATAGGTCTTGAGCATCTTGTAGAAAGCAGGCAAATTATTCCGAGGTAGTAAGCGTAGTGCAAGTGGGAGCCCATTCCATGTGGATGGGCCAACAACCGAGAAGGCTCGACGCTGTCTGGTAGCAGAGCGGGTTCGAGGGACCAGCAGCTCCCCATTGGCCGAAGAGCGCAAAGTTCTACGGGAGGCTACAACAGTGATGTGTGTTTGTGTGTGTGTGGATGCATGTGTGTGTTTGTGTGTGCGAGTGAGTGAATGAGTGTGTGTGTGTTGGTGTGAATTTGGGTGTATGTATGTGTTGATTTTCGCTTGGAAATAAATTGTTTATTTTTTCGTTTTGTAGCACCTTTCTCAGCTGATTTACGACTTCAACGACTGTTACAGAAAATGTGAGAACGAAATCAATGATATCTTAAATTTTTTTAAAACTTTCTTAATATTAGTTATCCATTTTAAACAAATATTTCTTAAGAATGCTGAAACAAGAAAATGTAATTATGATAATCTTCGTTTAATTACAAATTGACCCAATGCAGAATGATTACAATTCTCAGTATGACAGATGATCACAAGTTATTACAGGAGTCTAATTTAACTGTCGGCAGCCATGCAAGGCGCTCATAACATAGCGTCCTAATGCTCTGTTTACCAATGCCATCTGCCGAATGGAAGGTTGAGTGGTGAGTCTGCTTCCAGTGACTGGAGGTCTGAACCAGCTAAGAGTTGCTTGCATTCATATATATATATAATTATACACACATATATTATGTAAATTACACACACACATACATATATGTATTGTATGTATGTGTGTATATATAATATATATATTATATATATATATATATTATATAAATTACACACACCTACATACAGACACATTTTATATATATATATATATTTACACATACCAGTAATAAGTATATACACTGTGTCTGGAAAAAAATGACCCATTTTGTAAATATGAAAATAAATGGTGAATATTCATCGATTTTCACAACTATTCAGCCAAATAAAAATACGAACAGCGTACAACTGTTTGTTGTTAACAGGTGGTCACAATCTGGACAAAGTAAAGATCGGTCTGACCATCCCGCACGACTCCCACACTTACGAAGGCATCCAGTGGCGGGTAGGTAGGTCCTCCTCCTCGCAGAAACGGCGCTACATAAATGACGGCTCTTTACATGAAATTACTTTACACTGGCTGCTAATAAGAGACAATTTTTTAAGGGCAAGGTAAACGTTACTAAGTCACGTCTTAGTTTTAAGTTTTTCTCTGCACTCATGGGTGCTCGCTGGAATTTTTTGCAGGAGGGGACCAGACAAAATGGTCGCTGTTGAATTGTTTAGCAAGAGCTTGAAAGATGCTAAGCAGAAATTTAAGAACATGAGTATTGTTCACTCAGGTTTCTGAAAGCAAATTTTTTTCCACTTTATGTATGATTGGAACCTTAATGCTTGAGTGTGAAGAAAACTTTTTAAGAAAAAAAACGTTGTGATTAAAAAACAGGCGTAAGTTTTTCAGAGGTGGGGTTTAGTGCCACGCCTCTTGGCCCTATTTGTAAGCGTTCTTGTCTGTGCTGTATTGGTTAGTTTCCAGTGGAAAGTTTTCTTAGATTAATGCTGATTTTTTGTTAATTGTGCTATATAAATTTTCTGTAGATGTTTATTCTTTGCGATTGTTTGTTCGTAGGCTTTGACGCTGAGCATGAAGAGAAAACCGGATGAACTGACGAAAGAGATCGACCGATTCTCACGCGAGATACGGAGACAGGTGAGAAGGATGAGGACATGGGACTTTACGTCCTCTGTTTGAACTTATCTTTGGCCTTATTATTGTTATATTTCTTATTATTTTTATCAACATTATTGCTATCAGCTATCAGCATCATCATCATCATCATCATCATCGTCGTCGTCATTCATCATCACCACCACCACCACCTTCATCGTCGTCATCATCATCATCGTTGTCGTCGTCGTCATTCATCACCAGCACCACCATCACCTTCATCATCATCATTATTGGTACTATTATTGCTAATAATACTACTACAGATTCTAGCCTTCTGTTCCAATTTGACGGCCATTTGTGTGTAATAAATAAGTTTAGTAATGATAGCAAAATAATTTTAGTAATCCCAACTGTTGTTTTTACTTGTAGACCACTAGGTGGCAGTCTGCCAACAGCGTCAACATATCTACAAAGGTCAGTCAGTCTCTTTCTTCTTTCACCATTACTTCATATATTTGCCTCATGATACACTGTGATCATTAATTCTATCTCAGAAATAAGTAAGCTTCATTTTAATTCGTTGAATTGACTTGAGCCAAATTGATTTTTGCAATCAGTATATATATATATATATATATATATATATATATATATATATATATATATATATATATATATATATAATGCAGGATTGGCTTCAAACATGGCCTTAGTTTTCAACATGGCACTGTGTCAATACTTTATTTTTGGTCAGGGATTGTATGGCTGCTGGGTCAAGTATTTCTCTCTTGATCTCACAAGGTCAAGCTTTCATATCAACAGCATGCTGCTTGCGAAGCCCCACTTAGTGAAGCTCCTAAGTGGGGCTTCAATAGTAAGCATGTGCTTCAATCTCTTAGTAAAAGATCTGAACAGAGTTTTATAAACATCTGAAAAATCTTGGCCACACCCTCCACGACCTGCTCCCGTTTGTCCATTGTACTGGTCACACGTGTGAGCTTTGATTTACTTACTGAGTTTGTGATTGTTTCTTTTAGCCGAGAAGTTGTTCTCCTAAGCGACATTCTCACCAGGGATCTCAGTCGGCAGAAATCGTCCGCACAAATATGCAAGTCACTATTCTGAAAATGTGCTTTATGCTTATAAAACGAGTTTCTTTGTTTGCACCAAACTCATCTTGGTCACTTTTCATCATTGATTGACAGTGTGTGAAATATTACAACGGCAGTATGGAATTTCTTTCTTTAATTTTGTTTTGTATTTGTTTGTTTTTTTTTGTTTTTTTTTATCTTGATCAGATATAGTGCGTGAAAGTTTATTTGGATTTAACATATTCTGCCAGGTTACCATAGGCGCAACTACCCTATGGGACCCACGGGACGCGTCCCCCCAACTTTTGAGTGGTCCCATTGACTTTATCATTATGGTCCCTCAACTTTTGGGACGTGATTCATTTGGTCCCCCCCAACTTTTAGGACGTGATTGCGCCTATGCAGGTTACTAATTAATTACAATTAGTTATCAAACTAATTTATTAGCTGATTGATTAGTTTATAATTAATGAATTAATTACCCACCACTGATCTAACGTATCTCAAAATTAGGTTTCATTTTTCATTTTATACTTCCACAGAGTTACATTAGATTTTCAGTTGTGTTCTAAAAGTAGGTTAGATTTTCCTTTTTTCTTCTATGTAGCCTGATTTAAATTTATCAGTGGCTCTATATAAATTCCTGTATTTTTATTCTCCTGTTACAGAACAGACAGTCGGTTGACACGTGACAGGCGGGCGTTGGCCTTGGCAACGAATAGCGTCAAGGTCCAGTCAAGCGACTTCTTAATAAACCGTCCGCGAGAGAAAAGTCTGAATCAAATCAACGCAAGCGAAAAGGACGAAGTAACGACCGATTATTGCGCTGTGCGCATTTGACATTTCGGTTCCGTGCAACGCGCGCTGAATAGGTCAATGGAGGTTAACGGAGGAGCTATATCAATGTCGTCATTACGTTACAGTGATCTGATTATGTTGTCTTGCAATTCCTTACGTTACATCGCTTTTTCACACGATTCATTTCAACGCATTGCAATCATTTTTGGATCTATTATCTTATCGTCTGCAAACGCATTCTCATGCATTGCCTTTGCCAGTACATTTTGTTTTGTTAAATCACTTTTCGTACATTTCTTTGTAATGTAGACAAAATTCTTTCATTCACTGACATTTCTACTACATTCGTTTGTTACATACTAATCACATAATGAGGGTCTTCCACTTGCTAATCTAGTAGGATTTTTTGCTGGAATCTTACATGAGGTAATTTGAAATGTTTCCAGTATTATGCTGAAGTCTTAATTTACATCTGACTGCTTTACATCTGGTTGCTGTGTTGTCCCTGATTTTGGTTTCTGCAATTCTAATTGTGATGTGACATTTTACTGATTGTGAATGTTAGGATTTGCTAGTAGTTTCTAACGAGTGTTTGAAATTTGTGAATGATAAGATGAATTGAAAAGGAAGAGGTTTCGCAAATAAAGACTTTCATTCTATTTACGTATTATGTTGGCAGAAAATGTGAGAGACAGTCAGGCACCCAGACAGATACATAGTTTTTGTGCATAACTATTTTTCTGCCTGCCTGCCTGCCTGCCTGCCTGCCTGCCTGCTTGGGTTTTTTAACAGGTGGTATGTGGCACTTTTATGACCGCAGTGCTTTCAGATAGGTGGACCTTGAAGTTGACCTATTGACCTTTCAGATCCATGGTAATCGTCTTTTGACTGCTATATAAAGGCTCTTGCTCATCATGCCTAAGATCATAAACTCCGACACTGGTTGCACTCTGCCATTGCCAGTCCCAAGCCTGGATAAAGGAGGAGGGCAACACTAATAATCTATGTTAGGCAGTGTGGTTAATAGCAACAAGCATGACCAAGATCATACTCATGAAGACCAAAGCCTAAGGTATATAGGTGCGATAAATAGGCTGTCCAACGGTTGAACGGTCCAAGTACTATTCCTGTCAAATAGAAAACAATTTGTTTATTTATAGCTAGCAGGCCTACCTGTAAAAGGCTGGGTTCCATAAACAAGCAAGGACGTTTCGAATATGGGTCGTGATTGTATACTGTGCGATATCCAGGCCTTTAAGTGTTTTCAGGGTGGAATGCAGGTAAGTAATTTATATAAATTATATTAGTTATTGTTAATGATTTCCGTGTCTAATTTGTAGACCTATTAGGCCTAGGCCTAGGCCTAATGCTCGTCGATCACCTTTTCTTTTCTTTTCTGAGTCGGTGTATTTTTGCAAACTATGTCTAGTTCAAATTTTGTATAAACTTAGCCTTGCAAAGCTAATTGAAATCAAGCATAATTATTGTTTATTGAAAGTAACGCTTGATTAGCGATTTTATAATTATGTCTTCTATATTGCCTAAAGCTGGCTTGGACACAAGCAAAGTGTTCATTCATTCATTCGGACATTTATATAGCGCTCCTTCAAGAAAAACTACTCAGAAGCGCTCCCAACTCCAGCGCGCACTAAAAGAACAGTTTTAAGTTTAGTAAGGAAGGATCCTGGTAGAGTCCCAGGGTGTAGGCGTAGCTCAAAAGGAAGGCCATTCCAGACCACTGGTCCAACCTGGGACTAATATCGATATTAGTCCCAGGTCCAACCACAGAAAAGGCTCGATCCTTCGAGTGTATAAAGGAAGTGTATAAAGGAAGCATGGTCTGTTTCACTGTTTGTTGGCCTACATTTAATTTTTTGCATTTAAAAAATTTATATACAAGATGATATTTTAATCGTGTAATTTTATTGAGTTATTATAATTTTTGTAGCTGTAGTTGAATATTTGAATGCAGTGTGACATTTCGGCTTATCTAGTACCGTAATTAAACGTCAACGGCGACGAGCTATTAATAGCAATTGTATTTTCCACAACATGAGTTCTAATTCAAATTATATTTTCGTGCGTTTTTTAAAACTATCTTTTTAACGTAATTTTAACGATATAAGACAAACGACGATTAATTTATCTGATATCGGTGAATTATTGGAAATTTTGGCGAAACTATAGTAACCGGGACCGATGTTTATAACGTTGGAAATTTCCAATTCGGTTAGGGTCAGGTTATGCGTCGTGAGGGTCGGTTAGGGTCAGGTTATGCGTCGTGAGGGTCGGTTAGGGTCAGGTTAAGCGTCATGAGGGTCGGTTAGGGTTAGTTTTAGGGTTAGTGTCGTCATTAGATTCTATATACTACACTACACTAAGACAATGTTATAAACATCGGTCCCGGATACTATAGTTTCGCCAAAATTTTAATACTTCTTGAATGGTTGTATGTGTAATTTTCCTTCTACAAGTGTAGTGTGCAAGAAACTAAACGTGTGTAATACGGACGCTGCATATGAATATTATGGAGCACTTTCAGAATATAGGAATGAAAGACTTTGTTTCTTATGTTTTTCTTTTTATTATGCGTGAGCATTTTGTTCGTCAATTGGGTTATATTCTATAATGACTCGGTAGCAAGTAACTTTTTTTTATAAATTTGATGAAAAATATTTCCTGACGAAATTGAAGCGGGATTTATCGTGTGAGGGTCGGTTAGGGCTCAGGTTAGGCGTCGTGAGGGTCGGTTAGGGTTAGTTTTAGGGTTAGTGCAGTCATTCTGAAGCTGGATTGATGAACAATAATTTTCAATGAAAAATGGATGAAAAATATTTGCTGACGAAATAGAAGCGGGATTTATCGAACAAATTCTTGCCTAAAGAGAAGCTGGATCGATTAAAAGGATTCTCGGCAAACTAGAAGTTGGATTTATTAAAGATAACAACGCTGCAACGTTAGTTCTTGGTGTCTACCGAGTCATTATAGAACGTCTACCGAGTCATTATAGAACTCTACCGTCAATTGTTAAAATAACGTATATGAAGTTCTTAGTCAGCGATAGTCGATAAAGAATTGCATGTTTCAGAACCGTTTATGGAGCACTAGTTCGTGTTGACGAATTTTCTACGTTTCCTGACGTCAGTCGGGTGGTTTCGGAGGAATTTTCAGTCATGGAAAGCATAAGCGATGTGTCAACGAAACCAATAGTCGGCAGTCCATACATTCGTCCACTTCAGATGTCATATACTCAGGTAAGAATGGTTGAGGTTACACGTTGGGTCGCATGTTCTCGCATTTTACGGCATTTATATAGAATGGGATATGCCTTAGGGCTGAGGGGCAACCTTGCGACTTCATTAGGCGATGATTTCCATGAACAATGTACGACCAGTGCGCATACTTAGTGAATGAGTTCACTAAGGGGTGCAAAAGTGGAGTAGGATTCATGAAACAGCTTTCTGTACTGGATAGGATATGAATTTCTAGCCACTGGGCTGACCATCTAATGCACTAGCCACCAGGCTTCCTTTCCCCAAGAACTAACTCTGACTTTTTGTAATGATCATTGGCTTAGGAAATAAGTAAGTGTCCTCTTTATGTTAGCCAATGCGAAACATATAGAGGGTATTCTGGTTTTGTCATTCAGTAAAAAGTATCTTCATAAATGGCTTTGTCTTTGCAACCACGGTTCATGACCTCGGTGTCCAACTTGACCAAGAACTAACTTTTGCTCCTCAACTTCACCGTCTTGCTCGAGACTGCTATTATCAGCTGCGCCAGCTTCGCACTGTCATCCGTTCTCTTACGTCTGCTGCTACTCTTACTTTAGTGCATTCTTTCGTTACATCTCGCATCGACTATTGCTCTTCGCTCTACATTGGCCTCCCATCCAGCAGATTGACTTGTCTTGACCGGGTGTTGCGCTCTGCTGCACGCCTAATTGGGAAAATCCCTAAATATGATCATGTCTCAAACTACATGCTTGAGGTACTTCACTGGCTCCCTATTCGCCAGCGTATCGAGTTCAGGGTAGCTGCTTTGGTATGGCGATGTTGTCAGGGCCTTGCCCCAACTTACCTCCGTGAGCTATGCAGCTCTACATTGGGTATCCAAGGACGTCGTCAGCTACGCTCTGCTGATAGGGGAGTCCTCTTAGTTCCTTTTGCTCGTACTACTACCATGAAGGATCGAGCCTTTTCTGTGGTTGGACCAGTGGTCTGGAATGGCCTTCCTTTTGAGCTACGCCTACACCCTGGAACTCTACCAGGATCCTTCCTTACTAAACTTAAAACTGTTCTTTTTGGGCGCGCTGGAGTTGGGAGCGCTTCTGAGTAGTTTTTCTTGAAGGAGCGCTATATAAATGTCCGAATGAATGAATGAATGAATGAATGAAATGTGAAACTTTACTACTGTACTGTAAATTTACGTTCTTTGTTACAGAGCGGTAAGAAGAAGACATGGGACGTGATAGCGTCACATGACAGGTAATTAATTTAGCAAACTTTGATGAGTAAATGTAAGAAATTCGTTTAAATGCAAAACTGTTTTATTGTAGCGACTTCACTAAACATCATTTTCTTTGGGATTTTTAGCAGAGTCCTGATTTGCACTGGAGAACCATTGCATGCTTCAAAGCAGCATTTTAATTTCTATGAGTGTCTTATCGTAATTACTATCTTGAAATTTTGAATCTGCAATCGGTTTTTTCTTTGCCTAATTATGAGCTCCTCTTTCTGTAGTTTCTCTTATAGATTCCTGTTATTCTTGAGTTTTTACCTAAGTTAGTTTGAATACTTTCCTGTTGTTTTCATTGCTCTGTGACTTACCACCTTTGATCATAACATACTTTGCTGTTTACAGTGTTGCCATATTGATTCACAACATAACGAGAGACGTATTTGTCTTCGTTCGACAGTTTCGACCAGGTCAGTCAACAGTCGACTTAACTACTTATACAAAGTAAGTAGGTATGTCAGTGTATTCTTTATTTCGCCAAATGACAAAGATGCACTCGGGTGCATATGCATGTCAGATGAAAATAGTGTTGTGAGGCGGAAACTTTCCTCGGAAAGTTTCATATCTTTCCGGAAAGTTTCGGAAACTTTCCGACGAATCTTTCCGGAAACTTTCCGACATATTTTTCGACGCAATAAAATATTATTAAATACATACTCAATTCTAATGAGTCCGAATTTTCTTTCAATATAATGTTACTAAATACTTCAATCACTACCAGAAGTTAGTGTTGTGAGGTGGAAAAATTGTCCAGAAAGTTTCATATTTTTCCGGAAACTTTCCAATGTATTTTTCCGCCAATGAAATATTATTAAATACATACTCAATTCTAAGGAGTCCGAAATTTTTTTTCAATATAATGCTACTAAATACATCCATCACTATAAGCAGTCTTAGGTGGTTATAAGTAATAGTTTATTCAATAGATGGCACTGCTAGTGTTAGTGATAACTGTTTACACAGCCCAAAAATACTGGTACATTTAGGAATTAAGTGCAATTAAACTTTGATGTAAACTTAGAGAAAATATTTTTTATCATTCAGTCACCTTCATATTTGTGAGTTATGAAAATATAAGATAGAAACAGAAATTGATGGTGTATTACTTCATGTTTATATCAGTTTTTTACACATTTCCTCCAACAGAGATGACTGCAGACATGCAAGCAACTAGTTTTCTATAGGCTACTCTAGACTGAAATGCTAATGAATAGTGTTTATTGCTCATATTAATTATTTTTAAGTTCAACTTTGTTTGCATCGACAGAAGTACTGTAAATAAAAGGAGTTTAAACTATAAGAAAAATTTCTGAGAGTGAAATTCTTATATTTTCTGAGTTTAATGTATTTTCCGCTTCTTCGGAAAGTTTCCGGAAACTTTCCGGAAACTTTCCGGAAACTTTCCGTCAAAATACTTTTCCGGAAAAGCTACATCACTAGATGAAAATGCTTTGATACATTTACATTGTGAATTGCAATTCACAGCTTTTATCACTCTGGCTCGCAACATTGGCAACAGATCAATCGACGGCTTGCACACCAAAGCCAAGCCAATAAGTTGATCCATAAGATCAGTCCAATGTGTATGAGAGAACCCAGGCGGCACAGGTTACCCCTTGCTGTCCAAACTTGACAAACAAACTCAAAAAACAAGACCTCTTGGCTCCTTACTCGAGAACATGTTTTGACTCGGTTTTGCCTCAATTGGTCCTCTTTGGAATATGCATTTTCCCTCTGTTCGTTCTATTCTTTCTTCACTCTTCTCTGAACTTCATTTTTCTCATGGACCTTGGGCACTGGGAGTTCTTCGGAGTGGTTTGCTCTACTAGACGCGTTTTACAAATGCTCCAAATTGCAATACAGGACAATACCCTTACTGAATCGTTGCTACGGTTTTCTTAATCGGTTGCTTACGAACCCATGGCACTTTAATCTCTACATATTATTATTATTATACTCATTAAACTCTTCCATTGCTCATGTTTTGCATTTGCTAAGCATTAAGAACGGCCACAAAGACATATAGAATATTCGGGGTTCCTATGCTGCGGCTTGAGATGGATTCGAACCCACAGCCTTCCGGCTCAAATGCACCAAACATAACCATAAACCACCTCGCCCTACATAGATATTTCTTTACCTTGTATATTGTTGTTGTTTACAGCTGTATACTTGAGCTGCGCTCGATCGCTCGGCCAGAACGGATCGGAAGTAGATGGGAGTAAGCTTCCGCCCTCTACGGGCTTCACGTATGAACTGTGCGCAGGAATCATTGACAAGCAGAAGTCCGTTGCCGAGATCGCCATGGAGGAACTGATGGAGGAGTGCGGATACGAGGTGACGGAAGACTGCCTGGAAGAGATCACCCAGTGCAGGTCGGTGAATTCTTGAAAAGATTTGGGGGTTGTTAAGTGCACGTCGCTTGAGTGTATTGGTTAGTGTAATGTAATGTAAGCGGTAATTTCTGTCACATTGCTCACAGCCATGACCATTCAGTAGTGCTCTCAATGTGAGAAGAAGAAGAGGAAGAGGAGGAGAAAGAAGAAGAGGAGGAAGACGAGCAGGAAGAGGAAGATGAAGAAGGAAAAGGGGAAGAAGAAGAAGCAGTTCATTAAGCTTGCCGTGATACAGCTATTTGTATGAAGTGTTAACGACTCCATTTTCTTAGCCTCTGCTTATGAGGGTACTGACTAGTCCTCTCCCTCATCGTCATCTTTTCCCCCAACGATGTACGGTCAGTCTTGGGCGGAGTTTGGTTTCCGTTCTTGGACGGGCTAAAAAAGAACTTGGGAAGAACTTGGGCTTTGTTGGGGGGGCTAAACCTGGGAAAAGATAGCGTTTACACGGTAAAAAAAACTGAATCTGGGTCTTCTTGGGGAGCTTAGTCCCCTAACCCCCTGATAAACTCCGCCCATGCGATCAGTCTACCATAATATCTGAGTAGTCTAGGAGAGGGGCACATTTCCATAAGAAATCTTACCACAAATTTCTGCCGTGGTGGGACTCGAACTCCAGACCTGTCGCTTGATGGTCCAGCATGCTAGCCAGTTGACTACCATCCGAGAAATCCTGAGGGAAAAATAGGTCGTAATCTTGAAGTGAAAAATGTAGATAGCGATCCAGAAAGAAATGCATAATCTGCATAAAGGTGGCCATTTGCCTTGTGTTTAGTAAATGAATGACAATTCTAATAATTCTATTGTGGTATATATTTTGAAATTTTATGTTAAGAGTCCCATGCAGAGTGGAGTGGAAGTGAATCCCATAAGCACGGTCCAATGAAGGTTTAGGATCGAGTTTGATTAACTGTGGTCCTAGCTGGTGGGACAAACAAATCAGAATTGTCCAGAGAACGAAGAGGTTGATGAGAAGATGCAGAAACGGGAGAACGAATGAGATCCCTGAGATATTTCAGCACAAGACGCAGTTTTTACTTGAGGACCAGAGCAATGTTAGTGATGCGCATTTATGTTATTAGATGCAGATCATTCCTTCAAATAAATTGCAATTAATGGCTGCTTATCATAAAGACGTCTCAGGGAGAGGGTTTAAAGTTCTCCAGGAACGAATTCCCACCCACCCCTCCTGGAAAGTTCGTGAGTTGTTGTGTACATGTAAATACGTAACATTTTCCCTCCCAGTAAAAGTGAATGTGTGACAATATCCCCTCTCTGAGAAACATCGATCGACCTGTGCAACATGCATTAGAAGGACATGCTGGTACATTTTGGTAAACCAGAAAGTAAGACTGAAAAAATAGAAACCCCCAAAATTCCCGAAAACCCTCAAAATGGAAAATGGGAGCCACAAGTTTCTTTGAGAATCCCTGCATTTTTGTGGCCACGCTACTGGAGATGTTATTGAGCCGCTTCCTTCTTTTCCTCATTTCCAGGAATTCCGTTGGAATCAGTGGATCGCAGCATACGTTGTTCTACGCCCGCGTCACGGACAGCATGAAGATCGGAAAGGGTGGCGGAAACCCTGAGGAGGGTGAGCTCATCGAGGTCGTCGAAGTTCCAGTTGCAGAGAGCATCTCTTTTATCATGGACAAATCAAAAGACAGACCGGTCGGAATGTTATTTGCGCTCATGTGGTTCCACAGTTTCAAGGGATCAACGAAGTCCGAACTTAACAGTCAACTAGCGATTAAATAAGTTTTGGTTAGCTTTAAAAATGGCTTATTCAGTTAAATGGTTAATTAATCAATTGATTAAGTGATTGGTTGGTTAATCGATCATTATTAATCAATTGATTTATTTGTTCGGTTTATAGTCTGTTAGGTATCATGATGGCAAAATGTCATGTGACAAAATGTCTTGGACAAAAATGTCGTAATAACAGAAAGTTCATAGATGAAATGTCGTAAGTGCATAAGTGTTCATTTTAATAACGGACGATATCAAAATCCTGGTTTTTACCATGAAAAGAGTGACATTGCATGAGTTCTTAGCACCAATGTTTTGTTTTGATAATGTACAAATACTGTGAACACTTAAAATCAGCTTTACTAAGCATTGTAGTTGTACTAAGTCAGATTTAGCTTTCTTCCTGAATTTTGCCATCAAAACTATTTGTTACAATCACTTTTCAGTCCTGTTATCCGCCAAAATCGTTGATGATCTTTTTTAGTTGTACACTGTGCAGTGTTCTTAAGCCTCTGCACGGACCTCGTGGGGCGTGGGGAGGTCTACGAAAGTGCCCATGGGGAGCCACTTCAACTTTCCGAGCCAGAATAGCGGGTAAAAATAAATAAATTTATAAATGGGGTGGTGGGCATGGCCGGATTGTCCGCCCCTGGATCCGCCCCGGAGACATGCAACCATACAAAGACATTCAGCTTTTTGTCTGTCTGTTTGCCTGTCTGTCTGACTGTTTCTGTCTGGACTTTTAACAGGTGCCATGTGCTACTTTTAAGACCGCAGTGTCTGTCTGTCTGCCTGTTTTTTAAGATCGCAGTGCCTGTCTGTCTGTCCGTCTGCCTGCCTGCCTGATATTTAGCCTATTTTTCTGTCTGTCTGCCTGCCTGTCTGTGCTTCTGCATGGACTTTTTCAGGTGCCATATAGGCCTACTACTTTTAAGACCACAGTGCTTGCCAGTTGCCAAGATAGGAGGAGGCCTTGAAGTTGCATGACCTATTGACCTTTCAGATCATATCCTCAGTTGACTGCTTCACGCATACTCTTGCTTATGCCTAAAACCATATTCGCGTAGAACAAAGCCTATGAGTATTATAGGCGCTAGGGATAGGCCTAGGCCGTCCAAATACTGTTCTGCCAATTATTGGCAACCAATTTGGTTACCATCCGCCAGTAAGGCCTAAAGGTTAGGTTTCGGTAAACAAGCAAGGACGTTTCGAATATGGGTCATGTATACTGTGCGCTTTCCAGGCCTCTAAATGTTTTCAGGGTAGCATCCAGGTCAGTAATTTGTATGAATTACATTTTTTAATGGTTCTGATTCCCGTGCAAAACTTTTACAAAAGTGCCAAATGCTCGGCCACGTTTTGTGTTCTTTTTCTGAGTCAGTATTTTTTAAACGTAGGCGAGATGGCTATTGTTCAGCAAGCTATAATTAGTTTTAAATTTGCATAGCCTTTTAAATCTAACTGAAATAAAGCATAGCGGTTTAATTGTGTAATTTATATTGAGTCATTAGAATTTTTAGAGCTGTTTATGATCAAATTGAAATTTGGCATAATATTTAAATGTGTGGTAAAATTTCGGCTCATCTAGTAATTAAACGTCGATGGTGAGCTATTAATAGGAAATTGTATTTTCCATAGCAAAGTTCTCATTATATTTCGTACGTTTTTAAAACTATTTATTTAACGTAATTTTAACGATAAATAGAAGCGACGATTAATTTGATTTAATACTGTGGAATTATGGGGAAATTTATTTCTTGATATGAACGAATAACGGTTGTTTGTGTCACCAATAGTAACCTGTTTGCAGAGCACGGGCATGACTACCATGACCCTGTGGATATTAAATACAGAGGGTAAACGTGTATTTTAGCGTCGTAAATTATTCGCTCGTTGCAGCATTGTTATTTTTAATCAATCCAACTTCTAGTTTGGTGATAATCCTTCTCATCGATCCAGCTTCTGTTTAGGCAAGAATTTGTTTGATCAATCCCGCTTCTGTTTCGTCAGCAAACATTTTTCATCAATATAACTTATATTTAATTAAAAATTATTGTTCATCAATCCAGCTTCAATTTCAGCAAGATTGTTTTAATTAATGCCTCTTCTATCTCAATAGAAATTACTTTCATCAATCCGACTTCTATTTAGAAAGAATTCTTTTCGTCAATATGACTTGCACTCGACTAATGCTGAAACCCATGCAATGGCGAATAATTTACGACGCTAAAATACACGTTTACCATACAGAGGCCCGTGGCACGTTTAGGTTTTGCCACATGTACTATATTACAGTAATATAGTACATGTGGTTTTACTTAGACCTAGAGTTAGCCTTCAATTTTTAATTTACCTGGGATGTAGTGTAATGCTGACGCGGCACACGGATATTATGGAGCACTTTCAGAATATAAGAATACTATGCTTTTTCGGTAAATACGCACACTGCATGCCCGTACTCCAAACAATATGGCTGCCAACGAATGCACTGAAAATAGAGCACAGCGACCTATCGACGACATCGCAACATGCATCCCAACATGCAAAGCGCCCAGTAAGTAAGTAATATACGCAAGTCGCAACAGTAAAATTAAATTTATAAATTCGATGAAAAATATTTCCTGACGAAATAGAAGTGGGATTTATCGCGCGAGGGTCGGTTAGGGCTCAGGTTAAGCGTCGTGAGGGTCGGTTAGGTTTAGTTTTAGGGTTAGTGCAGTCATTCTGAAATTGAAGCTGGATTGATGAACAATAATTTTCAATGAAAAATTTATGAAAAATATTTGCTGACGAAATATGATGGGGATTTATCGAACAAATTCTTGCCTAAACAGAAAGCTGGATCGATTAAAAGTATTCTCAGCAAAACTAGAAGTTGGATTTATCTTGCATGTGGGAAATGAACCGGTTACTTACTTACTGAGCGCTTTGCATGTTTGTATGCATGTTGCGATGTCGTCGATAGGTGGCCGCGCTCTAATTTATTGCATTCGTTGGCAACCATATTGTTTGGAGTACGGGCATGCAGTGTGCGTAATTACCGCTTTTTCTTCTGTTTATTAAGCACCGACATTTTGCTTGGCAATTATTAAGATTATTTATTTATTGGAGTTCTTGGACGATACCAATTTCATGTTTCAGAACCGTTTATCGAGCACTAGTTCGTGTTGACGAGTGTACAACGTTGCCTGACGTCAGTCCGGGACTTTCAGAGGAATTTTCAGTCATGGAAAGCATAAGCGATGTGTCAACGAAACCAATAGTCGGCAGTCCATACATTCGTCCACTTCAGATGTCCTATACTCAGGTAGGAATAGTTGAGGTAACACGTTGGGTAGAATGCTCTCACATTTATATAGAAGGGTAAACGTGTATTTTATAAATTATACACCATTGTATAGGTTACAGCTTTGGTCGAATTCTAGTCGGATTGACGAAAAGATTACAGATCGATAAAAACATTTCTTACCTAAATAGAAGTGGAATTTATGAAAACAATCTCCCTGAAATCGATGCTGGATGATGAGCAAAAACTTTTAATTAAATTCAAGTTCTATTGATGAAAAATAACTGCTGTCTAAATAGAAGTGGAAGTGGTGGAGCAAATTCTTGCCAAAATAGATTACTCAGAAGGATTCTTGCCAAGCTAGCGTTTTTTGTATTTACTACAAATAACGATGCTGTAACGAGCGTATACATAATTTACGATGCTAAAATACAATGTTTATCGAGATTCCTTTGAGTTGACAGACAACCACGAGCGACTTCATTTTCTTTGTCTTAGCTTACGATGATAGGTGGCCAGTCTTGTCCTTGTTATGTTATGATCTCCAAAAGCAAAATATACCGTCAGTGCACTCACTTGATTACCGAATTCACTAACGGGTGCAAAAATGAAGCAGAAACCTTGAAGCAGCTTTCTGTGGTTGATGGGGGTTTGAACCCCTAAGCACTTTGATGACCATCCAAAACACTAACCACTAGATTGCCACACCCCAAGAACTAATGACTCTGACTTTTGATAATGATCATTGTTTATGGAAATAAGTACAATTTTGGCATTCACCAATCATTTGGAAGCTAACATGGTATTCTGGTTTAGTCGTTCAGTATATTGTAGCTACATAAATTGTGACTGTACTGTGAAGTTACGGTTTTCGTTACAGAACGGAAAGAAGAAGGCTTGGGACGTAATCGTGTCACATGACAGGTAATTAATTTGACAAACTTTGACGAGTAAATTATGAAATTCGTTTAAATGTAGAACTGTCCAATTATAAAAACTTGACTAGACAGCATTGTGATTGGGATAAGTCTTGAATTGCACACAGAACCAGCCATTACAACATGCTTCATATGCGAAAAATACTCTTAATGCAAAGTGGGGAATGCGGATTCCATACTATTTTAAATGTTGATAAACATTGCATTCTGCAGGATGTGTAGACCTGTTCAAAGGTGGGTTACTAATCACTTCGATTCTAATCGATTGGATTATTGATTAGATTATCGATTAGCTTTTTGATTAGATTATCGATTAGACAAACAACTGATTCTAAATCTAATTGATTGGCATCAAGATTTGCTATTTTACCATCTTTGATAATTGCTTTGCTGTCTACAGTGTCGCCATCCTGATTCACAACGTAACGAGAGACGTATTTGTCTTCGTTCGACAGTTTCGACCAGGTCAGTCAACAGTCAACTTGTCTATTTATATAAAGTAAGTAGGTATGTCAGTATATTCTTTATATATCCAGCCAACAAAGGTGCACTCTGGAGTACAATGCGCATACACGCATAAAATAAATGCTCTGATACATTCGGGTAATTTGTAATTTGTAACTTGCAGCATCTATCACACTTGCGTCTAGTTCAACTGACGACGCACAGCAAAGCCAAGTCATCAAGTTAATCGTCAGTGTTTAAAGACTAGTCCACTATGAATGAGTGACCAGGTTTTATCTTAACATCTGCTTCGTTCCTCCAAAAGACTTGACCTCTTGTTCCTTGTACTAGAACTGCTATGGCTAAATCTTCATCATTTGCTCAATTGGTCTCTCTCTTTGAAACGTGATATCTCCTTCTTTTCACTCTACAATTCTCTATGGCAGTTTCTCGTCTTCCTTCTAATATCTATACTCAAGACCTGCTTCTCATGGGACCTTGCGCACTGGGAGCACTTCTGAATGCTTCACCCTACTAGAGGTGCTTTGCAATATGATCAAATACGATAAATACCGTTGATAGGGTCACGAAAAAGATAATTACCAAGTGACGTAGCTTGTTACACTCTTCCATTGCTCTTGTTTCGCATTTGCTAAGCAATTAAGACATCCACGAAGACACACATACACAGACAGAGTTATTTGTTTTGTCTCAAGTATATTGTTGTTGTTGTCTACAGCTGTTTACTTGAGCTGCGCTCGATCGCTCGGCCAGAACGGACCGGAAGTAGATGGGAGTAAGCTGCCGCCCTCTACTGGCTTCACGTATGAACTGTGCGCTGGGATCATTGACAAGCAGAAGTCCGTTGCCGAGATCGCCATGGAGGAACTGATGGAAGAGTGCGGATACGAGGTGACGGAAGACTGCCTGGAGGAGATCACCCAGTGCAGGTTGGTCGAATGCATCAGGGTTGTTTTTAAGTGCAGCTCGCTTGGGGTGTGCTGGGGTTATTGGGTGTGTCAGTGGTGGGCATTGGGGTTATTATATGCAGGTCGTTTCTTGAGTAAACTCGAGTTAACGGCTGCTCATCAGTGTTTTACAGGCTCCTTAAGCCTTGAGGGCCTTTATGTATCACTGTGGGAGGACCTCTGAGTGGGCTTCTTGAAAGGGTGCTATATAAATTCTTGAAATGAACGAATGAATGCTTATGGATTGGTACAAGCTAGTAGCTGTCAACGGAATGAAAGTATTGGGATTTACCCTTTCTTAGTGATTTATGGCAAAAAGTGTTAAATGATTCACGTAAGAAAAGCAATTTTAGATGGTTAGGCAATTTGTGTCATTCGTATATCCGGTTTTCTAACTCTGTGACTGCACTTTAGTTACTTACAATATGAGAGTATGTGCATTTCAGTTTTTTGTCTGATTATAGTAGTATTAACAACTATAACAATGATAATGGACATGAATATAAAAATTACGATCATAATAGTACTTAATATTTTTTCATGATTGTGGTGATAATAATTTACCAATTATAAAAATAGTCTAGTTGATTATGATGAGATGTCCATGTGCGTATTTAGGGTAGAGTTTTACGTGCTCAAACCCACAAATTGTATAATTCCCAAATTTTTAAACTGATCCTTTTTGTTTTCCGTAAATTTGCTGACCGTGTTCATTGGACAACTCCCCCCCCCCAAATGGAACCCCAATTTTTTATGTCTAGTTGGCTACTTTACTGGAGATGTCATTGAAGCACTTCCTTGTTTCCAGGAGTTCCGTTGGAATCAGCGGCTCGCAGCAGACGTTATTTTATGCCCGAGTCACGGACAGCATGAAGATCGGAAAGGGTGGCGGAAACCCAGAGGAGGGTGAACTCATCGAGGTCGTCGAAGTTCCGGTTGCAGAGAGCATCTCTTTTGTCATGGACAAAACAAAAGACAGACCGGTCGGAATGTTATTTGCGCTCATGTGGTTCCACAGTTTCAAGGGATCAGCGAAGTCCGAACTTGACGGTCAACTAGCGATTAATTCGGCGGTTCATTGATTTATGTCAAAAAGTTTACTGCTTAATTAATTGATTGATCAAGTGATTGATTAATTAAGTGATCAAGTGATTGATTGTTTAATCATCCGGTGTCAACTTAGTAAATTTATTAATTTGCTTGTTTAATGGATTTGTTGAACAACATCTGTGAGATTGACAGTTTCTTTTTTGGACTCGGAAAGAAATCAAACTAAAGCCATTGTTTGCTTAAATGTAATTATGTTGAGCCATTTAAAGAAATGCTAACCATATGCAGCGTTTTGTTCTTAGAAGGCCTGTTTATTTTTGATTAAAGAAATTAATTAATTAGGCTGTTTATTTTTACATAACGAAATACATTGATTTTATTTTACGTGGACTAATAAGTCAAAAATGTATGTTGATACAAGTCTGGACATCAGGAGTAAGTAATAAAATTACCATTGATCATTTTTACACATCCAATACTTGCTTTGGTCCTCAAGTCCTGTGCTGGAATATCTTGGGTATCTCATTCATTCTCTTCTTTCTGCATCTTCCCATTGACCTCTCCATTCTCTGGACAGGCTCCCTAAAACTTTTTTGTTTCACTGTGGTTGGACTGGGAGCGCTTCTGAGTGGATTTCTTGAAGAGGCGCTATATAGATTCTTGAAATGAATGAATGGACAGGTCTGACTTGTTTGTTCCACCACTATTGCTCAAACTCATCCTTTATTGGGCCCTCCTTATGGAATTTTTTCCTCCCCAATGGGTGGGAGTCACCTTTCTGGATCACTATTTGCATCTCTCTTCTAAAGGTCTAGTTTTTTCTTGGGGTTCTTGCACTAAGAGCGTTACTGAATGGCCATGGCTGTGAGAGGCATTATAGAAATTACATTACATTAATGTGGTGAGGAACGATTCAGACATTTTTATGAAAAAAAATCTTGCATTATGGTCTGCTGAGTAGCACCCTGAACTTACCCAACAAGTGTCGTTTTATGCCAGCCGTTATGGACTCTGAAGCAACTCTGAACATCGTCATTTTAGAAGTGCATTCAATAGCTGGGAATCTGGGATGGTGCTGAGGCGGAAGTTTTCTAGTCCAGCTGAAGCTTATGCTCAATAAAGTTTGTTTATGCAGTCGAGTTAAAGTTAGAGTCGAAGGCAGGAGAGAAAGACTTAGTGCAGAAATTGACAGAGGAGAGAGCAGCATAAGATATGACCAAACCACTTTATTCATTGATATGGAAAAGAATGGTTACACTAGGGAACAAAGAGCACAGAAATGCGGATTCACTTCCCGCTAGGGCCGCTACCCTCCAAACGGTCAACTCGATCTTCCACCCGACAGTTAAATTCTACCCCTATAACAACTAGAAGGGAATAATCTGCTGCCTCAGAATCAGTCTGGTTTCAGAAGATTCCACTCAACTGAAACGCTTCTGCTCCAACTCCTCTCAGACATCTACGGAGCGATCGACAGAGCTCAGCTGACCCTGCTGGCCCCTTTTGACGTCAGCGCCGCTTTTGACACTGTTGACCACGAGATTTTGTTAGAGCGGCTGAGTGTTTCTTTTGGTTTGTCTGGTGCATTTTACAAATGGATAGATTCTTTTCTTCAGGAGCGTTCTCTCTGTGTGGTCCATGGCTCTTCTAGGTCCTCATGGGTGCCTGCACAATATGGTCTACCCCAGGGTTCAGTCCTTGGTCCCATACTTTATATTATTTACACCTCAGGTCTTGCCACTCTACTAACAGCTCATTCGGTTTTGAGTCAGCAGTATGCTGACGACGTCCAGGCTTACACCCATTGCCTCCCTTCTAATGCTGTCAAAGCGGTTCGGATAATGAGCGAGACTTTGGATGCTCTAGAGGCATGGATGTCATCCAATAGACTACGCTTGAACCCATCTAAGACAAAATTTATTTGGTTGGGCACACGGCAGCAGCTTGCCAAGCTTGATCTATTTTCTCTTGCATCTGAGTTTCCTGGCTTTGTCTTTGCAACCACGGTTCATGACCTCGGTGTCCAACTTGACCAAGAACTAACTTTTGCTCCTCAACTTCACCGTCTTGCTCGAGACTGCTATTGTTACGCCCGCCCTAACCGCTAGGGGACCGGAAGCGCTTGCAAGGGATGCCCCACTTACTCGCTTACTTTCGCCCCCCTCCCCTAGTGTGGCGGCGTACTGCCGGGGCGACAGGGAACCACCTACGGGAACCTCAAGTGTGAACGACAGGGAGGAACGTCCAGATTCTCTTCTTTCATGGGTACCAGGGCCTACAGGACATGTCTCCGCGGCGGTTTGTCGACGCGCGACAGCACCCTCTTTCCGGTGCTCGTCTGAGTTCGTTATCCCCGCGGCAGCTTTGGGCGAAAGGGACTCGAACTCCTGAAGAGGCGGCGGAGAGTATTTGGCTGGATATATCTGGCGCTCTATCAATCTCTCATCACTACTGACTGTCCGCCCTCCCTCCGAATCATCCGATTCCTCTAGGGCGTCCCCCCTCCAAGAGCTGGCACGAGACATGGGATTATTCGGTTTTACAACTAATTGCAAGTCAGTCAGTGAATCACCTTCAATTCTAGTTCAATATGCAACACTTTATTTGTTCCTTCACTACTACTTAATTAATATACAATTGGCAGCAATCTGTGCAAATACAATTCTGCCTATAATACTTATCAGTTCAACACAAAGTATTCCTAGCACTACACAGCATTTATGGCTGGTTATTACACACTCTGCATTACTTGATACCTATCCTTTATGCTTCTGCATATAACTAGACTATCAGTTCAGTTCTTATTTCCTTAATTACTGCAGAAGGTCAAATCACGCTATTAATCAGTTACACGAAAGCAACGAATTAACATCAACACTTTGCACTAATTTACCACGACCGCAGCAACAGTTATATCGCAAGGCTACTTCTAGCAACTCTTTCAATATATTCACGCTTCTTAATACAAGCGCTAATTTATCCTTCGCTCCTTCTGTAATGCGCTATATAATCTATATCAACGCGTTCCGGCCATTTTAAACATTCATTCATTTACAGATTCAGCACGCTACACTTTAATTTATTTCTACTTCCCTGATTCCTAAGCGGTTTTGCTTATTTCGACGTTCTCTTTCCACCGGAGGCGACCAGCGGTCGTTTACTTTATTATCTATTAATTTAGTTGACTTCCTTATTAATTTAGATGCCCGAAAACTTAGTTTTAAACGAATTTCTATTCAAAAAGATGGCCTAGTCTTTCTCGTCGGTTTCACTCTCTTTTCGTCTCTTTTTCCAACTGACCTAGATTGGTCCAACAGCCAATAGGAAGCGACCTTTTACCGCTGTTTGTAGGTCACGCGTCGCTCTTGGCCAATCAGCGGCGCCCACACTTTCGCCACGTCATCCAAAAGGTCACACGTCATGCTGGCGTAATGTCTGCAGCCTCGCTCTGGTGCAGCATAGAGTTAATTAACCGTTATGGCCAACATGGATAAAAATAAGTATAATTTTGTAGCTTTTCCCAAAACGCTACACTCTCCCCTCCTTAACGCGAATTTTCCATATTACTGGAAAATTCAGCAGTGGTCGCGTACTGAATCCGTTGTACATGAGTTGCTAAGGCAGGGTCATCACTACTACTAAAAGACATTGCCGCTTGAGAACAGTCTGAACAGTAAGCAGGCAATTCTACATCAACAACTGTATGAAGTCTCATTTTAACTCTAAGAACCAACAGGGTTCCGAATTCACAACAGGAGAAATCAACTAATTAGCCTCATAGCAACGCTTGTTGTAAAAGTTCAGGCATACAAAGTACGGCATCTTAGCACGGCTTTACTCGTAACAACTTAACCCTAACAACACAGCCGCTTAAATTCTCAAGGTGACTGCAGGGCAATGTTTACGCTCATGTAACATCCTTACTTTGCAATCTCCCTGAAACCATACGTTCGGAATCACCAGCAAAAAGAGGGAGGGACGTCTACTTACATTGAAGGTCTCCAACTCACTCTCGCTCCCTACTCCACGCAGACCACAATTCAGCAAAGGCACAAGGTCCGGGTATCAGGCGATTCAGAGAAAGCATACCACTAGGCCAGCCTTTACCTCACTAGGGTTACTAACTACGTCCATTGGTTACCCAATCCTCGTCGGAATACAGGCCATTGGTGTTTAATCACCAGTCTCTGCTTCCACGAACCCCGGGACTACTAACTATCAGACACAAAGTCTCTGAACTAAAGCAGGGTTGGAGATCCCAATAGAAATATTATCCATACTCTTACACATTATCAGGGGCTATCGGGTTATCCTCCTCCCCAGGTTTCAGGTAATGCACATCAAACAGTTACAGTAACCAATGTACTACAATCCATTTCAGCAACAGCTCGAAGCCACAAACCAAGAGAATGTCCTCTAACACATACAATCATGCTTCGGCCCCAAATCCTACAGATAGTCCTAGCACAGTTAACATGTTATTAGCTACAACATTAACGACAACTTAGACTAACACGAAATATAAGCAATTTGACTTAAAGCAGTTTTCATCCAAAAAGCAACTAAACTTAAGATGAATCATTTTTCTGTCATTATGTATCCAGCCCAAAGTTAACTCTCAGCAGGCACAAATCATCACATCAGTTGCTGACACATTATTACAGGCACAACACGCTACAACAAGGCTTGAACCAGCCACATAAGGCATTATCGCTTAGTGAAGCGTACCTCTGCCTACTAGGACGGATTAACTCCATGACCTACGCTGTTACCTCTACGTCACCTTTCCACACAGGAAGTTTACACAGGACCAAGTACACACATTTCCACCAACGGAAGGAATATATCACCATCATTTCCACACAGGAAAAAGTTTACATCCATTTCCACCAACGGAAAGAGTACATCTCATTCATTCCCACACAGGAAAAGTTTACATCCATTTCCACCAACGGAAAGAGTACATCTCATTCATTCCACACAGGAAAATTCTCAAGCAACCAATAACGACGATTGGACGGATTACCGCTTATTACATCTCATTCATTCCACACGAGAAAAACTCTCGAGCAACCAATAACTGCGACTGGACGGATTACAGCTCATCTAACTAACAGACCACCAATCTCCTCTTCTATGTAACCCTTAATGCCTGCCACAATTTCGGTCCACCTACAAGTTTACAACTTACTCACTTACCAACTACTCAGGCCAATGCATACATCAGGATAATTCACCAAATTCTAGCAGCCTGCTTTTCAGTCAATGCGCACATGCAATTTGCTCTTAATCCAGCACATTTTAGATTCAAAAATCTAATCTGTAATCAAGGTTATGCACATCAAAGCTTAAAACAACATGCAATCACAACATTTTGCCTTTCTTCTGTGGCAATAAAAACAGCAATGCAATAAAATACACAAGTAAACAATTCTAATCTACCCCCAATGATCTAACCTAGATCAAAGTTATAAAATAAACATTTTATTCATCGAAAGGAACTAAAACCTAGGCTTCTTGCCACAATCTCTACTCGTCGCCATTACGCGACATTACCATCACATTACACTACATTACTCTCTATACCGCCGAGGTGGCACAATAGTGCGATGCGGTCTCAAGGGAGTCATCGCCTCTTCCTCATCAGGGACTTCGACCTGTGCCAGGGTGTCAAGGTCAACTGGTCCGATGGTATCGGAACTCGGACTCACGTCCCAATCGTTAGGGGTCTCCCCGCTGTATAGCTTGAGTTTATCCACATAAACTAGTTTCGGTTGGGCTCGGGCCGACTTTTGGACCTTGTAAAGGACCGGACTCAGTTGTTCCAGGACACGATACGGTCCGGTGTACAGTTTACTCCATTTTTCCTTGATCCCTGACCGTCGTCGCGGGTAAAAATACCAGACCCAGGACCCTATGGCGAAGGTAGCTGGTCTGACTCTCATATTGTACCGTGCTTCTCGGGTAGTGGCTTGGCGCTGCATAAATTTTCGAGCCAGTGCAAAGTTTATTTGTACATTTTCCATTTGACTAGCGACAAAATCATCAACATTCGACATGGCATTCATAATTTGCACATCACCAAGCACTAGATCAATGGGCATGCACAATTCTCTCGCTAGGAAAAGGCGATTTGGAGTGAAGCCGGTACTCTCACTCTCGCTGGCACGGTAGGCGGCGAGGACGTAGGGGAGATGCACATCCCAATCCCGCTGGTTTTGGGCTACCACCTTTCCCAGAAGGGTATTCAGGGTACGGTGAAACCTCTCGACAGCTCCGTTAGTGCTCGGTTTGTAGGGTGAGGTGCGGACTTTGTCGATCTTGAGGAGTCTACACAGGTCTTTGAACAGAGTTGCCTCAAAGCAGGGTCCTTGGTCCGTCAGAATCTGGCGTGGACAACCGAAACGGCAGAAGACTTCTTTCACGAGGACTCGTGCCACAGTGGCGGCTTCCTGATTACGGATCGGATGGGCCTCAGCCCAACGCGAGAAGTGGTCGACTGCGGTCAGTATGTAGCGGTATCCAGTGCTGGAGGTCGGGTGTGGGCCGGTAATATCCACTCCCAGGCACTCCATGGGTGCTCCTACGGTCATTGTTTGCAGTCGCCCTTGCCTGGGCGGTTTTCCTCTGAAATATTGGGCGCAGGGGTTGCATCGCCGTAGTGCTACGCGAACGTCTTCTCTCCACCCAGGCCAGTAGGCTCTTTTCTGGAGTTGAGACAGGGTACGTCGGATACCCATGTGGCCCCCCGTGATCCCCTCATGAGCCAGTTGAATCAGTGTCGAACGGCGATGAGGCGGTGGAATTAACTGGTAGTTGGCGACCTTGCTGTCTTCCGCGTCGAGCCAAGCCCTGACTAGTAGTTCCTCTTTCAATTCTAGTTGCGGCCACTGGGAGACTAACGTTTTTACTGTTCCGCTCCGATCCCTCGTCTCAGCAAACGAAGGTGGATCGTCCGAGTCACATTTCTTTCGAATCACCCAGCCCAGGTCAGTATCCGCTCTTTGCTCATCTCGTAAGGTGTTTTTGCTCCAATCTTCCGGCAGAGTCATTCCTCCCCGTTCGATATCTCGCAATTCCCGAACGGCTTGTACCTGGTGGGGAAGGCGGGACATAGCATCTGCGTTTTGATGTGCCGACCCGGCTCGGTGTTGAATGTCAAATTCGAATTCTCCGGTAATGGTCAGCCACCTCGCCTGCTGTCCGATCGGAAGGGGCGTTCTCCGCAGCCATTGTAACGCTGAATGGTCAGTTCTGAGTAGGAAACGTCTCCCCAACAAATACTGTCGATAGGTTTTCAGAAAATGGATGATCGCGAGGAGTTCCCTTCTGGTTACGTCGTAGTTCTGTTCCGCCTTCGAACAGAGCCGACTCCCATAGCAGACTACCCGCTCCTGTCCTTCTTGAACTTGGGATAGAACGGCTCCGATGGCGTCTCCAGAAGCGTCGGTATCTAGGATATACATCCCCTCATCTGTGGGAAGGGCCAGGACGGGTGCTTCGGTGAGGAGTTGTTTCAACCGTGTAAACGCTTTCTCACACTCGCCGGACCAGTAGAAGTGACACCCCTTTCTCGTTAGTGCATGCAAGGGCTGGGCAGTTTTCGAAAAGTCAAGGACGAATTTACGGTAGTAAGAACATAACCCAATGAAGCCTCGAACTTCTTTGAGATTCGTCGGGGTTGGCCAGTTTCTCACCGCCGCAGTCTTCTCGGGATCAGTCATGATCCCTCGTTCGCTGACCACATGTCCCAGGAACAGCACTTCACGTTGTAACAAATGGCATTTAGATGGTTTCAGTTTCAGTCCCACTTTAGACAATCTCTCCAACACCTGTGTTAGCCTGGCCAAGTGGGTCTCGAGGTCCTCTGCAAAAACGATAATGTCGTCAAGGTAGATGAGGCACACTTCGAAGTTTAGTCCAGCCATGACCAAATTCATCATTCGGGAAAACGTGGCCGGCGAATTGCACAGTCCGAAGGGCAGCACGCGGAATTGAAAGCTCCCCCGTCTAGTGATGAATGCCGTTTTCGGTCGATCTTTCGGATGAACGGCGACTTGATGGTAGCCCGCCCGGAGGTCGAAGGTGCTGAACCACTTGGCCCCTGCCAGGGTGTCGAGGCTCTCGCTGATAAGTGGTAAGGGGTAGGCATCTTTCCGAGTTTTGGTGTTTACCGCACGGTAGTCAACACAGAACCTCGGGGTTCCGTCCTTTTTCTTAACCATAACTACATTACTGGCCCAGGCGGAAGCGGAGGGTTCTATCAGTCTCTGTTGTAACATTTGACCTACTTGCTCATCGATGACGGGGAGTAAGGACAGCGGTTGTCGGCGAAGCGGCTGTCTCACTGGAGTCTCAGTTCCGGTTTCTATCTCGTGCTGAATCACATCGGTAAAGCCCAGGTCCCATTCGTTTATGGAGAAGGCTTTTTGGTTCCCCAAGATGATGGTTTTCAGTCTTTCCCGAGTCTCTTCTGGAACATCTGGCGCGACCCCCTCCCACAAGGGTGCGAGCACCTCTCTCATTTCGCTTTCGGTAGGTCCTCTTGGTGTTTCTACCACGCCGGCGCACATCATACTGTCTTCGGTGGAGCTATCTTCTCCCATAACGGTAACTGGTTCAGCCGTACACCGCACTCCTTTCTTCACCCATACCGCTCTGTTCGTCGGATTCATCACGCGGAGTGGCAGGTCGAAGTTCCTATCAGGTAGCAGGGTACCCGCCAGAATAAGACCTGTCTCTAAAAGTTGAGGGTTAACCGCCCACTGATTTTTCCATGATTTCAAATTTTCCAACACGACATGGGTTTCAACATCCATCTCGCTGTTCGGCGCGATTAAGGTATCTCGGGAGACTATTACTCGACGGCATGCTCCCCCATAGGTTTTCCGGCGGACCTCAAACCGACGACCCCCTACCCGAATCCAGTTCTGTCCCATGTGCCACAGGGCATTTTCGGCCTGCATCCAGGCCAGGCCTAGGATAAGCTCGGACACTTGCTCGGTGACCAAGCAGGGTATGTCAAATGGTTGTCCGTCGATCTGCAATTGGAGCCGGGTTTCACCAAGCACCTGTATGGCGGACCCGTTGGCGGCGTGAAGTTGTTGTCGGGACTTCTGTATTTCGTCGCCCTTGACTAACGAAGCTGGGCAGAGATTCACCTCGCAGCCGGAATCCAACAACGCTGTCCGACGTTTGCCCTTTATCATCACTTCCAGATAGGCGTCAGTGCTCCCAGGGACATGTCGGACGCTTCCATCTCTGTGTCGCGCAGGTTTGCCTCGTCTCTCGGTTGGGTTCTCGTCACGGTAGCGGTTGGGACAGCGGCGAACGAGGTGCCCGGTCTGGCAGCACCCGTAGCAACGTCGCTCGTATAAGGAAAATCGAGGTGGACGATTACCCGATCTTTGGTGTTGGGACGGAGGCTCCGCTCGACGCTGGGGTCGCCACTGTCGAAATTGTCGGGGGTCGGGACCGTTACTCTCTAGCGACATTATCTTCCTCTCTATCTGTTCAACTTTTCTTAGTACGATTTCCTGGAATTGTCTCTGACCGTCAGCAGGGGCAGAGTCTACTTCCGTTACAGTTTTTACCCGACTAGGTCGGCGTTCGTCGCGGCCAAGGTTACCATCATCCGCTTGACGGTAACTCTCTAAACGCATGGCAGTCTTATAAGCATGGTCCAAGGTGGTAGGTTCTCTCTCACGAACCTTCATGGCTAAGTCTCTGTCTCGCAGGGCGTCGAGAAAGGCACGAATCGCTATGACTTCACTGTGCACCGAGGTGGGACCAGGGAACGCCAGGATCATGATTCGTCGAATGTCTCGTACTACAGAGCTGAGGTCTTCACCCATCTTTTGCCGTCGTGTGTTCAATTGGGTCTGGTAGAGGACGGCTTGATCGGAGCTTCCATACCGCAGGCGTAGACGATCAACCAGGTCAGACCAGGATGCTATGGTTTCGGAGTCGAACTCGTAGAGCAGCTGATCAGCTGGCTCTGTCAAGGCACAGGTCAGCTGGGCGAATTTCTCTCCATCTGTCCAACCATTACTGTTCGCACAGATCTCGAATTTCTTTAGGAAAGCTTCGACCGATGTCTTTCCATTGTACCTGTCCAATTTCATATACTGTCTGGGTTTCGAATCAACAGTTCTGCTCACGCGTGATTGGGACTGCACAGTGACCGACGAGGTTGGAGTCGTACTCGGCTGAAAACGACCTTGGATCGTTGGTTGAAGTTCAGCTGTAGGCGGTTCAGCATACTGTTCGAACTGGAACTGACTGTTTTCGCTCCCGGATGTAGACACAACATGGAACTTCGCTTCCAGGTTGTTCTGGGCTGCTCGTGTGGTTACCCAGAATCGTCCATCGTAGGCGGAAGCTGGCCGACACAGAGCGGTTGTTGGTTGACCACCTGACAGGTGAGCGGGAGGGCCAGGGTTCGAGGGCAGGTAGGCGGAACTTTGTGTAACCTGTGGTTTCAACGACGAGGACAAGGTCGACATGATTGGCTGAATCGACGACACGACGGATACGGACAGTTTGCACACCGAGGCTGTGACCGGGGTGACGGTTCTCACCCAAGGATTCGACTTGACGACGCCACCGATTGTGTTCGGGGTCGGAGCAGGAGGGGCTCGGACGGCGAAAGGGTGCGACGAGGGAGGCGGTGGTGGGAAGGTGGTAGCCCGAGGGTGGACTAGGGTTGGGTGCCCGGGATGTGCATCCGAAGTCGGGAGTCCCAGTTCCCTCGGCAGCGCCGAATCCCCATCCTCCATATCTGAAACTAGACACTCAGAGTTAGCAAGGATCCCAACACAACCTTTATCCAAATTCAACATATTAGGATGCAACAGAACGTTATGAAAGGGTCGCAGATCAGTTACCTCCGAACCTTCACTTTCATGATTATTTCCTCCAAGCTTTCTGTTAACCAACCTCGCTTGTTTATCTCTCATGTAAAATTCAAAATCAAAACCCGCATCAATTGCTGCGGTAACAGGGTAGTCCGAAGGACGCTTGGGTCTAGCGCCATAATAAGCCCTTTCTTCGCCTTCCCACTTCTCTCTCTCTCCAGGAAATTCTGCCCTTCCAAATTTTCTTGGTTCCACCTGTTCCACTTGTTCCCCTTGTTCCACTCGTACCCCACTTCTGGTACCATTTGTTACGCCCGCCCTAACCGCTAGGGGACCGGAAGCGCTTGCAAGGGATGCCCCACTTACTCGCTTACTTTCGCCCCCCTCCCCTAGTGTGGCGGCGTACTGCCGGGGCGACAGGGAACCACCTACGGGAACCTCAAGTGTGAACGACAGGGAGGAACGTCCAGATTCTCTTCTTTCATGGGTACCAGGGCCTACAGGACATGTCTCCGCGGCGGTTTGTCGACGCGCGACAGCACCCTCTTTCCGGTGCTCGTCTGAGTTCGTTATCCCCGCGGCAGCTTTGGGCGAAAGGGACTCGAACTCCTGAAGAGGCGGCGGAGAGTATTTGGCTGGATATATCTGGCGCTCTATCAATCTCTCATCACTACTGACTGTCCGCCCTCCCTCCGAATCATCCGATTCCTCTAGGGCGTCCCCCCTCCAAGAGCTGGCACGAGACATGGGATTATTCGGTTTTACAACTAATTGCAAGTCAGTCAGTGAATCACCTTCAATTCTAGTTCAATATGCAACACTTTATTTGTTCCTTCACTACTACTTAATTAATATACAATTGGCAGCAATCTGTGCAAATACAATTCTGCCTATAATACTTATCAGTTCAACACAAAGTATTCCTAGCACTACACAGCATTTATGGCTGGTTATTACACACTCTGCATTACTTGATACCTATCCTTTATGCTTCTGCATATAACTAGACTATCAGTTCAGTTCTTATTTCCTTAATTACTGCAGAAGGTCAAATCACGCTATTAATCAGTTACACGAAAGCAACGAATTAACATCAACACTTTGCACTAATTTACCACGACCGCAGCAACAGTTATATCGCAAGGCTACTTCTAGCAACTCTTTCAATATATTCACGCTTCTTAATACAAGCGCTAATTTATCCTTCGCTCCTTCTGTAATGCGCTATATAATCTATATCAACGCGTTCCGGCCATTTTAAACATTCATTCATTTACAGATTCAGCACGCTACACTTTAATTTATTTCTACTTCCCTGATTCCTAAGCGGTTTTGCTTATTTCGACGTTCTCTTTCCACCGGAGGCGACCAGCGGTCGTTTACTTTATTATCTATTAATTTAGTTGACTTCCTTATTAATTTAGATGCCCGAAAACTTAGTTTTAAACGAATTTCTATTCAAAAAGATGGCCTAGTCTTTCTCGTCGGTTTCACTCTCTTTTCGTCTCTTTTTCCAACTGACCTAGATTGGTCCAACAGCCAATAGGAAGCGACCTTTTACCGCTGTTTGTAGGTCACGCGTCGCTCTTGGCCAATCAGCGGCGCCCACACTTTCGCCACGTCATCCAAAAGGTCACACGTCATGCTGGCGTAATGTCTGCAGCCTCGCTCTGGTGCAGCATAGAGTTAATTAACCGTTATGGCCAACATGGATAAAAATAAGTATAATTTTGTAGCTTTTCCCAAAACGCTACACTATTATCAGCTGCGCCAGCTTCGCACTGTCATCCGTTCTCTTACGTCTGCTGCTACTCTTACTTTAGTGCATTCTTTCGTTACATCTCGCATCGACTATTGCTCTTCGCTCTACATTGGCCTCCCATCCAGCAGATTGACTTGTCTTGACCGGGTGTTGCGCTCTGCTGCACGCCTAATTGGGAAAATCCCTAAATATGATCATGTCTCAAACTACATGCTTGAGGTACTTCACTGGCTCCCTATTCGCCAGCGTATCGAGTTCAGGGTAGCTGCATTGGTATGGCGATGTTGTCAGGGCCTTGCCCCAACTTACCTCCGTGAGCTATGCAGCTCTACATTGGGTATCCAAGGACGTCGTCAGCTACGCTCTGCTGATAGGGGAGTCCTCTTAGTTCCTTTTGCTCGTACTACTACCATGAAGGATCGAGCCTTTTCTGTGGTTGGACCAGTGGTCTGGAATGGCCTTCCTTTTGAGCTACGCCTTCACCCTGGGACTCTACCAGGATCCTTCCTTACTAAACTTAAAACTGTTCTTTTTGCGCGCGCTGGAGTTGGGAGCGCTTCTGAGTAGTTTTTCTTGAAGGAGCGCTATATAAATGTCCGAATGAATGAATGAACTTGTTATCATCCGTCATACTGTGTGATATCATACTGATTGTACTCATACTGCGGTGTATCAGTTTGAAGTCAAGTGAAGATAATAATTATTATCAATGATTAAGAATCCTGCAAATATTTTCTTTATTGAAACAATCCGGTTGAGAGACCGCAACCGGTTGCAGTGTACAGTTTCGCAACTGAAACAATTCACAAGACCGCAAATGATAGAGGACATAATAAATCTTGACTACTATGTCAAGCCTCTTATGCAATTGACTAATAAACTATTATCTTCAAGGTAAAGATGAGAACTATTTTACAACTATTGGTTCAGAGGTGACGACATTGGAAATTCGAACCTGTCTGACAGAGAACTGGAAAAAGAAGAATATTGGCTTGTGCAAATACGATTTAAAAATCAGTTACTTACTTACTGTCTCCCCGCTTCTAGATCAGCACGACACTACGTTGCGAACTTATATTCGTATAAAGTGAACGAAATTTAAATCCGTAAACATCGACCAATTCGTGTTAAATTTTAGTTTTGAAATGTCTAGATCAAAACGACACTCGAGTTCCAAGAGGTGTGTGCATTCTGACACTAAGCGTAGCAAGCATGCTTTGCGTAAATATGTACGTGCGTTACCATACGTGCCTTTAACGGAGTAGGCCTGCCGGCGAGTGCAGTTCTTGCTTGTTTGTATGTGCGTTTGTTATAGCGCCCCTTCAAGCTCTCTTCACTCAGAGGCGCTCCCGACTGCAGAGCGGATACTGCATGGGAGTTTCACGCCGAAGCACTGAGCAATTGTGAGTGAAGGACTTGCCCAAGGTCCCTACGTGGCGACTTGAGGTGGATTCGAACCTCGAACCTTCCGACTTCAAGGCTACGACGCCACCACTACACCACCACGCTCCACTTGTAGGTCGATTATGCCCTGCATTCAATAAGTCCGAATAATTTTCGGTTAATCTTCCGCTTTCTATTATAAAACTGTTTTCGGGAAATCGGGCACTTGTGCATTTTCGGGATTCCGGTTGACCCTCTGCCGCTGGGTGGGGCGCGGTGGTGTAGTGGTGGCGTCGTTGCCTTGAAGCCGGAAGGTTCGAGGTTCGAATCCACCTCACCGCGTAAGGACCTTGGGTATGCTGGTGTCTACCCGAACTCCCGAAACCTACGCTTATTGACTTAATGTGTTAAGCCCGAAACTGGTGTTAAACGATTCTGGGCAAAAATCTAGAACGGCTCGGTAGCACGTATAGCCGTCACAGATTTTGTCAGAATAGAGTGGTCTTAGCGGTGTAACCTATGGCGATCGATAGCCCAATGTTTCCCAGCCCTGTGACCTACTTCGATCGATAGCCCAAATGTTTACGCGAAAGTTAGTAAGTCAGTCATTGATCAGAAAAAATATTTTCTTTATTGAACAATCCGCGGTTGACAGACCGGTTACGGTGTACAGTTATGCAATTGAAACAATTCACAAGAATGCAGACTACCAAAGACATAAATAAATAGACATAAATAAATAGAGGCGCTATAGAAATGCTCTGAATGAATGAATTATACAATATACATTTTATTATTTTTGTTATTAAGGATATTTGTATAGCGCCCTTCCAGTTAATGCTCACATTACAACTAGTTCGGTGACTAATTGTGTTGCAAGGATGCGTGGATATGTTACGTTACAGAGCTAAATATTTAATGGTTGATGTTTTAGCATTCAGATGTCGGAGGAGAAGAAGGAGGAGGACGAGGATTTCATGCGGTCAGACCCAATGCCGAGGGTGTTTACGAGCGAGAGGAATGATCCAGAGGACTCGTTGCCGATCAAGATCTGCTGGTTAGTTAGTGAGAGACAGACAGAAACTGACAATCAGGTGTACAGACAGGGGGCCCATCCATACACTACACACGGAAAAAATCATATTTTCCACCCATTCCCCATTGCAACTCGTACATTTTGTGGAACCCCTCCCTGCGTACATTGTATATGGACAGTCCCTCCCTCCCTCCCTCCCTCCCTCCCTCCCTCCCTCCCTCCCTCCCTCCCTCCCTCCCTCCCTCCCTCCCTCCCTCCCTCCCTCCCTCCCTCCCTCCCTCCCTCCCTCCCTCCCTCCCAGAGAGACAAATGCTGGCCCTTGCGATATTTGAGATGGAATTTAGCTTAACTTCTGAAAGAAAAGGAAAATTAAGTTAAATTTGGATTGTTGCAGGTTTTTGCGTTACATGGTTGATTAATTGTTGTAGGTTAAATCTGTTGCGTTACGACGGTCTTCACAGTCTCGGAATCAGTTCGCTGCCAGGTATACAGGACTTGTTTCTATACATGGAAAAATAAGCTACGTAATTTTATGCGAGTGATACAGATTATGGGAATGTCAGATCTGGTAATAGGAATTAGGTTTAGGAATGGGTTTTAAAATGGTTTAAAACGAGGTTGGAGAACAGGTTTTAAATTGGTTTGAAGTTTGATTTAAAAGAATTAATGTATTCTGGTGTTATGAACACTCAAACTAAATGTTCTTTGGTCTTAGGAGAACAGACGTTTGAGATGTTTTTGGACAGAAATGTGGTACTCAACAGAGTGGTGTGAAATATGAAACAGATTGGAAATACATTCCCTTCACTGGCTTATGCGTAATTATCTTTCTGTTCTTTGTTTAGGCTGTCAATTCAGAAATATTCAACGGAATTTGGATTCTGACATCGGTCTGACTTTGATCTCTTACTTATTTCATTATTTTGATTTAATTGAACTTTGTTTTAATCCGTGTTCATGGAATTCATAGACACGTACTTGCATCTTCTTCTTGTTCGATGTCGGAATGCTAATGATGCCTAGACGTCACAGCACTATATATATTCCTTTCGAACTTAAAACGTCTTATTTAACGTGGTTGGACTGGGAGCACTTCTGAGTAGGTTTCCTTGAAGATGCAGTATATAAAAACCCAATAATAATAATGATAATAATAATAATTCATTTTCTTCTTCCATCTGCCAATAGTAAAGTTTTTTATGTAAATATCCGAACAACGACAAAAATACTTTCAATTTTTTACCTTTTTATTTATAGGTAAGTTTACTGTCTACGTAAAGATGTCCTGTTCATTTAATGCTGGCCCTTCATTCGCCTGTGCCAAAGTTAAGAAAGGAGTTGTTAGCTATTTACTATTGTGCCTCTTGTTGGCCAATTGTTTTGAGAGCTCACCTTGTAATGGGACGAATAGAGCCTCGAGCCTTCTTCCATTACCCAGATATTGTGTAGCGACATTGCGGAAGTCCTTTGCTCACAACTACTGCTCATGTGCTTCGGCGTGAAACTCCAATTCAGTGTCCGCGCCGTAGTGGGAGGCGCCTCTGAGTAGAAATCTTGAAGCGCCCTACAACAAGTGCACCTACATACATACATACATGTTGTATTCAACTGTCATTTTCAGAGACGATCAAGAATCAGGGGATCGAAGAAGTCTTCGTTCTGTGTACGATCGAAGAACTCAACAACATCTACCAGATGCCGACCTACCTCGAGCGGCTCGTCGAAGCCGGTCTGACCGTCAACCACTTTCCAGTGGAGGACGGAAAGGTTCCGGAGGACATGGAAAACTTTCTCCTGCTGCTCGCGACGATGGAAAAGGGTTTGCGGAAAGCCAAGGGACTCATTCAGTACGTTCACTTTACTTCTGCACATGTCGTTATGAACTTGCTCTACATAAGTTGCCTGATTCATTCATTTGGATAATTTGCATATTATTGTATAGTGTATCTTCAAGAGGATTACTACTCAGAGGTGATTCGATCCCCAATAGCTGCTTTACTATCTCCTTACAAAGTTAATTCGCTAAATTCATCTATAAAACATGTATTTTTTACTGTAGGGCTATTATTCTATTTCTGCTAAGCATAATATTTGCTAGCTAAAATTTCTTTGTTCTGTTATGGTTGAGATCAGAACAGAATCTAATCTTAATGTAATCAAATGTCATCGGACGAGTATAGGATAATACAAAGCTATAATTAGGTTAATGTGGATGACGTCATAACTAGATGTGTTTTTTGTGTACGTGCGTTTTGTCGAGATCCTTGCATTCCGTACGTACGCAGATCGCCTAAATCCGGTGACCCCTGCCTGTGATGTATGGACCGCCCCTTATGAGAGCCGGTGTCAAGATATAAAGTCTCCCTTCGATATAAAGCCTCCCCCCCGAAACAGAGTTTCCGCATGGCTGAAACTCTTGGTTAGAAGAAATTTTCTGATATAAAAGTCTCATCTATAAGTTTTATGCAACTGTAGCAGCTTAGCCCAATTCACGCTGAATGGGGAGACTTTATTTCGCCAACAGAGGTAAAATGCTCTCCTTCTTGAGACTGTATTTCAGAATATAGTTTCAAGGGGGGGTAGAATTTATGTTGGAACAGATCCACCGGGGAGAATCTGTTTCAAAATAAAATCTGGGGAGGGATACTTTGTGGGGGGTGGCTCTCACGTGACACCGGCCTTGTAACTTTTTGTGGTTCGTCTTGTTGTAGTTGCTTTGGTGGATTAGGAAGGTCGTGTACAGGTCAGCGTATGTTCTTCTAATCAAATCTCTTAATCTTTCCTACTAATCTAATCAGATCTAATGATATGCTAATCCTATCTTTTAATGTAATCTCTTCTTAATCCTATTTTCACATTAACATAAATTTTGAATTCTTATCAAATTGGCTATTTAATTAATTATAGTCTAATAATGTACTAATCTAAATCAAGTCTAGTCTCCTTATGTTGCTGCTGTAATCCATTCTTAGAAGATAATCAAACAATGTAATGCAATAAAGTCATCTAATCTATTTTAATGTGAACACGTAGTCTTTCAATAGACAGAAATAGGGATTGCTCAATAGTGGGTCTGGTCCCTCTGCTTGGAATACCCCCCTCCCGGTCCTATCCATGGGACTTAAATGACTCTTTATAAACTTCTCAAGACTTTCCTCTTTGGCCATCCGTCTCTCTCTGTCTCTTCCCCTCTCTCTGTCTTCCCTCAATCTCTGTCTCCTCCCTGGTAACTGGACTTGAATCACTTTTTTTGGACAACCCCTCTGACTTATTGCCCTGTGATTAGCTTCCAATTGTTGCTTTTAAAAACATGGAGTTTACGCAAACTATTTTCATTGACGAGGATTTTGCTAATAATTACTGTTCGTTTCTGATGTGCAGTGGCTTGTTGTCTCCTCATGTTTCTCGATTCAAAGCTGAACGGATGCGACGCCATGGACCACGTCCGAGCCATCCGAGCGGCTGGCAGTCTCTTTTCCGTCAAGGTACTTGCAGTTGCTGTCATCATTATCAATGCTCTGCAGGGTGAGAATTGCTGGGGGGTTTCAGCTCCCCCAGTCTTTCTTAGAGCCCCATAGAAAAATCTGTTTTTTACCCCCCGCCCCCCAATTCCAAGCGGACAATGGTCCAACCCCCCCAGTTATTTTTCCACAATTCTCACACTGATGCTCTGCACTGGCTACCTCTCGCTGAAGCGAATTCTTTGTAAGGTCTCATCATCTCTGGTGTGGCATTTGGCCCCTGCCTATCTCAGGGAGTTTTGCCCCTCCATGCAGGATATAAAAAATCCGGACTTGCCAATTCCTTTGCTCCTCTGCACCAGGCAAACTTCTTGTCCCCTAAGGCCCCCTATGCACGTACTTCTACTAGACAGCGATTCACTTTCTCTGGTGCTGGCCTTTTGGTCTGAATTGGTCTACCTCCATATTTGTGACTAATGCCGATGGTCCCCACTGACGAGTTCTATCGTATGGAAAAAGAATCTTCATTTGTCTCTCTCAAGCTTCTACTACAGAGATAGGGAACATCAACACGCACACACGCACGCACACACGAGCACACACACATACGAGCACACAAACACACATACACAATCATGACCATCTGACAAACGACCGACCAATGTCTGTCTGTCTCTCCCTTTCTGTCATCTGGTAGCCCCCCAAATCACTGCAGCCAAAGAAGTTCTTTCCGACTGTTTCTTGCCCAATGACCAACTGATCTGCACGCTTTTTCACATTTCTGTGAGTTTGTACTTTTTAAAATGTTCATAATAATAATGGTTACATGCAGAATATCAAGACCTTCTGTACAACAGGTATATAGTTCCCATCCATATACTAGTACTACATACGAAAAAATCGTATTTTCAGCCCCTCCCCTGTTGCAACTCGTACATTTTGTGGAACCCTACCCCGATGGTAATAAAGAATATACTTACTTACTTAACTTACTTGATTTTTGACTCAACATCACCTGCACGCAATAGATTAAATAGGGTTACAAATTTAGACCGGCATATGTGATCTGCGACTAGAACGGTAAATTGTGTATTTACTGCTGAATATGATTCCGTGCTGTTTTCGTTCTTACAGCAATACAACTTCATCAACGACTTTCCAGAAAATGCTGCCAAGTTTCCGATTCCAAATTAGATTGCGATACGATAGCTTCACGTAGGGACATCGAAAACTCGGCCATTTTCTTCACTAAAAATATGGCCTTCAGATTTCACACAGTAACTGTTGCATGTTTTTTTGTATGGTACTTGAATTTTTTTTGCGGTAGTGATAGATAATAACTCGAAATAATCTGACAATGATGATTTGATAATTATGATGATCCGGTAGTTATATTAATAAACAATATTCTCAGCTGATTTTAAGATGTATGTTTTTTGTTCTGTACGGTTTTTGTTTGTTCTGAAGTAAATGCTTGATCCTTGGTCATTTGATAGCGGCTCTAAATAGTACATAATAATAGTAATAATGAAGAGATATATAAAATAATCAATGCGGCCATTTAAAATTACTACTTGTCTAATTCGGTAAATCACGAGCATTATGATGATTGTTTTTATAGTCTCTTTTTTTCTGACCACATCTGTGCTAAACCATAGACCACAGCTGTTTTAGTATGACGAACTAGACGATGAAAGCGGTTTGAAGAGCAATTAAGTGGACGATGCGAGGAGGTTGAAAGAGGCCGGGGTTATTACATCAGTTCATGGGCGGAGACCTAGGGAGGAACATGGGGTACGGTCCCCCCAATGGAGGTGTTGGGGGGGACGGCCCATGCATTTGTCCCCCCCCAATCGTTGAGCGTCAAGACTAAAAAAAGTCAACTTTTTTGGCCGCAAAATTTTTTTAAGATTTTGGCGGATGGCTAAAAAAAGGTCGTCAGAAATTTTGGCCGGCAAAAGTTGGAAATTTTTTGGTGACACTCAGCCATTCGTCCGTCAAATAATCTCGCGTCTTTCCGTCCCCCCCAACTTGCCCCAAGTCTCCGCCCAGGTCTCCGCCTATGCATCAGTTAGATATTTTAGATTAAGTTTATGACACGTTTGAATATGATGTGCATTGTGCACAGTGATATCGAGCCAGTGCAAGCTGTTCAAACATGAAGGTAGAAATATATATATATGTATATATATATTTATGCTTCTAATCTGGCAGCATCGTTTAGGGCCGACTGTATACAGGTGAAAGACAGGTCCTGGGAAGACCAACAAGAAGGGAATTACATGTAGTCAATTTTCTGGAGCAAATGAAAGCACGAAGCCGTGTGATAACAGCAGAAGACGAGACAGAACGCAGAACAAACCTTAGACACATTAAATGAAAATACGAGAAACATGGAGGCCTAGACCTAAGCGGTGGTCGCAGCTGCAGTTTAACGTCACTGTGTGATAACAAAGACCATTAGCGACGCCCTCCTCCTTTATCGAGGCTTGGGACTGGCACTGGCAGAGTGCAACCAGTGGCGGAGTTGGCCTTTAAGGGGTTGGGGATAAGGTCTTTAAAAGTTGCATGTCACAACAGTCTACTCTTCACTCCAAGTCCACTCAACCAGTCTGAAGCCGCAATCGTACGGTAGAAGGTGCGTGCAGGGCGCTAATGAGTGGACCCATTGGAAGGTCTTGGGTTGCGTGAACCCATAGAAACCAAAATGCAGATGTAAATATCTAAATTTTATCAAGTGAAGCTTAAAACTGGGAGCGACGTCTCTGATCACGTGACCTCTGAAAACATGAAGATACGCTCTCATTAGCCATCTGTGGGGCGCGGTGGTGTAGTGGTGGCGTCGTTGCCTTGAAGCCGGAAGGTTCGAATCCACCTCAAGTCGCCGCGTAGGGACCTTGGGCAAGTCCTTCACTCGCAATTGCTCAGCTCTTCGGCCTGAAATTCCGATGCAGTGTCCGCTCTGCAGTCGGGAGCGCCTCTGAGTAGGGAGTTTGAAGGGGCGCTATAACAAGTGCACATGCATACATACATCTGGCGATATAGGAGTGAAACACCTCAAACTGAAAATGAAGTCACTGAAGACAGGAAAGGGGCCGTCCATAAAATACGTCACGCTATTTTTGACCCCCTCCCCCCTGTCACAAACTGTCACAAATCTCGGCCCCCCCTAAAGTACGTCACACTTTCGAACAAAAAATTTAAAAACAACCATTTACCTAACCCTCTAAACCCTAGAATACTATCCCTAATCCCTCTGATAGTGACGTGTGTCCCTAAACGCTTTGATAGTGACGGGAAATCAACTTTTATCCCGCCAGGCCGGGTTTTAGACACGCCTGGCCGGGCCGGGTCGGATTTTAGGTACTAAGAACAAAAAAATATAAAAGAATTTAAAAAATAAATGTGTGACGTCACACATGGCCTGACCCCCTCCGCCCTGTCACAAACTGTCACACTTTCTTACACCCCCTCCTCCCTGGAGCGTGACGTACTTTATGGACGGCCCCAAAGTGGAAGAGGAGGATCCGAGTGGCTGAACCCTTCGCAGAGAGGGATTAATACTAGACTGAAGAAAAATAAGAAGAAAGTCATCTGGTGAAAGTCGTTGGAACCTATCCTATAAATTATTACGGCAGAAATATGCACAAGGCATTGACATATGCATTCGATAGTAGGCCTATATCATGTGGGGCGCGGTGCTGTAGTGGGTATGTTCGTTGCCTTGCAGCCGGAGGGTTGCAGGTTCGGATCCATCTCAAGCCGCGTAGGGACCTTGTGCAAGTCCTTCACTCGCAATTGCGCAAATGTTATATTATATCAAATTACGATTATTACGTAATGTAGCGCCTGTAACTGTAAGTAGCCTATCTCACAATGTGCTTGCAAAACGTTGGCTGCACACAGACGGACACAGCGCTGATGAGCCAACCGGCAACCAAGGTAAACACAATCGATATAATATATGATGATCGAAAGAACAATAGCCTACAGAGGATGATGATAAAGCAGGCCATCACCACCACCATCGTCATCGTCATTGCAGCCATCTCTTTTATCGATCCAAGTCGAGGCAGACATATCTTAAAAACCGCGGCACAGTAAGACGAGAGACGAAGTCTAATTGGGGACGGGGGACGGGAAGGAGAAAGAGAGTTGGCGCCTAATTAGGGTCGCCACACATACAAACACCTAAGCAGACGTCTTATAACGATGCAACACACACACACGCACACACACCTATACACACGCACCTATGCACACAAACACACGCACAAACAAACACACACACGCACCTATGCACACAAACACACACACATATCTACAAGCACACACACCTGCGCACACTGACACCTACACTCGTTTGCACACTAGACCTAGGCCTACAGAGTACAGACACATGCACCTAAGCACAAACACACACACAAACACACGCACCTATACACACGCACCTATGCACAAACACACAGATATATCTACAAGCACACACACATCTGTGCACACTGACACCAACACACGTGTGCACACTACTACAGACACATCGTCACACATGCACATAAAGACAAACGCGCACAAACGCACACACAAACACGAGCATATGCATAATAATTGTTAGCGCATTATTGGACGTTGTATAAATCGAGATATTCTTGGTGGAAATGCTTAGAACGCCATAAATGTCACGCCTCAGAAAAGGAAAATCGAAGTGAAAACGCACTCAGATGTTTTTTTAGTGTTTATAAACGACGCCTTGCAATAGTCGTGCACAACCGCTTCACACGTTCACCGTCGGCTATAGGCCTACCTGATCATAAGCATAACAGGCGTATACCGAAGCATAACTTAATTCAATTCAAATGCAATTAAAACTTTTTTAAACTCGAGAATGCAAAAAACTAAAATGACACGAATAGAAAGAATGATGCAATGAAAACACGAAACAAGCAATGAAAACAATTTTAACCTGCAACTGGTGAAGTGATCCCTGACCCCTCCACGGCGGGGGATTAATCCTAGCCAGAAGGAAAAGAAGATTAAGATCCCTGAGTAAGTGTTACCCGGAAAGGAAGGAGGTACCCCGCTAGACCTGGGCAACAACAATACAGGAATATCACTTTTAATTATTCCTTTTAATGATTCAATCTGACACACCGCAGAATGATTACAAGTACATGTTATAAATACGAAATACGACCCACTGTAGCACGACACGCAGGTCGGCTTTACAGCAGTGGGTTCGGTACGGTAACTTAACTAATGGCCTAAGTACTGGATCACTTCTGAGCGGCCAAGCCAGAAGTGGGAGGGGCTATCTTTATTTTTAGCAGAACCCGAGTCAAACAACACAACAGCAAAGCGCCAATGGCAGCTAACAGAAACTTTTTTTAATAAATTAATGCCCTGAGCGAGGCCTGAACCCGGGTCGCGCGGATGACTCTCAGCTTAACGGCCAGCGCTCTATCCACTGAGCTACGTCCCGTAGCTCAGTGGAGAGAGTTTTTTTGAGGGGGGGTCCCCCCCAAAAAAACTTGTATCAAGATCGGAATCGCAGTCTCCAGATTTCAACAGCGCCACTCGAAAGCCAAGCGCAGGCACTGGTGAACTTATACAAGACAGTATAGAGGAGAGTTTAGACTCGGATGACAGAAAGAGGAAAGGCGAGTGTGATGATGAGTAGACTATTGGCAAAATACCATAAAAATTGGTAAGAGATAAGGATAAGGCAAAGAAATCATCCAGAGAATCCAGCCACAAACACATGATAGACCTAGGCCCTATATAATATATACAGGGTGGGCCAGCATAAATGTCCCGACTTTGCACGCGTATAACTTCGCCAATTTTTAACATTTATTTATGCTTAATGCATCAAATTAAAGGTATTTCACTCTAGTATTAGCTCTAAAAAAGTCAAACTGGTACTAGTTTGAGTTTTAATGAAATGTTTGGAACAGCCTTAGCCACCGTATTTTGACGTCATTAGCTACGAAAATATGGCGCCGTTGACAGAAGACGACCGTGTTTTGATCCGAATTTTACGAACTGATAAGGGACTCAATTCATTTCAAATGATTAATGAGTTCCTTACAGAGGATGGAATACACGCACGTTGAATCGTCTGATTAGAAAAATTGATCAAACAGGTACTTCGAGTCGCAAAACACGCGAATCGGTACGAACGGCTCGCACACCCGCTAACATTGCTCGTGTGTCAGAGTTAATTTGCAGTCAAGACGATGACCATGGTACTAGCAAATCTCCTCGGGAAATTCAACGCGAAATAGGCCTTTCCAGAACCACCGTACGCCGTATTGCAAAAGATGATCTAAAGTTGAAGATATTTCGCCGACGTGAAGTCCAACAGCTCTCCGACGCTGACGCAAAGAAACGGCTGGAAGCATGCAGACGTTTGAAACATCGTATGACTGTTGATAAAATTGAAAGGACATGGTTTAGCGATGAGAAAATATTCACGGTACAAACTCCTACAAACACCCAAAATGATCGTGTCTATGCTCGTGTGAGTAGAAAACGAGATGTGACACCTGGTCGGCTGCTGAAGGGGAGAAAACATTTCTCGCAAAGTGTCATGGTTTCTGTTGCCGTTTCGAAGCTGGGTAAAACGAAGCCGTTTTTTGTAACACCGCGAGCTAAAGTGAACAGTGTTTACTACTGTCAGGAAGTTCTGGAGAATGGATTATTAATTTATTACCTGACATCCGTCGTCGGTCCGGTGACGATTACATCTTTCAACAGGACGGTGCACCTGCGCACCGATCACATTACACCGTCGCTTACTTGACTGAAAACATTCCGGAGTTCATCGAGCCCAACAATTGGCCCCCCAATAGCCCAGATCTTAATCCTGTAGATTATTCGATCTGGGGATATTTGCAGCAACTCGTGTATCGACAGAAGATCCGTAACATTGAGCATCTCAAAGAGGTTATTGTTAGCTGCTGGTCAGATATCAGTCAGCAGTTCATTGACGGAGCGATTGACCAATGGTCTCGTCGCATAGCTGTTGTTGTTGCAGCACGTGGTAGACATATTGAATACTCATTTGATTAGAAAATACTGCAATAGACTAGCGCTCTTAAGTAGTGATCAAAGCTGCAGTGCAGAACAACGTTTTGGCTGGTTTAATTTCTTGTGCAGTCGCTGTTAGAGAAACTTAGTAGCTAATTACTGAGAAAAACGATGGTTTTGGTTACGTCACGATTTACACCACGTAGGCTAAAGATACAATAAAATTGTGTTCGTGTCTTAATACTAGAGTGAAATATCTTTAATTTGATGTATTAAGCATAAATAAATGTTAAAAATTGGCGAAGCTATACGCGTGCAAAGTCGGGACATTTATGCTGGCCCACCCTGTATATATATATATATACATATATATACACATATACATATTATACTTCCTTTAATCTTATCAGAACTGTATATGTCATATGAGGAAAAGAGTCTCATGAAAGAATTGACACATTGTCACACATACTATGAGCCTAATAATAGTAATAGGCCTAATAATAGGCCTAATAATAATAATAATTGACGGCCGGATGAGAGATTGTAGGAAACAATGACGCAAATGGATCATTTTTCTTTAGCAATATCAACTGCCATTTGCGTCGTTACTCACTAGCAACTTTTTACTGCTGAAAAGCGTTTCAGACTAACGACAGCAGCCCAATTATTGCAGTAGGCCGAGCAGTTTCTTATTATTTCACAATTTTTATGGCATCAAAGGCCGTTGCTGGCGATCTGAAACAACGTAGACCTAATTGTTTGCCCAGTGGAACAAAGTCAGAGTGTATACAGGAACATATTAATGCTCCACGAACGCTGTTGAAATACATAGCGTACAATAGAACGTTTTAAAAGGTGTCTAAGGAAGACGTTTTTAAAAAAGTGATCGGAGGCGTCTAGTGTGAAGAGATAAGCGTACAAATTATTTTTTTAAAATTAGCGTCGTTGTAATTAGGCCAACTGGTCTTTGAACGATAATAGTCAGTCTGGAATCATCGTCGACTATACCAGATTGATATTCGAATTTGACCTTTAACCTCCGAATCGTTTGATATTTTATTCGACCAAAACATTTGTGATTCGCAGGTCCCTGCGAAGAGACCTTAATCAGAGAAATGAATAATTCAATCTAGGCACTGAGGAAAAATTTTCTGTACGATATCTGAAAATAGATCCAGTTTAGGCGCCTGTGCAAATGCGCAGCGGCAAGAAGTTCTATGTTTACCATTGGACTTGCTAACAGATATCTTGGCAAAAAATGGTTCAAGGAATATGAATTCATATTTTCTTCTCGTCTTATATGTATCGTGCTTAATAACGATCCGGATATTTCCAGGTACATCATGGAGATAGGGTAGCTTACGCCTATAATAATTCATCGGCGCGGATTAAAAAAATGCGCACGAATTAAGCCTAGACACTTTTAGGTCATCAAATAAGCCCTGGAATATGTCTTAGTCATGTCCATATCGTGTGATTATTGAGCCGAAGTCAATAATTGCTAATTCCAGGAAATTTATATATACAAATATATGTATGTATCTAAAATATATTACATATACACCGTGATACGAAAAACTAATCTCTACCCTATTTCAAATAAGATTGAGTAATTATTCGGAACTTGTCTCTAGTCTTCATGGCATTACCCATACATAGACTAATAATTATTCTGTCCATTTATAGCGATAGTAATGTTCAAAACTGTTCTCATTTTTGATTCAAGACAGCTGCAAAGGCGATCATCTTTGCAACCGAACGCCATTTTGAAAGAACGAAGATAAAAAAGAACTGCAAAAGCCGTATTTTTAAACCCGGTGTCGACATTCCTTATAAATGATTGAAACCGAGGCAGAAGAGACGCAATTAAAACAGACGACACGTCTCGGTCGGCTGACGAAACTCAACGAAAAGCGTGACGTCACGTTTTTCCAACTGCGTGATGTAATCAAAGATGGCGTCTTCTTCTTTCGGCGAAGGTGAGGAATTCGTTCTCAAGACGAAGACTGTGACGGGCGAAGGGTGTGAAGACAAATAATGACCTCGTAGAAAGTTATTTCGCAAAAGCTCTAACTGACTTTTCTGACAAGGACACGGAATTAATTCTGGTGATAAAAATAGAAATATATTATTCTCGCGTTTTCGTAATGCATGTTGTGATTTTTTCAACGTCCGAAACGGCCAAATCGTGGAATTCACCAGCTTATGCGCTAAGTAAAAAAACAAAATCGATGGGCAGGTGCAGTTCCACGTCAGGATCCATGCAGGTGGTCAGAGGGGTAAATGTAGACAGACGGTCACGTGATTATGTTGCTCAGTACAGGAGTAGAAGGAGGCAGAGGACGACTATGATCCTAGGCGTACGAGGCGGGAGTCCAGAGGGGGGCAAATGCCCCCCAAATTTCGGGCAAATGTGTTTTTTCGAGCAAAAGAGGCATGGTCGGGCCAAAAAA
>OX457043.1:52499950-52519950 GCA_949752735.1 Lumbricus terrestris
CAAAGGATCTAATCTTCAATAATCCGTCACACATCTATTTCAGTCACTATGCGACTTATATGTAAATCTTCTCCTAAGTTTCTGTTTACCTGCTGCACAGATGTCATAAGAGAAAATTGATTATCTTCGCCCTCCTCACCTCATTATCCGTTCCTTCAGCTGATCTTGGCCAGCAACCATGGTATAACAAAGAGGCTTTGGCCGAGTTAGTAAATCACGGCAGGTAGTTTCTTTTGTTTACCGATTTTATGATTTATTAATATAACAATTGTTATTCTCGACCAACTGCATGAATCTACGGTCAAAGGCACGGTTAGCAATAATAATTATTCCCATCCCTTCATTCTATTCAGGGCCTCATTAGACATGACCCACTCACAGTAAGCATGCAGGATATGCAGTCAGACAGACAGGCAGGCAGACAGACAGACAGACAGACAGACAGACAGACAGACAGACAGACATAATAAGAGATAGGTAAACATAAAGGTCAGCAAAACAACAGGTACACAGATTAGCAATGTTAATATACAGCATGGAAAGGAACCAGAGAGAAAGACGGACAAACAGTTAACAAGACAGAATGAGATGAAGTGAGGTAAGCAGACAATCCGAGAGACAGACACAACTGGCAAGCATAGGAGACGAGAGAAGAAAATTGAAGCGCAGTATAAATAAAATGGATGCTGCACAGAAGATGAGAAATATGAGAAAGGCAAGAACAAAGACATCTAATCTTCTCATATTCTCTGGAAAGAAGAAAACAGATTCAGATAAATTATATATTTAAGCTATAATTACGTGGTCCACATACACACGCACGCACGCACAATATAGAGACAGACAGACAGACAGACAGACAGACAGACAGACAGACAGACAGACAGACAGACAGACAGACAGACAGACAGACAGACAGACAGACAGATACACAGACAGACACACAGGCAGACAGACAGACAGACAGACAGACAGAACATAATTTTTGCTGTGTTTCATATGAGAGAGAGAGATAAAGGAAGGGCTATGTATACGAGCAATGGATAAATCCAGCCGATTCACCTATCCGGTACCTATTTCTCATATCTGAGTTCCGCCATGACCCACACCTTACCCGCCACCTTACAGAGTGGACCGCGTCACCCAATGATCCTTTTGTCACCATCATCTACCAAATCATTCTTCTTTCGTGGATTTCATGTGTTTAACAAATAGTGAACAGGGAACGTCGTTTGTAATTTCGTCCGAGTGAGGCTTTAGATTTGCAGAAAATCAGAGATTCACAAATCCTGAGGAGAAGGAGGAATAGGAGGAGGAGAAGGAAGATAAAGAAGAGGAGGACAAGCAGGAGGAGGAAGTGATGGAGGAGGATTGGGAGGAACAAATGAACCCGGTGGAGGTATATGAAGGCATGCAGAAAGAGGAAGAGAGAGACAGACAGACAGACAGACAGAGAGGCAGATACAGAGAGAGAGATAGAGAGAGGAATAAGTGGAAGTTGAAGGATGATTGGTGAGAGAAGGAAGAGGACTTCCAGCAGCAGCTGTCAATAATTTCACAATTAAATCACGAACAAACGCAATCAAGATCAGCGATCCATGACGGTGCCATCCCACTAACACCCACCTTCCCACATTCCCCTACCATCATCTCTATCATCTCTCCATCCTTTCATCCAACCATCCATCAATACAAACACTCATCTACGGCGCTATAGCATACATGCATCAATTCATCGGTTCATTCATCCACCCATCAATCCATCCATCCATAGATTCATTCATCCACCCATCTATCCATAGATTCATTCATCCACCCATCAATCCATCCATCCATAGATTCATTCATCCTTCCATCTATCTATGGATTCATTCATCCACCCATCAATCCATCCATCCATAGATTCATTCATCCTTCCATCTATCTATAGATTCATTCATCCACCCATCAATCCATCTATCCATAGATTCATTCATCCACCCATCAATCCATCTATCCATAGATTCATTCATCCATCTGCCCACATCAATACGTCCGCCCGCCCGTAAGTCCGTCCGTTCATTCATTCATCCATGATCTACCTACCAACTAACCTATTCATCCCTCCCTCCCTCCCTTCCTCCCTCCCTTCCTCCCTCCCTCCATCCATCTATCCACCCACCCATGGGTGCACCCACCCACCAATCTATGCATCCATCCATCCATCCATCCAACGGCTGCGCTCTGCAACCTTCGGCATAATCAGGACTATTTTTTTTATTCGGTGTTGGTAAAAACCACGATCCTGACACTACCTGCCCACCAACATCCGTTCATTCCGGCCACGCCCCCTCCAACCCCGATGTATGACCCTGATCATGACCCTCGCACGTGACACGTGTCACATGACAAAGCGGTTCGCTGCCTCTCTGTGGCAACGTAATTGACGCAATAAACGCAATGTTGCGTAACAAAACGCCGCTGGGGACTTTTGTGGCGCCAACGTTCAAAGAAGACTCGCCGGAGCACCACGTTACTTTTAAGAAGCTCGTTCAAGAGATGAGAAAAGTCATCTTTGCTGACCGAAACGTGATAATCCAGCCAGTATTGTAGGATTAAACCATGCATGATCTGCCCATAAGTCAGACAATTGCCCTTCTCTTGCTTGCATCTCTTCCCTTGCATTCCTTTCCTTTCTTTAGCGCCTTTTCTTTCCCTTTCTCTCCTTTGCTCTGCCCAAGAGCGCCCGCGCATAGGCACAGGAGGGCATATGCATCACCCGCTGAAAAACTTGACTACTATTTTGCAGCTACTGACTTTTGGATTTTAAGTTTTTAACCAATTTCTTCGCACACAAGCAGTAATGAAACCAATAACAGACAAAATTAAACTCAGAAAGTCACACTTAGAAACCTCGTAATCGTAATCGTAATCTCCTAATTTCTAAAGCGCCACTGGAAAGCCAAGCGCGGGGCACCGGCTTATTCACGAGCGCTGCGTTGCGTTAGAAGGGTTGTCCGTGAGAGTAGTCCGTGGTGGTCCGGGTCGAGTTACCATAGATCAGGATCAAATGCGTTGAGTCAAAAGGGTTGTCCGTAAGAGTAGTCCGTGGTGGTCCGGGTCGAGGTACCGTAGGATCAGAGGGGTGGAACAGCTACTAAGGTGGGTGTCGTCTGAGCCGGGAATTTGAGGATGGGGGATCAGATGAAACAGGATAAGAGTTCTTGAAAAGGAGTGTCTTTAGTTTCGAGTGAAAGGCCCGAGGTGTGATGGATAGAGGAGCCTGAGGAAGGTGATGGTGTGTGATTAGTAATGACGGAGGAGGAACTGAAAAGGATCGGAACTCAGCAGGCAGATCATTCCAAAGGCGTGGTGCTGAGTTGGATATGGCTCGGTTGGAGAACTTGAGATGTATGAAAATATCTGTGTTCGTCATTATCTGGTCTGCATTTTTCAAACTCTTGTTAAAAATTTACACAAAATCATAATGTTTTGCCTCGTCATGCAAAAATTTATGCGAGTGCCCACGGTTTTGTTTTTTGTGTCAAGGCTAGCAGTTGACCATTCCGCCTCTTCCTCCTAATAACATCTTTCATTCCCTTCATTCCTTTTCCTGTTGCATGGTCTTATCCAATTTCCTTCCTTTTCCTTCCCTCTCCTCATCTTTCCTTTCCCATTCTCCACTCCTTGTCCTTGCATTACCCGAATGACGTTACCGCACCGCAATCACACCCTACACTATCTCTTATAACCGCATTAACTTGACGCACAGTCCAAAAATAATCCTGTTACCATCTATTGCGGTGATTAGCAAACGCCAACGTCACTTCCGCTTCGATACGAAATCTCCCGAGACGTCACATCCGTCCAGACGCCACGTATTATCGCCTGACATCACATTCGCGCCACACGGCCGGCGACGACGACGACGGACGCGGCCGCCATTAACGAGCAGGCGGCTCACTGGGTCGGACGTCGGCCGCGAAAGAAAAAGACAGAATTAACTCGTATTTATTGTGAGCATTTTCCTTCGGCTAATTCCCTTTTTTCGTGCGGAAAATTCGTCCATAATCTACTAACGGTTTGAACCTTTTTCTTTTTTTCTGTACGCTGCGTTAAATTACAGATGGACCCGTTCACAATCGCCTTCGGTAGGAATTTCGTGACGACATGTCGATGAGTCGACAAGACGCCCGAGATGTCGCCACAGTTCTTATTGATGTAGCGCTTTTTCTTAGCAATCGAAAACTCTGACAGTTAGGCGTCCTCAAAGACGGATGTAATTTTGTTGCAATTGACGTTTGGATTTATGCTGTGTATGTATTGGTGATTGAAAACGTTTCAAATGAATTGAAAATGTTGACGTCTGGATTTATGCTGTGTAGGCTATATTGTTGATTGAAAGCGCTTTGACTCAATTGAAAATGTGCAGTTGACAGAATGTGGATGGTAGTTAATACCAGTTATGTAGCTGGTGTTATTTCCGACATATTGCTCTTGCTCGATGATACCACAGTGATGATAGCCTACCGAACTTACCGATATTCATAGATAAGTATGATGCATGATTGCATGTATGTAAGTCTATTTATGTATATAGGCTACATGTATGTTTGTTTGTATGTATGTATGTATGTATTTATGTATGCATGTATGTATGTATGTACGTACGTATGTATGTATGTATGTATGTATGTATGTATGTATGTATGTATGTATGTATGTATGTATGTATGTATGTATGTATGTATGTATGTATGTATGTATGTATGTATGTACGTATATATATATATATTTATATGTACGAATGTTCGTAATGTAACTATGTATGTGAGTTTGAATGAGAACACTCATTGTGGCTCAATTTAAAACTGACTCAGACGCTGTGACAATCATTGTTTAACTTAAACGAACCTCTCTGCCAGTGGCTCCTGCAGCTGCTGCCATTCATTATTTTGTTGAAATGCTTTTTGCATTAATTATTCATTAGATTGAACTCAATCGAACCCGTTTCTCTTCTGGGATTCACCATGTCCCTCTAGCGGCCGATGGCAGTCAAAAAGGCGACTCTCGACTCTGTTGAGTGATCTGTGGAGTAGTTATATGCATGACAACTTTGGCAGAGAAAAATTAATGGAGAGGGTAAAAAAATGGAGATGGAAAGGGAGAAGGAGAGGCTAATTATTCATTCCTTCATCCATCCATCCATCCATCCATCCATCCATCCATCCATCCATCCATCCATCCATCCATCCATCCATCCATCCATCCATACATCCATCCATCCATCCATCCATCCATTCATTCATCCATCCATTCATTCATCCATTCATCCATCCATCCATTCATTCATTCATTCATTCATCCATTCATTCATCCATCCATCCATTCATTCATTCATCCATTCATCCATTCATTCATTCATCCATCCATTCATCCATTCATCCATTCATTCATCCATTCATCCATTCATCCATTCATTCATTAATTAATTAATTAATTAATTCATTCATTCTATAACGCCTCTTCATGAAATCTATTTAGGGGTTCTTCAAACCCTGCAGACATGGTAAAATAAAAAAGAGACTTGAGAGATTTATGAAGCATCGTCTGATTGGTATGATGTGATAAACGCACCCTTCACGGAAAGGTCATTTGTGATGGACGGACCTATACAACCGTATGCAGAGGGAGAGGAGACAAAGGGGACAGAGGGTGGAGGACGAGGATAGGGAAAGGAGGGAAGGATAGGGAAAAGGAAAGGGTAGGGAAGAGGAACAAATGACATTGGGCAAAATAACTTTTGGGTTTCGGTCTGGCAGTTTGACGTATCTGCTCTTTTCAGACTTAGGTCGCATAAGCATTCTGGCCACATTAATTAGTATACGCAAACGTCTCATTTGTTCGTTCATTAAATGCATTTGTATAGCGTCTCTTCAAGGGGGGACTACTCAGAGGCGCTCCCAACCTCAGCGCGACCAAATAAATCTATCTTAAGATGATAGAGGAAAGCCTGGGAATGATTTTTGGAAAGAGAGTGGAGCGTCAGAGGAAGACCATTCCAGGTTGAGGGTCCTACCACCGAGAAAGCACGGTTCTGCATAGTGGAAGTACGAGTAAAAGGGATTGAGAACAGACTTTGTTCAGTCGAACGAAGGGAGCGGAAATGGTGAGAACTAAGAGTAGGGCTACAGAGCTCACAAAGGTAGGCAGCAGCAAGGCCTAGCATGCAGCTCCAGACTAGAGTAGATATCCTATACTCAGTTTGCTGCTTGAATGGGAGCCAGTGGAGAACGTCACGCATATAGCTGGAGATGTGGCTGAATTTGGGTATGCGGCCAATAAGGCGGACTGCAGAGCGCAGAACGCGATCAAGGCGGATGAGTAGCCTACATGCTGAAACCACCGTATACTCTGCGAGTCACAATACGACGTTTTTAACGTATCGGCTACTCTGCCACTCAGATAGGATCGCTTCACTGGATTACATCGGATACAGCCATTTGTTTATCCAACGTGTACCTTCTTACTTCTGCTCTCTCTCTCTCTGTCTGTCTGTCTCTGTCTCTGTCTCTGTCTGTCTCTGTCTCTCTGTCTCTGTCTATCTGTCTCTGTCTCTGTCTCTCTCTGTCTCTGTCTCTGTCTCTGTCTCTGTCTCTCTCTCTCTCTCTCTCTCTCTCTCTCTCTCTCTCTCTCTCTCTCTCTCTCTCTCTCTCTCTCTCTCTCTCTCTCTCTGTGTGTGTCTCTGGCCTGTCAACTTCTCAATGTACGGGTAATCTGCATCTCTGATCGGCTTGACCTCTTTGCTCCCGTGTCTGGACTGCATGCCATGGCTCAATCCAGATGGCCTGCCTGCATGTTCCACTCTTTATGGAAAGGACTTCCACCATCATTTCGCTACGACTTTTCTCTTGTAGTCTTTCCTCAAATTGTAATAATTGTACCTAATTATTAATTATAATTAATTACTAATTATAATTAATTATGAATTATAATTTTAATAAGACTCTGGGCACTAAAGGTCAATTCATGTAGCCAACCGTCGCGATGCGACGATGGCGACATGACATGACATGACATGACATGACACGACAGTCTTGCCTCGCCTTTCGCTCGCCTCAAATCACTTCCGTTTCTCTTCGGATCGATCATAGCACAGAGACCGCTTCTCAAAGGATTTTTGCTGAGAGAAGCGCTTTATAAATGAATGTATGAGCACAAAATGTTATAGCGCCTGTTCAAGATTTCTAATCAGAGGCACTCCCGACTAGGCCTACAGCGTGGACACTGAATGGAAATTTTACGCTGAAGCGCATGAGCAACTGCGAGTGAAGAACTTGCTCATTTTTCCTATATATATATATATATATATATATATATATATATATATACATATATATATACACACATGTATATACATGTATACGCGGCGGATTGAGGTGGTCTCGAACCTGCAATCTTAACATAGAACATGTAGCCTACATCACCTTGCACAACTCTAGTCCTATACAATACAATACAATGCAATACAATACCCTACAGATCAATGCAAACAATATGCCTATTGCACACCACAATGTACTATACAAGAATGCTTTCTGCTGAATGTCTCATTGTTTGCTTACAAATGGAGTAACATAAAAAGTGTACTTATTTACTTACTATCGAATTTCTACGAGATATAACAGTCGAAATAACGTCTTATTGTATTTTTATAGCATGGCTTTGAAGCTGTACCATTACTTTTAATGCCTTTAGCCTGCGATAAGAAAGGCATGCAATAACTTCTAAGAGCTTCCACTTCAGCCGAGATTGCAGCCGTACAATTAGGTGCATTGCTCTTTTGTCGTCATACGCTCTTAAGTCAAACCTTCAAAGAGCCGAGGGCTAGAGGCGAGGTTAGCATCTGCCATTGAGGGGTCAAGTTTTTTGCTACTACTAATGCTATGTTCCAAAAATGATAGCTATAGTCATAAGTGTAGAATGCACCGTATACAGCACGTTGTCGATATTGAACAAAAGAACGTGTTTCCCTTGCTCTTCAGTTAGCTTCCCATTAAACTGTTTCCCTGCCACAGTTCCACCTTTTATGGTTTTATTACTTTTATAGCGCAAAACCATCCTGCCCGTTCCACTAACTTGCACTGTTACAGTGTTACACGCTTATTGTTTGCCATCGTCTTGTAAATATTGATGTTTAGGTAATTTGGAACAAACAGTTCTTGGTTAAATAATTGGCGAACAGATGTGTGGAATGCCCGCAGATATGCACAACCTCATAGACTGATTCTAGTCCAGATTGGATTAGATTAGATCAAATTTAGATTACATTATTATTATGATATATTGCACTATGATTGTTTTCTATTATGACATGTTACATGATATTATTATTTTATGTTATGGCATGTTATGCAATGGAATGTTACGTTATGGTATGTTATGTTGTGGTATATTATTTTGTGATATGTGATGGTAGGTTATGTTATGGAATGTTATGTTATGGTATACTATTTTATGGTATATTATGTAAAGGTATGTTATGGTATGTTATGTAATGGTATGTTATGTTATGTTATGGAATGTTATGGAATGTTATGTTATGGCATACTATTTTATGGTATGTGATGGTATGTTGTGCTATCGTGCCTTGGTATGCTACGCTAGGTATGTTTGTGGTGTACTATTTTATGGTACATTATGTAAAGGTATGTTATGGTATGTTATGTTATGGTATGTTATGTTTGGTAAGTTATGTTATGCTCTGTAAGAATAGATTAGCTTAGATTCGAAGAGATTGAACGATATATGAATGCGTGATAATCGCATCTCTCAGTTGTGTAACGAGGCAAGGCATTGCATTGTGCCGCAGTGACGTCAAATCAGACGGGAAACCATTGTGGTCAGTCTTGACCTAACTGACCACCGCTTAGTCACGCGATTAGTAGGCGAGGCAGACATACAGACGGTAGCTGACGCAGGCAGGCAGACAGACAGACACCCACATACATACATACATACATACATACATACATACATACATACATACATATATACATACACACATACATACGTACATACATACATACATACATACATACATACATACATACATACATACATACATACATACATACATACATACATACATACATACATACATACATACATACATACATACATACATACATACATACATACATACATACATACATACATATATACATACATACATACATACATACATACATACATACGTACATACATACATACGTACATACATACATACATATACATACATGTTCTGCTGCTACATAAACCAATTCCTGGTATTTATACGATGACCATGCAGAGCTGATGCAGTCTGACCTTAAACGACTGAATGTCGATGGAGTGAATTCAATTTGCCCCGTTCACTGCCACATGCAGTCCCCCAGGCACCCTCCCCCAACGCTCCCCGATGGGTGTTTGGAGAGGGCAGGAGGGAAGGAGGCGTCGAGGGCAGGCGTCATCGATGGAAGGGGTTAAGGAAGGAAGGAAGGACGGACGGATGATGTGGCAGTTGATGGATGATGCCACCAAGTGGAAGGAAGATAAGCAGCGAGACAAACGGTTAGGCAGACAGACAGACAGACAGACAGACAGACAGACGGACAGACGGACAGACAGATGGCTGACTTACTGACTGACTGACTGACTGACTGACTGACTGACTGACTGACTGATTGACAGACAGACAGTGAGACAGACAGACGGATGGCTGGCTGACTGATTGAATGATTGACTGACTGACTGACTGATTAATTGACTGATTGACTGATTTACTGACTGACTGACTGATTAATTGACTGATTGACTGATTTACTGACTGACTGACTGATTAATTGACTGATTGACTGATTGACTGACTGACTGACTGATTAATTGACTGATTGACTGATTTACTGACTGACTGACTTGGCGACTGACTGACTGAGTGAGTGACTGACTGACTGACTTACTTACTTACTTACTGACCGAGTGTCTGGGCGACTGATTAAAAGGTCTGTGCAATCTTGCAATGAAATACAAACATAGTTTCGGACATACATATACACACGAGATCTTCATTCATAATATAATTATACACACATACAAACGAGCATACATAAAGACACATACATAAAATAACTAGCTGTACCCGGCCACGCGTTGCTGTGGCTGAAAAGACCGTCCAACCCTCCCTCCCTACTTCCCTTCCCCTGCCTCCCTCCCTCCCTTACCCTGCCTCCCTCTCTCCGTTCCTCTGTCCCTCCCTACCTCCATTCCCTCTCCCTCTCCCCTTCCCTCCTCCATCCCTCCCCCTCCTTCCTGTTCCTTCCCTCCCTCCCCTCCGTCCCTCCCCCTCCATCCCTCTCCTCCCTCCATCCCGTCCGCTCCCTCCCCTCCCCTTCCTCCCGCTCCCTCCCCTCCCCTTCCTCCCGCTCCCTCCCCTCCCCTTCCTCCCGCTCCCTCCCGCTTCCTTCCTACCACACGGCCTCATTCAAATGCAAATAAATTGAATTCGCTGAAATCGAATGCAATGTTGTGTTTTTTTCGAGAAAAGCATATAAAAACGTGAAAGTTGTCAATCTTTTCTAGCCTTTTTTTCGACCGGATCTGACCTTTTTCAAAATTCAGAGTGGCATCCCTGACCTTATTCAAAATTCAGAGTGGCATCCCTGTACGTTATAAATACACGGGCCAAAATGGCGGAGTATGCGTTCAAGTCATAATGTATAAACGGGTCAACTCGAGGAGAAAGTTGTGTTTTTTTTGTGTAAAAGATTTGTTTCTTTCCAGGAAATCCTTTTACAAACACGACCGTGTTCGAACGGAGCGTTTTGCGAAAAATTTCAAAAGAATCGGTGATGAAGTTTCCGAGATAACCCATTAGGACCAAACTTTTTACATTTTTATTTATATAGATTACAATTGACAATTCTATAGCGCCTTTAAGCACATCTCACACCGCGCGAGGCATAGGCTACTTAACCGCACAGTCCGATCACCTTAGTGGTGCGTGGGGTTCTTACGTCTAACCTATAAGATGATCATAAACGTCGTACAGTCGGAAATGACCTCCGCTGGTGAACGCTCGCAGACGAGCAGAAGACGAACGACGAAAAGCTTTTGCTGTGGACATCATATGGCGCCATTATGTGAGGTTTGTGAAAGGAGGTACACCCGTGGTAGGTAAATGAATTTAGGTTCGTTCGGAAGGTTTGCGAACGGTTTAACATCGAAGGATGAGGAGGAAGAGAAGGAGGAGGAGGAGGAGGAAGAGGAGGAGGAGGAAGAAGAGGAGGAGGAAGAGGAGGAGAAGGAGAAGGATGTTTGGTCGTATTCATGCAATGGGAAGAACGGACCGTCCTTAATGACAGGCAGGCAGGTATAGGCAGGCAGGCAGGCAGGCAGGCAGGCAGGCAGGCAGGCAGGCAGGCAGGCAGGCAGATAGATGGATAGATGGATAGATGGATAGATGGATATATATCCATATATAGATAGATAGATAGATAGATAGATAGATAGATAGATAGATAGATAGATAGATAGATAGATAAATAGATAGATAGATAGATAGATAGATAGATAGATAGATAGATAGATAGATAGATAGATAGATAGATAGATAGATAGATAGATAGATAGATAGATAGATAGGCAGATAGATGATAGATAGATAGATAGATAGATAGATAGATAGATAGATAGATAGATAGATAGATAGATAGATAGATAGATAGATAGATAGATAGATAGATAGATAGATAGATAGATAGACAGACAGACAGACAGACATACAGACAGACAGACAAACAGACAGATAGAGGAAGAGAGATTGTAAGAGAGAGGGTGGAATATAATATATTTTTCGATGATGAATGAGTATACAATTTTCCCTTTTATAAAAGACAACGTATATTCGTATATATTCGCCTTGTCCGTTGGGTAATCATAAAACACAGTCGATTATTTGCAATTGCTTAGGTCGGGGCCTCGGTCGGCATCCGAGGGAGTGGAGTCATGGCCCAAGGCGGAACGTTGGGCGTGTTGCATACCGTCATGCATTGCAGGTGGTCGTTGAGATGTGTATAATGCGTCGTTGCTGGTCATGATAAATATAATATTATATTATGAATATAATATTATAAATGTTTAAATACAATACAATAAAAATACAATGATGTTGTGGCACAACGATTGCAAATGACGGTGCTTTGATAGCAGAAGGCAGTTGACCGAACGGTTGAGAAGGGATCTTATTGGAGGGATATATACGAAGGGGAGAATGTGGACGAGGAGTAGAGTGCGGGCGAGTGTAAGGGTCTCTGGTATACGTAGATGAAGATAGAGGAGTTGGAGTGGTCTGATTGGATGGATGGGTGGATGGATGGATGGATGGGTGGATGGATTGGTGGATGATAGATGGATGGATGGAAGGAGGGAGGGTGGGAATGAGGGGATGCGTGGATGAACGTGGATGGATAGATGGTTGGGTGAATGGGTGAGTGGAAGGGTGAAAGGGTGAAAGGGTGAATAAATGGATGAATGTTCTCTATATTAGTTTGTATATATATTATATATCATATGTAATTATTATTTAATATAGCACTATATTAGTTTGTATATATATATATATTATATATATATATTATAGATATATGTATATATTATATGTAATTATTATTTGATTATAGCATTGGCCTTTTAAAGCTTCTCCCATTTCTGTCGTCGATAGCGAAACCAACGCCGCTCTTAACACGACATAATTATTATGTCGTCTATGTATACCGCGAATTGCAGGATTCGTGCCCTTCTCTCACTCTGTCTCTGTCTGTCTGTCTGTCTGTCTGTCTATCTGTCTGTGTGTCTGTGTGTCTCTGTCTGTCTCTGTCTGTCTCTGTCTGTCTGTCTGTCTGTCTGTCTGTCTGTCTGTCCAAATTGCTTCTTTAAGTTGTCGTCTTGTCACACGGAAGAAAAAAACAAAATTCCGTTTCCATGGCGACGGCTTCGATAACGACCGTCACGTGACCAGATGGCATCCGACGAGAGACGCGAAATTGGCGGAAGGGAAGAGGGGGACGATGGGGGAAGAGGGGGCTGAGTGGGAGAGGGGCAGGAGTAGGACGTATACGTGGAATTCGCTGGAAGGGGATAATCTAAGATCGGGCACATGTCTGATTTGTTGAGGTCACGAATCCAGTGTTTTGTGGTTCTGTCCGTTGGGTGGTGGTGGTGGGGTAAGGACCCCGCCTCAATTGGTCTTCAGTTACGTGGATATGTTTACGGTCGTAAGCATAGAACATTGTGGAGCCATCGGTTCTGCACGTTTCAATAGCTGCACCATTAGAGTATGGAGGCATGCCTTGTAGTCCGGTTGGACGTGTGTTGACGTATCACTTTCTGTCGGATAATAATATATGAGAAGGAAGAAGGTTTTTGTGGAAGAGGGTGGGATAAAATTACCCGACGTCTGGAGTTCTGGAATGTGTCTTGCAATGTCTTCCATGCGTGCATGGCCAGTAGCTGTTGGCTATTCTTTGGCGCTTTCTTTATCTATCCCATATATTTATTCTAATGCCATTCCATCCATTCTATCTTGTTTTGTTTTGTTTACGCAATCTATATTATGTGTTGCATGTGTACGGTAAAGTTAAGACCACCGCATCCTCATAAATTCAATCGAATATTTGGTGTCTTTACAATTAGCGGGATTATTTTCTTTTATCCCTTAATGGATTTTTTTGTAACTGGGTTGCAATGATATGACATGTAAACCTAGAACTTGCTTTATTGGTTGCAAATGAAACATTTTGATTGATTGATTGATTGATTGATTGATTACTTCGTCGCAAATTCTAGCTGGCAACCTCTCGTCCTCCTTTGCTTTTCTCAAACCTGCTTTCTTTCTCGAGACCTTGCCCACTGGGAGCGCCTCTGAACGACTCACACAAAAAGAGTTTTTTTTTGCAAATGCACAAATCGTTTGTAGCATACTTTGGTCGTCAATTACGATGCGACGATACAATTGAAGGGCTTGGAGCAATAACAAGGTATGTCGAAAATCATGAATGTTGGGAAATCGACTTCAAAGATTTACCGCTTCAAACTGCTTTATCTAAGCCATTTGACAACATATCAACAAGCTGTTTTGAGCAATATGTACCTTAAAATAGTCTTTAACGAAATTGTCACATTAGACAGAGCGAAATATGAAATTATTATTATTTTTTTACACATTTTGCTTCATATCGTGTTATTGCAGCATGAATACTCCGTCATTAGTATAATTTCTGGTGCAATAACAGGTTATGTCGACAAAGTGTTTTCTAGCAGCTGCAATACCACACATATTATGTGGTATAAGTCGACATACCTTGTTATTGCACCAAACTGTCTCTATTACACAGTTCGAGAATCGTGCAATAACATGGTAAGTCACCATAACTGTATTACTGTCGAGATATAAAATATTCAAAAGCAGTGTGACATGACGTTTTAATGACATAACCGTAGAAATTGTATGCAATATCAGATCTTTGTATCGCGGTTCAGACTTCTCATTTTTGCAAAATAAGAGCCATCATCATTTTGTTTCAACATTTCATTGGATTCATCAATAAAAATTTGATCAACCGAAACTGCATCGGCTTCTCGTAATGATTTTTTAACCTCTAAAGCTGAAAAAGTAAAAATTTATCTTTCAGCAGCACATATTGTGTTGAAATCAACGTTTGCCAACTGTTCATCTTTAATACACTTGGTGCTAGGCTGCTGCGATTGTGAGACTCGCAAATCATTTTTAATACTATAACAATCTTTGTCAAAAAGCGTTGGAATGATAGCACCTACGCTTGGGGGAGTGGGTAGTAAAGTTTTTAATACTTCAACCCAGCGCCAGTTAAGTGTGCGAAAATAAGAACAGTAGGCTACTGTTGGTGAAGATAAAATCTACACAAAATTCAGAGGCAATCTGGGATCAATCCGGGACATGAGGCGCAAAGGGTCAATTCTGGAACTGTCTCAGCGAACTCGGGACGATTGTTAGACCCAGGCTTTTTCGCATCTTCAGCGTCTTCGGGTTGATTCGCATCATGGTCGTGTGAAATTAAGACGAGATAATAATAGGAAGAGGTTGATTTGGCATTGACATAATGGCCGACTCATTTCGTTTCATGAGGTAGCCTCAGGGCTGAAAGTGAGCCGTGTCAATTCGGGTCTGCGACCCGGCATCGATTTTCGTGACCTGCCGCTGAACGAGTCAAATATTTAACAGTCACACTGTGACTATACCAATTACGAAATCCTGAAAGAAATTGGTACAGTTTAATGAGTTTATAGAAAATTCGGTGCGATTGACTAAAAAAGGTCGTCAGAAAAGTTTTCAGGTCAAAACAAAAATTCCGTTGTTTTACTCAGACCCGGCAACTTTTTCAAACCACTTTCAGCTCTGGGTAGCCTAGACTGTCGAGCGTAGATTTAAGTCGACGATACACAATGCCAATTGAGTATTAAACGTAGGCCTATTGCCTAAACCATCAAACATAATATCTCAAACTACACCTTACCAACCTCTGTTGTTTTTTAGAGATTGTAAAAAAAATTACGACCTAACGAAGCTAATAGTTTTTCACGATTCATTTTCGCATAGGTTACAACAGTACTGATCTCAATAAAAATGTCGGATTATTATGAAATTAACTGTCACGTGCGCCGTTGTGGTGTACGGTAACACAACATACACTATTCTTGATAGCACGGGCATAGCCCAATTCAAACGAAAGTGGGAGCAATAACAGGTTATGTCAAATAACCTCATTATTGCACCGGCGCTAATATAAAGTTTGCAAGAAAACACGCCAGTGTATGTTGTCATACCCTGATATTGCATTAGAGTTATGGTCGAACTCTGTCGGGTGCGCAATAACATGTTATGTCGACATAACGTTTTTTGAAAAACAGCGCTCAAAACTATTCAGATCTGTACCAAATTCACATGGTTTATAGATTACCATCTTCCGCTCACGGTGGCATACTGTTTCGCAAGACATAGGTATGTCGACTTACCTTGTTATTGCTCCAAGCCCTTCAATTCTCGTCTAATTAATAATGTTATTATTATTATGATGACAACGCACATAGATTGAGTATTCGTGACTTTTGGGTTTAATATTCGTAAATATTCGTGAATATTAAGATTTTTTAATATTCGTAAATATTCGTAAATATTCGTTTACGGATTAAAGTGAACCATCGAAACAGCAACGTTACCCGGTAAAGCAGTTTATGTTTCTGTATGTCTGTATGACATTAATTTTACTCGCATTCAGGGCAAGGCTGAATTAAAATATGCGATGCGCTTAATATGCTGAGATCGGGATAATTTTTGCTTTTAATCTGGCACTATTATTTCCTGCGTTGGCATTTATATTTGCTCATCCTGCTACACTGGTATAAAACTACTTTATCAATTTGCAGTTACTATTATAGGCAGCTAAAGTTTATTTCTAATTTAGCCTACTATTGCTGCCACTTGCCAACTGCCATCGGTGACTCTGCCTCATTTCAGTTGGGGAGAATGTCAGAAGTCAGACAAAGTGACTAACATTAAGTATTGAATGTGATAGACCTATGAATGCGGCATGGCCACATTGGCCAGACCCAGCAGAGACCTGGAGGTCTTTAACAATAAATCTATTAAAGTTATTGTAACTTACTAGCCCATGCGTAGGCTAATTCAATTTTGTACAATCCATTCAGTAAAAGTTAAACATTTTCATAAATAGCAAAATAAAAATTAAGAATAAAGAATTTCCCCAAAGAACATAATATTTTACGAATATAATATTCGTTGGCAGTTTTAATATTCGTTAATATTCGTGAATATTTGAAAATCTTAATATTCGTAATATGCGAATACTCAATCTATGACAACGCAAGAGGTATAAATAGATCGCATTACATGTTTACATGCAGAGGTTAATTGTTGTAGAAATGTATTCTGTAACTCTCAATTTTAAAATCATTCATTTTGGAGATTTTTATAGCCCCCCACCCTGTTTTCAAGGTTACATCACAGGAGCTCTCCATAAATATTCGCTACATAGATCTAAATATTCGCTACATAGATCTAAATATTCGCCATTTGAAATCCTGGCGTAGTTACATTACATTTGAAGTACAAAGGCGCACACGTGCATGCATAAGTATAGCCTATACATAAGCGCATACATATCTATATACGTATACATGGTTTCAGCCATAATTACCATGAGCCAAACCCCATCGGGTTTGACAGCTTGCGTTTCCATCAGGGAATAGAGAGGTGACTGTTGGAGACACTCGTGCGGTTCAGCTGAAAGTGGTTCATCGCCTTCCCTCGGGGACCTGCGAGGACGAATATTCAACGACTTCATCACACATCAAAACCCGTCATCCAAGACAACAGTTCAAGGAATGCGGTCCATGCTATATAGTATATACTGAGCCGTCATTACGTAAACGCATGCATGCATGGAAGCATACACGCAGAAATACTTGCACGGCCAAGCACGTATACTTCAAGACATACGGAAGCATACATGTACATGTGCATGCTCTGGTGCTCACTAAATTATTACTCATCATAGAAAACGTGACGTACAGTGCCAACTACATTATAATGTCACACACAAGTTAAAAAACTTCAGGAATTTTGTAAAAACCTTAAATTTTTATGCGATTTTAAAGTCCCTAATTATATATATATATATTATAGTAATTCTATATATATATTATAGTAATTCTATATATATATATATATATATATATATATATTATAGTAAGCTCCTATAAATATTATAGGCTTATATCTTGAAAGCATCATGCCAATATAGTAAACTATAGGCCTATATATATGTACTTATTGGGAGCTTTATAGATGTTTTGAGAAACTTCCCTTTTTATTTTCATCCGCCCTCTCGGCTTCATGCATCTCCCTTGCAGCGGATCAAACGGAACTGACGTAGCAAGACGATATTATCAATGTACTTCCGCGTCGTCCATGCAGTATACTGCGGCGATCCGTGGCTAACGTATATCGGATGGAGTGCTTCCGTATCCACAATCCCAGCTATACTGGATCTCGTTGGGAGTTATGAATGGGATGGTGGGGTAGGGGGTGGGGTGGGGTGTGGGTGGGGGTGGGGTGGGGGCTTAAGCCATTTCAGCCTCAACGGATCTATCCGATCATTTAGAGGCAGAGTGAGAGAGGTAGAGAGAGACAGAGACAGACAGATAGATAGACAGACAGACAGACAGACAGACAGACTGACAGACAGGACTCTGTCTCTATCTCTTTGTCTCTGCCTCTCTCTGTCTCTGTCTCAGTCTGTGTCTCTCTCTTTGCCCCTCTCTGCCTATGTTTGTCTCTTTCTTTCACTCTCACTGCCTCTCTTTCTCTCTGTCTGCCTCTCTGTCTATCTATGCCCCTCTCTCTGCCTCTATATCATTCTCTCTCTCTGCCTCTCCCTGCCTCTCTCACTCTCCCTGCCTCTCCCTGCCTCTATCTGCCTCTCCCTGCCTCCATCTGCCTCTTCCTGCCTTTCTCTGCCTTGCTCTGCCTCTCCCTGCCTCTCTCTGCCTCTCCATGCATGCCTCTTTCCCATAAACAATTAAAGACCATATTTTCATTCGATCATGGTTCCATTGCGTTATAAGTGGGAGCAACTACGATTAGGCTCTCCTGAAGTGGCGCTACACAAACCCGTAGTTACCGTTACCGTTACCGAGACTTGGGTTGTGGGACCACTCCACCATGTTCCTTAAGAATCTCAAAACTGTCCTATTTAGCCGAAGTTGGGGCGGGCCCGCTTCTGAATTGCCTACCTTGAAGCGCCGCTATATAGGCTAAAACTTCCGAAATGATGCGCTATATAATAGACTGCAGCTCAAATAACTGAAGTGAGTAACGATGTCTGTTACAGGCAAAAAATCAACGAAATTCACACAAGGCCACTGATGACGATACTGCTTTAGTAGCTATAATTATTATACTAAGGTTACACTCTACTTGACTTATAGATCCGACCTATAACCGGAGTCTGAAATGCGCTTTATATATCCGTGGTGCAAATGAGATCGTTGAACGAGTAAATGGGTCTCTGGTCATTCGAACGACTCTCGAACGCAACATTTCCTGACTTAAAGCTATACATGGTCGACCAAGCCCGGCGTATAGTCGTCGTCGTCCTCCCCCTCCCCCTCCTCCTCCTCCCCTCCTCCTCCCCATAGGCGGAGTTTGGTTTCCGTTCTTGGAGGGGCTAAAGCCTTCTTGGGGGGGGGGGCTAAGCCCGGGAAAAGAAACCATTTACACGGTAAAAAAAAGATGAATCTGGGTCTCCTTGGGGGGCTTAGCCCCCCTAGCCCCTGATAAACTCCGCCCATGCTCCTCCCCTCCTCCCACTCCTCCTCCTCCTCCTCCTCCCCTCCTCCTCCTCCTCCCCTCCTCCTCCTCCCCTCCTCCTGCTCCTCCCCCTTCTCCTCCCCCTCCTCCTCGTCCTCCTCCTCGTCCTCGTCCTCCTCCTCGTCCTCCTCCTCCTCCTCCTCCTCCTCCTCCTCCTCCTCCTCCTCCTCCTCCTCATCATCATCATCATCATCATCGTCGTCGTCGTCATCATCATCATCATCATCGAGTTGTATCTGTCACAGGAGTATTTTCATGTCCGCGTCTCAGACAGCAGATGTCAAAATAATCCACATCAGGATTAAATATCACACATCAGTCAGCATCTGATTCACGATTCACTCATGCACTCATGCACCATCTGACGAATCTGACTCAACTATAGTTAAGTGCTGTTTACCGATGGCGAGAGTTTACATTTAACTGCATGCATCATCACAACATCCCCCTCTGTCTGCATGTCTCGAAAGCACAACTGCATGGAAATACCCAAAAATATAAATACCTCTCTAACTGCACATGTATATAATATGTGAAAACCGTTAACTGCATCTTC
>OX457043.1:52522450-52532450 GCA_949752735.1 Lumbricus terrestris
ATAAATATATAATGTATTTCGGGCAGTATACAGGTCTTAATTTGTGGACTAATTTGACGTCTGGAGTGCGCTGAGAAAGGGCAGATGCTGCACTGCAAATGGACGGCTGCTTCATCTGACACACTCAGAGTCTCATCAGACTCCATCCCTTCCTTCATCATTAGCCAACTGCTGCGTCCGTAGCTCAGCTCCCCTATCTCAGGCCAGCATCTGCTCTCTGTCTCTGTCTCTGTCTCTGTCTGTCTCTGTATATCTCTGTCTGTTTGTGTCTGACTGTCTTTCCCTGTGTGTCTCTCTGCTTCTGCCTCTGTCTCATTGTCTGTCTGTCTGTCCCTCTGACTGTCTGTCTCTGTTTGTCTTTGTCTGTCTATCTGCTTAACTCTGTCTGTCTCTGTCTATTTCTCAGGCAAACATACTGGATGCTATTGCCATACTATACTATAGTTGCCTCTGTCTGTCTGTCTGTCTGTCTGTCTGTGTTTCTCTCCATGTCTATCTCTCTCTGTCTGTTCCTGTCTTTCTCTCTGTCTCTTCCTCTCTCCTTGTATCTCTGACGATGATGTTTCTCTGTGTATCTGTGGCTTTCTTTCTGCCAGCCATTTTGTCTGTGTCCGTCTCGTTGAGTGTTTCTCTCCATTTGGGTGACGCTTCTGTCTGTCTGTCTGCCTGTCTGTCTGTCTGCCTGTCTGTCTGCCTGTCTGTCTGTCTGTCTGAGTCTGTCTGTCTGAGTGCTTACGACACTGTGTCTCTATACATTGTATCTGTGCCTTTGTGTGCCTCTGCCTTTGCCTGCTTGCCTCTGTCTGTTTGTGTCACTATGTCTCTTCCTTTCCCAAAACTATTGTGTAGACCAATCACTTCTCCGTGTCTCCCACATATGCTTCCTGGAACAACGGCTAAAAACGACATCAAAAAGAATATTTTGTAATAATGTATTGCATATTTATTACGATATATTTAGACACAATATGAAAGTGTATTAAAGCATATATATGTTATATATATGTTATATATATATATATATTGCACATATATTATTTATGTATATATATATATATATATATATATATATATATATATGCATCCAGTATATATGCCTGCATAACACTGTGTATTCATATATACACATGCTCACATTTCTCTATACAATCGTATATATATATATATATATATATATTCAGCCATACAGGTTTTTTGTGTTTAGCTACATCAAATTAATGGCGGCCTAATGGCTACACCGGTTGTACATAAAACCCCAATATACTGACCTGCCGCCGACCCCACCCGCACACATCCCACCTTCCCCCTTCCCTAACCTTCAGCCTATAGGTCATCTAAGACAACAAAATTAGCACGGTCGCAACCGAGCGCGCTCCAAATCGGCACGGTACGTGCTCGCTGACGACTCGGCGACTTTACCAATACAACGAGCGCTCGGCGAGTGCCCGGTGAGCATTCTGGAATGATGTTGACGACGCACACGTTGTGGACGCGCTCGCACCTGTTTGGGCGCGCTTTGACTGCGGCCCGTGTACGTGACGATACGTCATGTCCATCGCTATGAAGGAATGACAGGTTTAACACGTGGATTGGAATGACAGGAAGTGATTCGGAATAAATCAAGTGAGACGACGATGTTTGCTTCGTTGGTCCGGAAGACGGTGGTCGACTTTTTAGGTTGTTTTCACTGTGATGATCACCGACGTTGAAATTTACATGTGTTTACTTGCGTGTGAAGACATGCCATACATACATGTATGTATACATATAATAAGTATGCATAAAGTGATTATGTAATGATTATATAATGTTATGTAAACATGTATGTACGTCCGCTTGTACAATACTAAGATTATTTGCGTATGTGATATACGGTATGTATGTTTGTTGTCTTTGTATATATATAAATATATATAAATATATATATATATATATTTATGAAATTGCAGGAAGGGGAAGGACGGATTAGCAGACATGCAACCAGACGGACTGAAAGACTGACAGGATGACAGACGAACAAATTTTGTGTATGTATGTATGTGTGTGTATGTATGTATGTATGTATGTATGTATGTATGTATGTATGTATGTATGTATGTGTGTGTGTGTATGTATGTATGTATGTATGTATGTATGTATGTATGTATGTATGTATGTATGTATGTATGTATGTATGTATGTATGTATGTATGTATGTATGTATGTATGTATGTATGTATGTGTGTGTGTGTATGTATGTATGTATGTATGTATGTATGTATGTATGTATGTATGTATGTATGTATGTATGTATGTACGTACGTGCGTACGTGTGTACGTGCGTACGTATGTATGTATGTATGTATGCATGTATATGTATGTACGTGCACTGTTTATATTTACCACCTCGTGATTTATTAGGTGAGAAGATGCGTTGAACTCGATTCTATTGGTAAAGCATAAAAGGAAATTGGATTTCGATGTATTATGAAGAGAGATCTCTGACTCACAATCATATGCATTGCAGTTATATCTGCTCTCAAGAGAAAACATCTAAAACGGTGGCCTACTTCCGCCTTACTTACTAACTGACCACGTGGGATGTTTTGACGCTGCTGCTGGTGAATATGGTGACAAGTTAGAACTGTTTCGTCCGCTGAATACATAGACTCTGTATGGCATAGAATAATATAAAAGAGAACTATATGCATGCAAACTCGTCATTATGTCTTCAAGGGATGCCTTATATTAAATGAAGAAAGGCTTCAAAAGCAGCGTCTGATTTCTTTGGAGTGAATGAAGGAAGATCTTATTGAGAAATACAAAAGTCTTCATGGCTGAAAATTGGAGAACTTGTGATGTGTAAAAGAGAAACATGAATTTATCGACCTAACTATTATCTGTCCTGTGTATTCGGTCCTACATATATCTTCATACATACGTACGCACTGTTACGCACGTATACGTACGAGCGTATGTGTGTGTGTGTGTGTGTGTGTGTGTTTGTGTGTGCTTGTATGTGTGCCTCTGTCTGTCAACGTCTGTCTGTCTATCTGTCTGCTTTGTATCTCTATCTCTATGTCCACTCGGTCTCTCGTTGTCTCCGTTTCTGTCTGTCTGCTGTCTCTCTTTCTATCTTTATGTATATATCTTACTCTCTCTGTCTCTGTCTTTGTCTCTGACTCTGCCTCTGCCTCTGCCTCTGTCTCTGCCTCTGACTCTGTCTCTGTCTCTGTCTCTCTCCCCCCCCTTCAACCATCTTTTCTGTCTGTGTGCCTATCTATGCGTCTGTCTTTCTCTCTCTCTCTCTCTCTCTCTCTCTCTCTCTCTCTCTCTCTCTCTCTCTCTCTCTCTCTCTCTCTCTCTCTCTCTCTCTCTCTCTCTCTCTCTCTCTCTCTCTCTCTCTGAACTATCTTCGCATATAGGTTTGATTTCTCGTATAGGTTTGATATCTGGTGTTTGTGGTCGTGAAATGGTGTTGCTGGTGTAAGTGATATTGGATGAAAGTCGGCTTTGAAGCAGCGTTGAACGACGGATGAATTGCGTCAATAGTTGACGTCATTTTCCCCGATGGACGTATTGACCGAATACAAATGCCCCATCCTTCTCATCCTCCTCATCATCATCATCATTATCATCTGCAGATTCATCTTTCCTTCGAAATCCCTCTCGATCCCGATCTCAGATCCCTTCTCATCCCATCTGTCCGTCTGAATTTGTAATCTGTCGTCTTTACTGTGTGATTCCCCGCATTTCTCTGTCTGTGTTTGTCTCCCACTGTCTCTGCCTCTGTCTGTCTCTGTCTGTCTCTGTCTGTCTCTGTCTTTGTCTCTGTCTCTGTCTTTCTGTCTTCTGTATGTCTCTTCCTCTGTTTATCTGACTGTGATTGTCTCCCTCTGTCTCTGCCTCTGCCTGTCTCTGTCTGTCTCTGTCTCTATCGGTCTCTGTCTCTCTGTCTTCTGTATGTCTCTCTCTGTATCTGCCTCTGTCTGTCTCTGTCTGTCTCTGTCTGTCTTCTGTATGTCTCTCTCTCTGTTTATCTGACTGTCTCTGTATCCCTCTGTCTGTGTCTCTCTTTGTCTTTGTTTCTCTTGTTGGTTCCACTGTCTCTGTCTGTATCTGTGTGTCTCTCTCTGTCAAATACAATGCTTGCTGCCCTACCTTTTACCTTTTCTTACTCTGTTCTCTCTTGATTGCTTGGCTGCCTCTTTCTTTAGCGCATTTATAATTGAAACAACAGATTTGCTCATCGACTCATCAGAGGATAAAAGTAAGCGGTTTATGCAGCCATTCTGTTCTCTTTCTTTATGACCATGCCTTTCTATCTGTCTGTGCTTCTGTCTATCTGTCTGTTTATCACTTCCAAGAACGTAAGCTGTATTTTGGTTCCATTTGTTTGTCTGTCCCTTCCTCTATCCCTGTCTATATCACTCTTCCTCTCTGTCTCTCGCTCAGTCTCTGTCTGTCTGTCTGTTTGTCTGTCTCTTCTCTCTTCTCCTCTTTCATTCCTTCTCCCTCATTGCCCGCTTTGTCTAACTTTGTTCTGCTTCTGTCTCTCTCTCTATATATATCTCTTGTTATCTGGCCATTTATTTATAGCCATCCATTCATCCATTGATCCATCCTTCCATCCATCCATGCGTCCATCCATCCATCCATCTATTTATCTGTTTGCTTCCCTTTCCTTCTTCGTTTTCCCATTTTCCCGGGAGACACGCGGCCGAAAATAACCACCATTAATTTCTCGCCACAACAAGCACCAATTGCACCGATAACTCTTCTACACTCGAAACAACCCAGGTCGTTACCTGACAACTGTTTAGATAAGAAAGAAGCAGTTTAGATTACAAAAAGGTGTTTTCAACAACAAAACGACCACTGCCTAGATAACAAAAATGCTGTTTAGATAACAAAAGAGTTGTTCAGATAAAAAAAGAGTTGCTTAGATAAAAAAAAGAGTTGTTTTGATAACAAAAGAGTTTAGATGCAAAAAAGCTGTTTGGATTAAAAAAAATACATGTTTAGATTACTTAAGCGTTCGTGAACGTCATCAGCAAGTTGCAAAATACAGTCAATCTAGAATATCTAACCAAATTTGGTGAACCCAATTGGCCACCGATATTTCAGTGCCACGATCTTTCTAAGATAAAACCACCGGTTGTTGCTGGAGGATTGGTACACCGTTGCCACCTTGAAGTCTACTCCAGTTACCATACTGGAATGGTTCACCGTTGGAATACCATGGAATGCTCCAGCAGTTATTTGCTTGTTATTCCATCGCAGATATGTGGAGCGCTCCAACAGCAATTGGTGGTGTAATCGACAGTCAAAATAATCAATGTTTCCGGATAAGTACACGTTCAGGGGTGAAAGGTTGGAGAGCTGGAGGTGGAAATGGATCCAACAGTTATTTGTGATATGGTCGACCTTTTAAAAGGTGGAATATAATTCCATCAATTATCGTCAGTGGATATTGGTGGATAGCTATAGATTCAGGAATAGGTTAGGGTAGCCGGGGGGAAACAATGACCCTGCGTCAAAGGTAGCTCTTTAACTTCTTATTCAAATAACCGATCGCTGTTTACACAGGATAGAAATGGGGTCATAAAAGGGTAGACCGGTGCAGCATTGACAATGCTGAAAAAAGCACCATGCACTTTCTCTGGACAGTTACTGTAGTAGGCCTAACTGTTACTATGATCGTTGTTGAGTTCGTTGTTGAGATATAATATAATCTCAATATATTATATCCAGCGTTGAAACTGGAGAATTCCATTATAGTTATTAGTGAACTGGTCGACCTTGGGAAAAACTGGAACGCTCCACCAGTTTTATATGGATCAATCCACAGTTTTTATCTGCAACGGCGTGGAATCCATGACATTGTATGTACGATGTTGTACGTGTGTATGTGTAGACTGTAGACTATTAGATCTATGTGTATTCGTTGATATCCAAAAAAGTATCAGGCAAAACGGCGTGTACATTAAAAAATTGACATTGTGGCATCTTTTAGTATAGTCTACTTATGATTGAGTTTATTAGTACATGTTTTTTTATGTATCAATTTTGGGATAGAGTTTATCGAGTCTTTGTTTACCACCATTTACACCGACGTCAACATCCTGGTTTCCAACCACTTTTACCATTATTATACACAGACAACCACGTGCCGGCCAGCCTATTTTATTGCAAGTTTATGGGCTGAAACGGTATTGATACGGGCGTATAGTAAGCTTATCAAAAAAGGCTCCGTCGACTTCTAAACACGTCGCTAGGGTTCGTGGGTGAAAACGGAAACCATCATCGCACACCATAAACTTCTGATTATTACATTGATCCGACGCTCGTATGACGTCATAACTTCGTTATTTCTGTTTTAGACGTAGGCAACGCTGATTGGCTAGAAATGACCGAATGATCAGTCACGTGACGCCGTATCGTCATGAATATTCATATCGTCGTGTGCCTGACGCTGACCACGGTTGTTCTGCAAGCAGATGCAAAAGGTTGAGTACATATAATTATTGCTTTGATGCTTTCAACCAGGGCCTGCTACGCCATGGGGGATGGAAGCAGACTGCTTCCAATTTGGGCCAGGGGGGGAAAGGTTTCCCCCCTAATGATAAAGTTGAGTATAGAATATTTACTCCTGAACATTTTCCCCGATATTCCCCAGCATCTGCCATGAACTTCCTCCTGGTAAATCCCCCCCAAAACCCCCTTCGTGTCATAACACGGGGTAAATCTTCATTTAATTTGACTTTTGCTTAACACTCACATAAATTTGTCCTTGCACTTCCATCAAATGGGGGGAGAGTAAGTAGTCTGATGCGCTGATCCAACTTGTGCCAGAGGGAAATCCCCCCCCATTAATAGATGGGCATAAGAGATTTCCTTCTGGACATATCCACTCCCGGCATCTCCCTCTGTACCATCCCTCCCCGCACCAACGGTAAATTCCCCTTGAACGTTCATCCCGCCATCTCAAGGGTATATATTCATTTAGTATGACCTTTGCTTTGCAGTCACTTACATTTGTCCCTGCACGTATATGGCACTCGCTCTCACAACTCGTAATTAATTACATGAACTGTTTCAAAAATTAAGGTATATTTTATATCTACTGACACTGCATTTGTTATATACAAGAAGTTGATGTTTTGCTGAATGCTGGACTTTTCCAAACTTCACAGGACTATTAGTTAACCCATAATGAGAAATTTTAGAATGTTACCATTATATTGTGCAAAAAATATATATATATAATGGGGAGGCGACATTTTACGATATCCTACACTACGTTTCTGAGCATTGAATTCACGAGCAATTTTGTGAAGATGACAGCTTAAAAAGGTACAATTACAGCGTGCAAATCCAAAAAAGTGAAATTTTCATGACTTTATCGTTCATGAACATGCAGCTAGCACACAAGAGCCTAAAACATGCGCTCTAGTCGATGCCAACAGCTAAAAATGCGTTGGTTTCTGGGGCTCCGCCCCAGATCCCGCTGGGGGAGCTTACGACGCTCCCTCAGAACCCCTAGTCGCTATGGGCTTCGTGCCTTCGGCACTCGCAGCTGCAGCTTCGCGCCTTCGGCGCTTGCAATATAGGCAAAAAGTTTTTTTTAGGGGGATTGCTTCCACCTTCCAGGGGGGATAGTAGGCCCTGCTTTCAACTATTCATGTTAGTTTATAAGCTTGGATGTGTGTGTGTGTGTGTGTGTGTGTGTGTGTGTGTGTGTGTGTGTGTGTGTGTGCATGTTTCTTTGTATGATTGTGTAGGTCTACGTAATGGTGTTGATCAAGAGGATAACGTGGAATGTAATCGTAATGCTGAATTTGTGTAGTGCCACACCAGGAGAGACTTCTCAGAGTCTGCAGACGGAGTATTGGTCACTGGTCTTCCTAAGGTTCGTCTCTGTCTGTCTGTCTGTCTGTCTCTCTATTTCTGTCTGTCTGTCTGTCTCTATGTCTGTCTGTCTGTCTGTCTCTCTCTCCTCTTCAGTCGGTGCTCAATACAGCTGCTAGACTGACTGCCAGCCTTCCCAGTTACACTCACGTAGGCCTGCCTCTCTTCTTATGTTTGATTAACTTCATTGGCTTCCTTTCCGTGCTCGCATACAATTCAAGATCCTCACTGTCATATTTTTTCAGTGGGGTATTGCCCGAAATATTTGGTTGACTTCATGTACGTATGTGCACTTATTATAGCGCCCCTTCAAGATATCTACTCAGAATTGCACCCGACTACAGCGCAGAAACTGCATCATAGTTTCACGCCGAAGTGCTTAGCAACTGCGAGTGAAGGACTTGCACAAGGCCCCTATGAGGCGGCTTGAGGCGGATTCGAACTGCAACCATCAGGCCGCAAGGCAACGAACATATCCACTACACCACCGCGCCCCAAAAGTTATGCTCTGTCCCCTTCTTTCATCCAACAGACTTGACCTCATGGTTCTTCGCGCTCAGGAATGGATTATAAAGACTCTAACAACAATTCGCTAAATCACGAATTCAGTCTTATCGGGTACTATGTGCTTCGAATGATAGACTTTGTAGCATCGGCTAGACTTACTAATGAACTGGCAATACTTCGTACACATCACCATCGTGAAGCGAGCGTCAGTAGCGCTCCTATAGTAGCTGCTAATAACTGACGGGCCGTTTTTGGCTTATCCTGATTCAATGACAGTAATTCAATATTAACAGTGTCTATTTTAACATCAGCAACATGACGGCGGGTGCCAGCTCATGGCTGCCGCAACTTTATTACATTATTATCACTAAGCTTTATTATTACTTCTGTGTATTATTTACATCTCTGACTTGCAACTTGATGCGTTATGTCACCCTGATTGTCTTACTTTGAAATTAAACGAATATACTATAATTTATTATATCTAGAACTGTCATGGCTCAGTCTCAATCATTTGTTAAATTGGACCTTCTCTATGTGGCCGTGTGCGGCATAGGCAATGTCGCATGAACGGCTCTAATAGGCCCATGTTGTTAAAATTGGATAGCATTGAGATAGTGACACTCCGTTGAGACACTTTTGGCTCTTTCTGTTCGAATGCTGAAGTTTTTTGTTTTTGTTTTAATGGTTGCCAACGCCGTTAGCCTCGACCTGCCTTTAGGTGGGCTCAGGCCTATATTTTATTGCAGGTTGAACGATCATGACGGGTGATATAATTACGTGGTTTCTGATTTAAAGGTGTTCAATAGAAGCCTACTATATTTAAGCTTGCATTTTCCAGTGCAAGTGGCATTCTGTTCTTTCTCGCGGCACCCAACTCATTTTTATTTATTCAAAAGTATCATTATCTGCCTTACTTTGTAGACGTATACAGTTCGTTTAAAAAAATACACTATCGAGAGAGTTTTTAATTAATAAAAATTTAATTTTTCTTTTTAAATATACACTTTCGAGACAGTTTTTAATTAATGTCGAATGAACTGCTTTGGCCCTATGTTGATAAAATTGGATAGCAGTGATATTGCGAAGATCCATTTAGACATCTTTTATGGAGCTGCTCAGATGTTTTAAGTACTTTTTTTTTACTGCATTGCATATTTCCTGCATTGTTGTCAACGACCTTTGTTGTCACAAGACGGTGTTAAATTCTGGATTAATAAACTTTATGGCCAGGATATTTTAAAATAAACGTTATATTTCCAAAGTGAGGCAGGTCAATGAACCTGTAAATAATATCGATGGGTTAGAATTTAGATGCCGTGAAAACTGCATATATGCCATGGAAAATGCACGTGTAAGCTTTTATTGCACACCTCTAAATCATAAACACCATAATTATATCAATTCAAAAATTCCGCGTCACTGCCAGTAATGTGACAACCTTTGTAGTTATAATGATGTCGTTAAACTTTTGAATAATTGTAATGTATGATCCGTCACCTTCAAAGTAGGCCGAAGTCCAACGGAGTTGGTAACCACGAAGATGTCGTAAAAATTGGAACCGATTTTACTTTTTAAATGAAGTATAGGTAGATAAAAGCTA
>OX457043.1:52537450-52539950 GCA_949752735.1 Lumbricus terrestris
ACGTATGTATGTATGTATGTACGTATGTATGTATGTATGTATGTATGTATGTATGTATGTATGTATGTATGCATGTATGTATGTATGTATGTATGCATGTATGTATGTATGTATGTATCATCTTCAGCTGCCTATGAGTTCCGCAACGCATCGCACGAGGAGCGTCTTCTCGCCTTCCTCTTCCGTGACTATGATCCGGTGGCGAGAGCCGTCATGGACACCAGTCGTCCGGTCATCGTATCCATCGACTTCGTTCTGCTCAGGATACACGGACTGGTTCGTATATATCTATAGATACATATATGTATATGGGGGAAATGGGGCAACGGTGGCAGACGGCGATTGAGATGCATGCAAGGGGAGACTGGGGCAATGTATAGGTCACTGTGTGGAAATGAGTCAGCCCCCAATATGACAAAAAGAGACATAGACAAGCAGACGGACAGACAGACAGATAGTTAATTAGTAATAATAAGATTTTGCTTGTGAATCTCCGTTTAAACACCTTTTTATGGTGCTGTTCGGATGCTATAAGTTTTTTTATTCCTGCATTTTTCATTCCTTATAACCTTGGGTGTCACAAAACGACGTTCAATTCTGGATTAATAAAAAAAAACTCTCTGCATAATCAGTGTGGATGGATGGATTCGATTTGACCAGGGTCTATGACAACAGAGGCCGTTACCCTGGACAGAAATTGCTCGGCATATTACAGCACTTAAGAGCAAGGTGTATTTCTTAATAAACCTTATATTTACAACGTAAATCAGGTCAATGATACTTATAAATAATTTCGATGGATGATGAGATTACGGTAGCCTACGTGAAAACGACCAAATGCCGATATGCCCTGGAGAATACACGTGTAAGCTTATAATATAGTAGGCTTCAATTAAACACCTTTAAATCTCAAACCCCGTGATTATATCATTTGGTCATTTCAATTTTCTGCTAATGAGTCTGGACTCGATCTACTATATTTTTGGAAAAAATTTTGCAGTTGTAATTCAGATTTTGTGCAGTAACTTTTGTGCACTTAATTTTTACCTCAGACTTCTTAAATACTTTCGTTGGCTCACACAGCCAACCAAAGTCTTTAAGAAGTTACTGGTGAAAACTTTAAGACACAAACATCAACGTATACCTCAGACTGGAAAGCTTGGAGGAGCTTATTTGAGTGGTGTCTATGTTCAGGACAAGAGTATTGAAATGATCTAATTTTGCGTGAATTGTGGATGTGTATTTTGTTATGACCGTCCCGCTTTATTTTAGCATAGAATCAGCTATGATGTATTGTAGGGGATACGGAGCAACAGTGGCACTGTGTCCAAACATAGCATACATGTATATAGGGTAGATGGGGTAGAATCAGCATGGTAAAAGAGTGGACCATTCTAATATTGACAAGGTTAAGCAACAACGACTTGCTCAGAACGGCATGGATATATAGACAACATCTTGAAATGGACTGGACTTTCGGGGAGGAGCCTAATGAACATGGCAGGAGATAGACAACTGTGGAAAATGCTCATCCATTCGTGCAGCCAACCGTCGCAGAGCGACGATGGCGGACATGACATGACTTGCTCAGAACACACTGCAGATGATTGCAATATTTATGAATCATGTTCTGTATTTCTGCTTATCTCGAAACAATCATTTCCGCTTCTTCACTCAAAGCGTGAATTGGACGCCGTTAAAATTGCGCATCTTGCTCAATAAAACACGTTGCACTATTATACCCTAGCGAACAGCCACCTGTTCCCTGCATGCGCTGTCATATAATATTATGCTTTCTTTTCTGAACAGGAAGAACGGAGTCAGGTGCTCACAACAACCGGTCTGGTCATCGCAGTAAGTCATTTCGATCTCATCTCACCCAATCCATTATTATCTATAGCAAGGAACAGTGGCGTAGCCAGGAATTTATGATGGAGGGGTATTGGGGTTTTTATGGCCTGGCCGGATGCCCTTTCTGACACCAACCCATTGCAACAGTATTACAGTAGATAAAAGGGAATAAAGTAACAAAAGGAATAAAGTAAGAAAAACAATGCTACTATACAAGCAATAATTGTTTTGTTTTTCTTATTTAATTGGATAAATGACCTTTAAGAAAACTTTTTCCGAGGCCAAAGGGTGGATTTAACTTCCAAAATCCCCCTTGTCTACGGCCCTGCCGGGAAACCCATCGATCTCATAAAATATTATGTATATATAATATTCATTCATGTATATTTACGAACACTGTTTTGTGTGTCAACCATGCAGCTTATTCACATCAGGCCCATGGATAGATCTAGGCTATATAAATTATGTATGTATACGTACAAATTGTACGTAAGTCAATATCTGGATAGATGTATGCGTATACAGACATGTATGTGCAATATATTGCGCCTTTAAAACTGACTTGCAAGCGTCGCTCAATGTACATATAAACACTCGAAATAAAAAAGATATATATATATGTATATATATAAAATACATCCATAATGCA